>CM051455.1:69635724-69718827 GCA_028274465.1 Plantago ovata
CCAGCGGTTTTTTCTTTTTGGTACTTGCTGAATTTAACTCAGTTTCTGCTTGTCTTTTAGAACTTTCTCTCTTTCAGCAAGAGGTTCTAGGAAGTGGCACATCAAGCAGCAGGAGTAGGAGGGGTTTGATTGCTTTTTCTAGTCTTCTTTTCCCCCTTAGACATGGATTGCAACATCGGAGTGATGTGCAGAGAATAAAACTCATTGCAATTTTCAGCAAGAGTGGAGACTGTTATACTTCATGATGATTCTTGTTGGTCAGAGTTCATTGTTGCTAACTCTTTTGAATATTCATCATGTTCTCTTCATGTCTTTTCTCTGTTGCGGCCTTCTCATCCATAATATTCTGAGCTTTGACAAGAGCATTCTTTGCAAGCAAGAGAGCTTGACTTACATCTTCTTCATAGCTTGTGATAAAGACTGATGTCTTCTGAGAGCTATGGTTGTAGTGCGTCTCAGCACTGTAGCCAATATTTTCCAATGTCAAGTGGGCTCTCAGCAAGCAATGCCTCATCTTCAGCTTTGCAGGCATCATGGACTTGCTTTAGTGCTAGAATTCTGGAGTAAACTCCTCAACTCTTGGGAACGGCACTAAATTAGGTGTAAGGAGTGAGCCTTAAGTTCAGTAGCAAACTGATCATCTCGAAAAAAGCAACTCGGCTCTTAATGAATCTCCTTCATAAGTGAGATAATTAGGAGGAGAATCTGAACGACTTTTGGGTCTCGCTTGGATTGTTCTCATCATTTTCTGACAAGTCGTCATCATCCTCAGATTCATCAAGTTGAGCGACTTTGAGCCTTTGTCAGTAGCTTCACTTCCTTTTTGTTGAGTGGTTGCTGATGGCACACTTCAGACTCAACGACTGGAGTTTCACCAGTAGATAGTTGTTTCAATTGAGTTTGGGGCTCAATTACTGGAGTTTCGCCAGTAGTTAGTTTTAATTGAGTAGTTGCTGAAGGCAACGTTTGAGACTCAATAACTGGAGTTGCGCCAGTAGTAAGTGGAAGGGATGGAACTTCCTTTGATTTTGGTCTTGAAGATTCACCAATTTCCAGATCCTGCGTATGCCTTGCATGGATCACGAGACTATTTTGTAGAGCTCGTTGGTAATCTTCATCTTCTTCATCCTCATCTTCAAGGTTTTCTTCAGTAACCTTGGCATCAGAAACTGGACTTTTGCCATTTTTCAAGGCAGCCCTTTTTCTGGCGTTATTCTTCTTCAGTATCAGCACCTTGTACAGGTGCTTGATTTTCAGCATCAGCAGGAGGAGGTTGAGATTCTTGCTGAGATTGTTGTTGTTCAGCTTGCTGATTGTCAGAGGGATTAGTTTCAGCAGCTGTTAACTTAATCCACCAGCACCAGGACTTGGACCTTGATTGTCATCATCGTCATCCTTCTTGTCCTTAGAATCTTTCCCTTCATCATCACTGGGATCAGTGGGAATGTTCTCATCTTCTTCTTCTTCTTCATCATCTGTCAGAATGACTAGCTCAACGTGCTTATACAAAGCAACACTTGTCACTTCCTCTTCCTCAGTTAATTTGTGGGGATCAGCCACCACAGGAACAAAAGAGCCTTTGAGCATCACAGCTTGTTCAGCTGGAGAGGCACTCTTAAATTTGGCCTTCATATTCTCTCTGATTTGAGCAATCAGATTTGAACTCATTTGCTGAGAATATGTCATTTCTTCAGGAAGGATGGAGTGGACAAATGTTTCGAGCTTTAACAGTGAAGATCTCTTTTTCTCATTTGAGAGATGAAGGTGAAGATCTGAGAAGTCCATTCTCCTATATCTTTGCCAGTTGCTGACGGACTTAGCAACTCTTGACAAAGTTGTCCTCTTGAAGCTCAAGTAAAGTTCTTCAGAACTTACTTGCTGATCTTCAGTGATGAGTACCACTTCAGTGGTCTCCTTTTGAGCCTGAAAAAGAATTTTATTTAGATCAGGATGGTTTGGAGAATTGTTTTAGAGTTTAAATCTGAAACATGATTTACCTGCTGAGAGTCAGCAAGCTCATGTAGTACAATTTCCATTCCATGAGGAGCTTGAGTAGCATCCTCCATTTGTTCATCCTGAAATAAATTAAATTAGACACAAGTACTAAGCTGTCAAACTTAGTTTTTATACCAAAATTATTAACTACCTGCTGAGCAGGGAGTGTTGGTTCTGGTGCAGAGGCTTCAGCAACCATCTGACTTGCATCTTGAGAAGTCTGTAGAGAAAGAATAATTTTAGCAAAAGAACAATTTTCAGAATTTGAAGTTTTACTGATGGTTGAATTAACTACCTGCTGAGGAAGGACAGGTTGTGGCTCAGTCCTTTCAGCATTAACAGTTTCTTCAGCTTCTTGGACTGTTTCTTCAGCAGACTTCTGATTTTGCTCTAACTGAGAAAGCTGTGCGGTTTCAGCAATCTCCCTTGTCTCTGAATTGACAAGTTGAGCAGAAGCATCTTGACCTTTAAGCTCACTGCTTGTCATGAAGAGATCAATTGACTTGTTGGATGATTCTTCAATCTCCAACTCCATTTGTTTGCTTAAATCTTCCAGTACAAGCTGGACTTTGTCAATTGAAGTCTTGGGTGAACTTGGGCCAGTATTCTCAGCATCAAGAGATGCGTCTTTGAATAATGCTTCTTGAGTTTCAGCAACTTCAGGAACAGGAACCATTGCTATCTCAGCAACTGGTCCATCAGCAAGCTGGGTTTCAGCAACTTGATGAGTTGCTTGTTCAGCAACCATCTTTCAGCAGCATCAGCAAGTGCCGCTCTTTGCAGATCAGCAGCAATGTCGCTTACTGGTTCCATGGTTTGATCATCTAGATTATCTACAATGTAGATATCTGGGACTTGGGCAGGAATTTCATTTCCACTGCCTTGTGGTCTATTCTCAGTAGAGTTATCAACGTTAAGTTGATTGTTGAAGGCTTCCGCAAACACTTCAACATTGCTGATGTATGTTTCAGTAATTATTTCAGCAACATCTACTGGCAAATGCGTTTCAGCATTTGTCTGGGAATTGACTGAGGAGTCTTGGACATTGGGACTGACTGAGAAGCCAGTGTCTTCTTTCTTTTGTTACTTGTCCGTTTCCTCTTAGGTACGGGATTTGCTGATGACGCTGCAGTCTGAGTGTCATCATCAGCTTTCCTCTTTTTCTTTTTAGATTTCTCCAGTTTCCCAGAGTCATCTATTGTTGCATTTTCAGCAACGGCTGTTGTACACGTACCTTGTTGATTTTCTACAGCAGTTTCATTTGTGTTACCACCACCAACAGCAGTTTCATCTCTAAGTTGCTGAGTGGTAACATCTGCAGCTGTTGTATACCTTTCTTGCTGGCTTGTGCTGACAACATTTGCAGTTGTTGTCTTCTTGGTTTCTTTCCAGCAATCTTAGGTACATTCTGCTTGTAGAAAGATCTTCCCACATTGCACACAGATTTCTTGATTGGCAATGGGTTTCTTAGCTGAATCCTGAAATGTTCAAGGATATAGCATATCTTGATTCCATACATAACTGGAAAGGAAGGTGAGACCTTGTTGTCTTCTACCTTTACCTTAAACTTAGTAACACAATCAACAAGCCTGTTGAAAATGTACTTAGCCCAGTTAAGTTCCGATTTATTTTCATAGATATGCATCAGCAATGGCCATCTTCTCAGGCCTACTTGGTCAATTCCTCCAACTTGGGAGTCAAGAACTTTAATCAGTAGCAGAGCTACTAGACCAAGTGAATGGCAGAGATGCTTTCTCTTAACGTGCTTTGTCCAAGTCACGGGAGCTATCTCGCCTTTCTTCATTTTTGCATTTCTGACGTCACTGTAGAAAGCTTCAATTTCTTCGTCAGAAGCAGTGACGTCATCTTCAGTTCCAGTGGTTGGAATCTGAAAAATCTCCGCTAAATCAGTCCATTTCAGGACGATTTGCGTGTTCTGAACATAAGTAAGGATCACTTTTTCAGTGACTCCATTACTGTCTGTAAGGGACTGGATTTCTGCATTTTGTAGAACTCCATAGTATCAATCATGCTCACTTGCTTAGTGCGAGCAGAGATAAAGTTCATGAGGCCTTGCTGCTTGATGAACTCAAGCGCCTCTTCATTTTGGTCATCAAGTTCTTGTTCATAAAAGTACCTAATGTACTTTTCTTTTGCAAACCCTCCCCATTGCATCAACATCTCACACTTTGCAGTGTCAAGATATGACGGAGGCATAGGTTTTACAGTGATTCGGTCGTTTTTCAACACAACTTTCGCTGTGTCTTGGTCAGAGAAGTCAGAGTCACCGGAGCAATGCGTGTTTCAGCACTGTCAACCTTTGACGATTTTGAGGACTTAGATGACTGTCTCTTGGGAGCCATTTCTTATATAGAGCAAGAAATTGTACGAAAAAGATAGTTTGCTTTTTGACCGGAGGTACAGTAGTTTCAGGCTAGAAATTGCAGAGAAAGGAAATGTGAGTTAAAGAATTTTGTCATTTCTCTAACTCCTTCTTTATATAGTGTCTCTGGTGTGTGAGAAACTCAATCGATTTGAGTTCTCAGCAAGGGTAAAACAGAGAAACACTGGAGATAGTGGAGCCTTTGCATTGAATGCATAGTGGCCCACTAACTAAAACCGTCAGAGCACTCTCTCTCTTTGTTTTGTTAGCCGTTAGATTAATAACTCCTTTTAATCAATGGCCACGATTGAATTTCATGTCATGATTTATTGCGAGTTTATCTGTGCCAGCTTAACGTCACAAATTGATTTTACCGAGTAATAAGCGATAGATTGCTTGCTAAATAGACAAGAATCTTTTCAGCGAGTTTGAATTACAATCTAGATACTTGCTGAAAGTTAGTTCCCCCTTACTTAGATATCTCATATTTTCTAAGTTTAAAGGATATTTCTGATTTTCCCGTATCAGTAAATTCTTTTTGCCCTTTGAGACATCCTTTGGTAAAATCTGAGAGATGAGATTTTGGTCTTTTTCTGAATTCCAGTTTCAGAAAATTCCTTTGATACTTGAATACCTGTTTCAGTATCTTTTGATTGTCTAAGTACCCGTCTCAGCAATCCTTAAGTTCTTTCACTTACTGAGTTCCAGTCTCAGCAAGTGATCAAGTTTCCTAACAAATACCTGTTTTGAAGGAATTACTTGCTGAATGCCTGTTTCAGCAAACATGTTCTGACTTATCATTTCTTAGAAGAAATCAGTGACTTGGTCTTTTGGACAGGAATACTTTGGCTTGCTGAATACTTGTTTCAGCATTCTGCCAAGTGTATCCTTTATTGAGGTAGTTCAATCAATCCAAGGTTATACCTTAGCATTGCGAACCTATTATCCGGTAGGGGCTTAGTAAAGATGTCAGCAAGCTGATCTTCAGTACCTACTTTCACAACCTCAATATCACCTTTTTCCACATGATCTCTAATGAAATGATGTCTAATATCAATGTGCTTGGTCCTAGAGTGAAACTTAGGATTTTGCGTAATTGCAATAGCACTTGTATTATCACAAAAGATTGGTGTTTTCTTTGCAGAAATACCATAATCTCTTAATTGTTGCTGAATCCATAGGATTTGAGCTGTGCAACAACCAGCTGCAATGTATTCAGATTCAGTAGATGAATTGGCGACACACGTTTGCTTCTTGCTGAACCATGATATTAATCTAGTACCCAAAAATTGACAAGTTCCAGAGGTACTTTTTCTATCAAGAGTTGATCCCCCATGATCAGCATCAGAATAGCCAACCAATTCAAGTCCAGAATCTTTTGGATACCATAATCCAACATTGACTGTACCTTTAACATATTTCAGTATTTTAATTGCCTTTTTGTAGTGTGATTCTCTTGGATCCGATTGGAATCTTGCACACACACAAACAGCATACTGAATGTCAGGTCTACTTGCTGTTAAATACAACAAGGAACCAATGAGCTTCCTATACTTGTGTTCTTCAACACTTTTGTCCTCTTTAGTATAGCCCAATTTGGTACCAACACTCATAGGGATCTTTTCAGGTTTTTCATCCTCTTTGATCCTAAACTTTATGAGCATTTCTTTCGCATACTTTGCTTGATTTATGAATATTCCATCTTTGAGTTGCTTGACTTGCAACCCTAGGAAATAATTCAATTTTCCCATCATACTCATTTCAAACTTATTTGTCATGAGTTTGGCAAAATCATCACAAAGTTGCTTGTCCTTAGATCCAAAAATTATGTCATCCACATAAATTTGAACTAAGATTAATTTACCATCATGGTTCATGGTAAAAAGAGTTTTGTCAACTTCACCTTTCTTGAAACCATTTTCCAGCAAGAACTTAGCTAAGGTATCATACCATGCTCTTGGTGCTTGCTTTAGACCATATACAGCTTTCTGAAGCTTATATACCATCTTGGTTTCTGAGGGAAGTTCAAAGCCAGGGGGTTGTTCTAGGTAGACTTCTTCAGCAAGTTCACCATTTAAGAATGCACTCTTAACATCCATTTGGTAAACAATGAAGTCATTGTGAGCAGCAAAGGCCAAGAAAAGCCTAATTGCATCCAATCTTGCAACTGGAGCGTAAGACTCATCATAGTCCAATCCTTCAGTCTGACAGTAACCTTGAGCAACTAAGCGTGCTTTGTTTCTTGTTACTTCACCAGACTCGCTCAGCTTGTTTCTGAACACCCACTTTGTACCAATAGCTTTCTTATTTTCAGCAAGTGGCACAAGTTTCCAGACTTTGTTTCTTTCAAATTGATCCAATTCTTCTTGCATTGCCTTTATCCAATCAGAATGCTTCAAAGCTTCTTCTATGGTTTTAGGTTCAATTTCTGAAACAAAGCAAGAGAATAAAGATTCTACTTCTACGACAGTTGCTTCTTCAGCAAGTCCTTGAGTAGCTTTGGATCTAGTCACTTGGCGTTTATTAATATCGCCAATCATATCCGTAGAGGGATGATCTCTAATCCATTTATTAACAGGTTTCCTGTTTGTTGGATCAGGATACGTTTGCTCATCAGCATGTGGCTCTTCAGTATGTACTTGTTCAGTACTACTGGGAATTTGTGTCTCTGCTGAGATTTGATCGTCAGCAACTGCTTGCTCAGCATTGCTGGGTTGAGGTACTTCATCAGCAGGCACTGAAGATTGCGTAATTTCAGCAACTTCCGGAGCAACCGCATCTTTTGCTGGAAATTCTTTGTCGTGAACTAAATTTATCTTGTCATGACTCGGGGGAGGAGAATCATTGTCAGAATCATCATTTAGTTCAATTGACTTGATTTGCCTAGCATCAGATTCAGTTCTTTGCTCATGTATGATTAGCTTTTTCATACATTCTGATATTTCTTCTTCAGCAGGCACACCTTGTGTCTTTTCGTAGAATACAACATGCACAGATTCTTCAATCTTTTGTGCCTTTTTGTTGTAAACTCTGTAAGCTTTACTATGCAAGGAATAGCCAAGAAATATCGCTTCGTCTGCCTTTGGTTGAAATGTTCTAGGTATTCTCTACCATTGTTAAGAACGAAACACTTGCAACCAAATACTCTTAGATGAGTGATATTAGGAGGTCTTCCAACAAACAATTCATAAGGAGTTTTGTTGTATTCCTTAGTAATCAAACATCTATTCTGAGTATAGCAGGCGGTATTAATCGCTTCAACCCAGTAAGCCTCACTTATCTCAGTGTCAGCAAGCATTGTTCTTGCGGCTTCTTTCAGGGTACGATTCTTCCGTTCAGTAACACCATTTTGCTGTGGTGTCCTTACTGAGGATAACTGATGTTGAATACCTTTGGAGGTACAATATTCAGTTATGTACTGGTTTACAAACTCAGTACCATGGTCTGTCCTTATGACTCTTACCTTGTCATTTTTCATGACTTCAAGCTTATTCAGCAAGTTAGGTATTTCAGTCTTGGTTTCAGATTTGTGCTTGATGAATACTACCCAAGTGAATCTTGAATAGTCATCTACCACGACTAGACCATACTTCTTACCAGCATAGCTTGTTGAAGAAGATTCAAACAAGTCCATGAGTAAGAGTTGTAAAGGTTTTGTAATTGACGGTACTGCCTTGTTCTTGAAAGAAGATTTGGTTTGCTTTCCTTGCTGACATGCATTGCAAACACCATCCTTCTTAAAAGTAACCCTAGGTAATCCAACTACAAGTGCCTTTTTAGACAGCTTATTCAGCGTCTTGAAGTTTAGATGACTTGTTCGTTTATGCCATAACCATGCTTTTTCAGCAAGGCAATCATGATCTGAGACAAGGCATTTTTCAACGTTTGCTGAAGACCAATCAACGGTGTACAAGCCTCCTGATCTTCTTGCAATCATTATAACCTTTTTAGTCTCAAAATCTACAAGTTTACATTCATCACTTTTAATTTCGATGAAGTATCCTTTGTCAGCAAATTGACTCATGCTGAAAAGGTTAAACTTAAGATTTTTGACATAAAGAACTCCAGAAATGGTTATACATCCCAACTTCACATCACCATAGCCTTTTGTAGATCCGGAGCCTCCACCAGCAAACCTTATTGTTGGACCTTTAGACCACCGTCTATAGTTTATAAGGTTATTCTTGTTGCCCGTCATGTGCTTTCCACAACCACTATCAAAGTGCCAGATTGCATCATTTGTCTCCGTGGCTGCAGTCTGCACAATCAAGAACAAACAAGTTAATTATCCTATGATGGATGTCCATTAACATGTTCAAGAATGCGTCCAGTGAAAACCCAAGTTTGAAGTTTTTCAACTTTGACTTGTTTTCTACTTGCTGAGGAACTAGGAGGTTTTGAGCTGAAAGACTTTTGACTCGTACTGGTCAAATCCACTTTCTGATGTGGTGTCTTGCTCTGTTGACCTTTTGCTGAACATACTTTTCAGTAAGTTCTTTTCTAGCAAGGTTCCTTCTAGTCCTAGCATTGGGAGTCTTTTCAGAACTTTTAGGCTTGGTTTTCTTCATCTCTTTGAAGTATCTTTGCTGACTTTGCTTATACTCATGAAAGAGTTGACTTTGCTTGGTTTTGAAACCGAGTCCACTCTTTGGAGAATGCTGAGCTTTAGCTTCAGCAACCTTACTTGATTCAGGTTTGTCAGCAAAGGACTTCTGATTACTTTTGGTAATCTTGCCTTTAGACTTAACAACTTGCTTTTCAGCAATTTGTTTGGCGGAATGCTTCACGGCATTCTTTTTCTTTCCAGTTTGCTTCTTAGCAACCTGTTTTCCTTTTAAAGTCTTGTTACTTTGAGTAGCAACAGCGGGCTTTATGTTCATAGGTACTTGATTGCATGTTTCAGCAACCTTAGTTTGACCAAACTGATAGATTGCAGGTGGACTACTATCAGTAGCACGTACAAAGGAGATAGGTGATTTATCTTTTCTCAAGATTTCTACGTTATCACCTTCACACGTTGCTCCTAAACCTTCTTTCTGAGATGGATCTCTCAAATAAGAGTTTAGTTCAGTCAGCGTATTACTTGCTTCCACATAGGATTTGAAATTAATTTTCATCTTTTTCATTTCTTGGATTTCAGCAAGTAACTTTAGAATTGAGGACTGATACTCTTCTAATTCTAATGCCATTTGAGAATTTTTCTCTGCAGCCTCAGCAATCAACTTCTTAAGACGCCTTATTTCAGCATCCTTTTCTTCTGTCTCTTCCTTCAGCAAGACGTACTTTTCAGTAGTTTGCTTGGTCAGAGTTTCAGCAAGTTGAAGTTTCTCTTGCTGTTTGCTGAGAGTTTTCTCAAATCTTTCGATTTCTCCTTGAATCTTGTCAAGGTCAATCTCGTCTTCACTTTCTGAATCTGAGTCAGAGGTAGAATTATTTACCTGACCGGCCATGAGGCAGAATTCGTAGTTCGACACATCTGGATAAGCTTCCATAGCTATTCCACACACTTCTTTGCCAATCTCCACGTCTAGAGTGGCTTCTTCATCGTCGGTGTCTGAACTTTCATCCTCACTGTCTTCAGAGCTTGTCTCAATGCACAATGCATCGATTTTTGCTTGAAGCTTCTTCTTTTCTTCAGCAATGAAAGCTCTTTTGAACTTCTTCTTCTTTTCAGCAGATTTGTCTTTCAGCAAAGGGCAATTAGCTTTGAAGTGTCCAGGCTTTTTGCAGTAAAAACATAGATCATTTCCAACTGCTGGTTCTTCTGATGATGTAGCTTGCTGAGCTTGCTTGTTCAGCGAGCTAGTATCATTCTTGTACTTATGGTAATTATTACCAAGATGCTTTTTCAGCTTCTCTTTTGCTTTTCGCCTTTCAAGTTCCTTACTGATGAATTTCTTCATGTTTTTAACAACTAAAGCATTTTCATCAGCAGGCTCTTTATCATTCTTCTTTTCAGAAGATGACGGCTTTGCAGCAAGAGCAATGTTTTGCGATTTTTCAGCAAACACATTTTCTCTTTGCTTTGTCTCATAATTGACAGTAGCAAGATGAGAGAACAACTCTGTTGGTGTAATGTCAGGCATTCCTTGATTATAATAGAAATTCTGAGTATGGATCCATTCTTGATTCAAACTTCTGATGATAGTTTTCACTTTCTCAGAATCTGAATAAAGATTTCCAACACCCAGCGCTGCCATTTCACTAACAAGAGTTGTGAATCTGAAGTCCAAGTCTTCCAGTGACTCGTTAGCACCTTGCTTAAAGTTTTGAAACTTCAGCTTAAGTACTTCAAGTTTGTTTTCCTTGGTCTTGTCAGATCCAGCGCAAAGATCTTGAACCATTTTCCAAGCCTCCTTAGCAGTCTTAGCACCCCACAGTTTGCACTGTATGGTATCCGGAGTTGATCTGATGATGATATTTCTTGCTTGGCCATCAAGACGGAATCTCTTAGCTTCGTCAGAAGTCCATTCCTCTCTTGGTTTTGGCACAACCGTATCTGATGGTTCGTCTTGGATGGTTTCCTTTCCAGCTTCAGTGGTTCTATGAGGGAAACTCCTTTCAACCTTGGTGATCTTGATAGGTCCATCATTAATGACGGTTACCATCTCATCACTAATGGCCTCAAGATGTAACATCATGTTGTTTCGCCATTTCTCGTAATTTTCCAGCTTCAACAAGGGAGCATCTCCTAAAGACATCCTGTCAGCAAAACACTACCAAACTGATCAAGTGACAGTGAATTACGGAAAGCACTTAAGGGGATCTAGGTTCAGTGCAGAAGGCTAAAGAACCTCCTGCTCTGATACCACTTGTTGGTCCCTTTAAACAACAAGAAAAGACTAGAGGGGGGGGGGGTGAATAGTCTTTTCAAACTTTTGTCGTTTAAAAACTTTCTCAGCAAGTACTTATTACTTTTCAGTAATGAGGTTGCTGATACTTAACTTTCTCAGCAAGCGTAAGTTACTTTCCAGTAACTTGGTTTGCTGGTACTTAAATCAGAGAGCGGAAGTCTTTGAAACAATAAGTGCTTTTTCAGCAAGTAAAGAGTTTCAGCAAGTGAAGTGAGTGACTGTGTACAAACAGATATAATTTGCTGAAAGCTAAATGCAGTAAGTAAATCACACAAACGCTTTTATAGTGGTATCTGAGAGTGGCGTAATCTCTCAACTAATCCACTTTGTCCTTTCTAGGACTGAATCCACTAAGATATGAATGAGGTTCCTTACAATCTCCTATCTAAAGCGATTCAACAGAAATCAAAGCACAATTGCTTTGTCTCCAACCTAAACTAGAGAACTCAACCTTGTTCTCCACCAAACTTGGTACTTTTAATCAGCAAAACCTTGCTTGATTAAGTTCCCCCTGAATATCACGCCTGAAAGGGTGTATTTTCAGTTAGAGAGTTTTGGGGTGAGATAACTTAATTATAACTTATTCAGTTACAACAAGTGATCTAAGAAACACAACTTGGAATACTTTGCAGTAAACAAGTTTGATTGTTTCCACTGCCTTGTGGTCTATTCTCAGTAGAGTTATCAACGTTAAGTTGATTGTTGAAGGCTTCCGCAAACACTTCAACATTGCTGATGTATGTTTCAGTAATTATTTCAGCAACATCTACTGGCAAATGTGTTTCAGCATTTGTCTGGGAATTGTCTGAGGGGTCTTGGACATTAGGGACAAGTGATCTAAGAAACACAACTTGGAATACTTTGCAGTAAACAAGTTTGATTGTTTCTGGTGTCAAGATTTGTTCTTGTTCGAAAGAAAGAACACTTAACTAATTTCTTAGCCGAGTTTGTTCTACTTCTTCACAAGTAGCTTTTTCAAGCTTTAAGTCTTGGAACGGATCAATGGCAGTAAGAGTGTTTGAAGGTTTGTGAGTTTTAAGCACAAGTGAGAGTTTGATCACGTTGTTGACACACTTCAACTCTTTGCCGGATGACCTCTATTTATAGTGCAAGTAAGGAGCCGTTTGAATTTCAAATCCTAAGGCTTTTGTTCCTTAACATGTCACTATCTTGCTTTTGTACTTTCAGCAGCAACCTTTGTTTGTCTTCTAGTCTTCATGTCCTTCGCGTGTAAGCTTTTGCATTAAATGCACCTTTGAATAGAATTCAAACAGTAACATTGGAGCGCAAAATCACGTACATTCAGCAAGAGGTCACATATGTTCATCAGCAAGTGTTCATTCTCAGTTTCAGCAAGCACAACCTACTCTGTCTTTCAGATTTTCACTTATGCAATGCTGTTGCTGAAAATTTCACTTTCTGAGCAACACGTGCCTTACCAGTCTTCAACAATCTTCAAGTCTTCAAGTCTTCAAGTCTTCAGATCTTCAAAAGTCTTCAAGATTCTGACCGGTTTCTTATTTGCTTCAATAATTTGTTTGTAATAAACAAAATACATCTTCAGCAAATGCTTCAATAGGTCATTTTCTTTTCAGAAAATAAGATTCATTAAAGCTAAGCATCAATAAGATATTTTCTTTTCAGAAAATAAAATACATCATACGCTAAAGTGTCAATAAATTATTTTCTTCTCAGAAAATAAAATACGTCATACACAAAAAGAAATAACTTATCTAACACCTATCTAAGTCATCAGCAAACGTTCCTCTTTTACAATGTCCTTAAAATTCTAAACCCAATGGACCTTAAGAGTACTAGTTACTGGACTGTTCTTAATTTAGCATGGTTAATTGCTCATCAAAATTACAAGTTTCCTAACACTCCACTTCTATACCAAGGATCGAAACCTTACATTTCAAAACCAAATCAAACAAACAAACTCCATCAATCTAACGTTTAATAATCTGCGCAAGGCTACAACATCATCCAACAATTGTATTAGGATTTTGAACTTTTACCGTGTGCTTCTATGCAGGGGCGGCTCAAGCCCTGTACTGTTATACAGGGGCGGCTCAAGCCCTGTGCAGTCAGCCCAACTGCACAGGGCCTCATAATAACTGGGGCCTCATTTTAATCTTGTGTAATGGTTATATATTTATGTGTATGCTAAACGTTTTAGAGAAATGTCATGTCCAAGTGGTGACAATACATGGTTTAAGTGTCTTGTTATTTATTAGGCTTTATTAGGCATCGAGTTCAAAACTTATGATGAACATTTTTTATTATTATTTTTTTTTTTGAAATCTACTTCCACATTTATTGTTTGAGGTTTATTATGAATTTTGGCAGAGGGCCTCTAAAAGTCAGAGTCGCCCCTGCTTCTATATTGTGAAGCTTCGACTTAGGTTTAAATTCCTTACTTTGTTACTGCTCATTGTAAATAATTGGATTAACACTCGATCCTTTACATGAGCTCCCTTCGCCCCACATTTCCACAAGTCCTTCCATTCGCGCGATCGTTTTCTCTAAGTTGGTACTGTGTAGGACTAAAGCTACTATGGATTTCCTTTAATTATGGGTATGTATGAGTTATGACTTTGGTGGTGGTCTTATTGGTTCTTAACCGTAAAGTGGTTCTGACACGTCATCATTGTCTTTTATTAATCTTTTATTTGATTATTTCTTTAAAATAGTTTTACATTTAGTACGTTTTGTTCTCTCAGGTAGTTTTGTAGCACTTCGGTGAAATTGGCACAAAAATATTGTATTTGGACACATTTGGAGCATATTTTGATGTCATGGATTTTCTAATAGAGTTCCAGGAGGTACATGAGACTCGGGGTACGAAATCTCGCTCATTTGAGTTTGTACTAAGTTTGGAGCTCAAAATGTCAGCAAACTGTCTCCATAAGAAGGCGCTCAGCCGTTTCAACCAGGCGACCTGCAGTTTCGAATAAGGAGACCCGCCGACTCAAAGCGCTGCCCGCAAAATCTACGTCAGCCCAGATCGCGAATTTCATATTTAAACTAACTTTAGCCTATTTTCATTATGATACATTCTTGAACGAACCTTGTAAGAAAGTATGGTTTGGAAACCCCTAGGTTGTGCAACGGAATTTTAAAATTTCCTTAATAAGCATATTAATCGGATACCTACATCGCATACTTACAATCGTTCCGAGGCAAGAACAATAAACGATTTAGCAGCCGGTTGATCCACGATCAAATCGCCGTAGTAATTAGCAAAAATCTGCTCCTTCGGTGAAATCGAGGATGTCTAGCTGTTCTTCAGTCACCGCAAAACAATTGTTAGTATCCAACTTTGATTATCCTCAACCTTGGTATCCATGAACGGAAGTTTGGAGGGTGGCGTACAACGGCTAAGGGAGAGGAGGGAGAGAACCTTTTCCAGTTCTTCCAAAGACGTATTTTTGCTCTAGCATCCACTCATATATTTACTAGTAGATTTCTTACGGAAAGTCTTATTAGTATAAGGATTGTAATCCTAAACGGAATAAGAATTCTAACACCATATTATGAATTATTGAAGCCTAAGTAAACTTGATGTCCAAATATAATTTTAAATCTGAGTTCGAATCTCTTTTCCATCAAGTAACTTAGGAGAGTCTCCTCTCCCTTCCTAAATCGGCGCGCCTAGGAGGTCTTTGCAACAACCTGTATTTTCGTATTTTATTTTCTATATATTTTTATTATTATTTAATCGATTTTAGGAGTAATAATTAATTTTGTTACTTCCTTTTAATTCTACGACTTTGGTTACGAATTAGAAAACGATTCGTTAGACCTTTTGCACCTTTTTTCTTGGCATATTCTCAGTTGGGCTTTGAAAAAAATCTGACTTCTCTAAGCCCAATTCATTTGGCCCAATCTCAAATCCAAAACCCCAAACCAAGACCTTACTCCCTTTTTCCCCTCACTTTTCATTTTCTCTCTTTCCCCTTCCCTCTACAGTGCAAGCAACCAACGATTTGATCTACTTCTTCATTTCTCGGTTCAGATCCAAATCACCCCATCCCATCATCATCATCACCGTATCTTCGTCTGCTTTCCGCCCGGTTCTGTTCGTGATTCTAGCAGTCTGATCCGTCCCGGCTTTCTTCTGTTCTGTTCGTGGCATTGTTCTGTTCCCTCCGGTAGTGCTATGTTTTTATTTTTCGTTTGGTAAGGCTCCATTTTGTTCAGCTTCTATTCATTCTAATTCAATTCTAGATTTTCATCCCTTACTGATTCGTGTTTTGGGATTCAATCCCGTTTTCTGTGGTTTGAAATTCAGATTCGTTCAGTTTCCGTTGGAAGGTAAATCTGGATCTCTGTTCTTCGACCTCTTCGTTATGTTTTTCACTAAAACTCATTAACTGTGATTGATTGAGTAGCATAGTTGGTAACTAGTTAAATACCTTTATTATATGTATGGATATGAATAGTTTCCTCGCCACTAAGTGTACCATTACAAGAACATGGTTGAGTTTATTATGTGCCACTACGTTATAAAATTTTGAAATTTGTAAATTGGTTTTGGAATTCCATATGCTCTATAATATATTTATTCGTGGTGCATCATATCCAATCACTATGATAGTTGAGAGAAAATATCATTCCATTTTACATCGTGTTAGTGGTGGCATGTATTTCGCACTAAGTTAAAAATATATTCAAGCCCTAAATAGAAAACTTATAAACTAAGAGGGGTATCATACAACTAAAACTCAACCACCAAATTAAAACACTAATCAATGACAACTTTCATTTGAATATTTAAAAGTTGGACTAGGTCGGGACAGGGTCACTTGCTCCGGTCGTCGCGCAAGGCTCTCTCTTTTCCTACACCGGTGTTGGTTTCGGAGGTCACCTTCGGTTTCTTTCTTTCACGGTCGTTCAGGAGAATCCTTAGTGGCAATGAGGTGGTTGAGCAGATCAATAACAATATTATATAGTTGTTTTTCGGGAAACTCAATTGAACTTATAAGTACAGACATTATATAGTTTAATGAACCTAGCATTGGCTAAGGAAATATGTATATTTAGTTCAGCTTATGGCTTTATGTTTGCCGAATCATAACATCATATTCAAAGGTGGCTCGATTATTATAAATTTTTTAGGAAAGTACATTGATCAATCTTCTAAACTATGTAATGATATAGGTTTATTGTAAACTAGTAATAACCCGTGGCGATGCCACGATATGATATGAAACTGGGCTTGTATGTGCTAATTCAAAAGGATAATTGGACCTAAGAGGAGGAGAAAGTTAGAAAATAAATTATATGTTACAAAAGTACGTGGGTGTATTGATTATAAGAAGATTATTCGACAATAGAGGAGAAATAAAATTATAAAAAGGAATGATATTATCAAAAAAGTACATAAATGTATACAAATGACATTTTACATCTATTTAAAAAGATTGTCATAGTCGCTAAAAGTTACAATTTCACTAATTCATGTCACAATTCGTGAAAAACTTGAATATAGTCCACTAAAGGGACCCTTTTCATCAATTGATGTTACAACAATTAAAATACAATTTAGATATCAACAGACAGGTCAATATTATGCCAGAGCTTCACAGGCGAGCCATCTTTCGTTACGGGTTGACATTCAACATGACATAACGATCTCTATTTCCTCAAAATTTGCTATTCTAATTCCAAAGTATGAATAGTGAGGAAAATAAATACTTTTATTTATTTGAAGAGCTGCATTAATCAACTCAATTAGTTAAATAATTTTATGAAAATCAAAATTCAAAAAATGTAGATAAGAAATTATAACTGAAATAATGTTCCATATATTCCAGTATCAACCTTTGTAAACCAACAATAATAATGGAAGATAATATAAAATTACATATAAACTTTGAAAAGTGAAAATGTGTTGAAGTTGAGGGCATGGTAGAAACTAAATGGGCAAATAAAATATTCTATTTCAAAGTCAGCAACACACTGATTGCATGAAATATCTTCGACGTCTCCTTCATTGTGAATAATAGTCATGTGAGTCAAAATATGATTGTTTGTGCAATAAGACTTGGTACCCTCTACATGATGCTCAATTCCATCGTCATGATAATATATCATCTCTGCAAGAAAATGTCTACACCTTTTCAAGTACAATAGACCATCAACATATTATAACCTCTTGTTCTCACTTCAGTTTCATTTGAAAGCAAACTGAATATGCATTCAACATATTTAGCTTCTGGATGATTCGATGAAACAATTTTTCTGACCAAAGAATCTCGATTGCTACTATTTCGATGAACAAAAAAAATCAGTCTATGTCATTCAAATAAAAGAAACAAAAACACAAATCAGAACATATGCAGATAGTGAAAAAAATATACAATTTTATAATTAAAATAATCTTACCACCAAATCCCTATACCAAATCTCTGAATTTTTGTGCACCGAGCATCTAGCAAGGAGCTCCCTCTCCTTAGATGTAGGCACAAGCTTCATTCTATCCCTTGGAATAGAACCCATGTTTAACCGATGATAGAATTCAGGATGTAGAAGTACATCCCTATATCTCTTCTCCCTAATCAATAAACTGAAACTCAATAGTAGTTCATAAATATGATTATTAGAAAAAAAATAAAATCAAGAAACACTCACACCAACATAACTGAACCACAATCTGTAGCACTATTTGCAGCAACAAAAACCATTATTAACATCTTAATTGAACATGAAAAGTTATGCCAATCAAACTCCACTGGTCGAACTGTAGTACGCCTTCTAGGAATCATCTCAAACGAATTTGGTCCAAGTAAAGTTTGACTCAAGTGTTTCATCATCTTTCGACTATAAATATATGAGATTCAGAATTTTTTTATGAACATATTACTTCAATCGATTGTATTATATAAGTCTCATCCTTGATATTTTTTCCTAAAAATAATAATATTCTTTTCCTGAAAATCTGCATATGAATTGATTTGATAATTTTCATTATAGTATAGATTTTGGTGTTATAAACAAAAGTATATAGTATAAAGATCTCTATTAGGAATGATATAGTATACATTTTTCGAATTCTTATATATAAATTGGGGATGATATTGGTATTGATTTTGTTTCTTAAATGAATTTGGGCATTGAATGGGATTAATTATATATGGATAAAATTAGTTTTTTCATAGCTCTTAATGTTCATCATTGTATTATAAACTACTCATTTATTATATACTTCATTGCTAGTCGTTTGATTTGGTCTTGTGTGATTAATACCACTACTTCCTAAGATTTTGATTACGACGGGAAATGTTTCAAATTTTTATATTGATGAAATTGTTTTCAAAATGTTGAATTATATCTCGTGCATGGTAGGGCATAACTTTTTGTCTTAAAAAATTTGGAAAATAAAAATGGAAGCAAGAATTCCCGCATGATCTCGTCCTGTATCCTAAAGTCTCAATCTCGAAAAAAACCTGGTCCCAAAAGTTTCGACTTGAAATTTTAAAATTCCGTATTTCCTGCTTGACCCCAACAGTACTAATTTATTAATCACTCCCATACTTTAGCCTATATTCAATTGCATGAAAACTCTAAACTGAATGCAATAAATCGAACTCAACTTAACTTACCAAGATTGAACTTACCTTATCAAAATTAAACTTAATTGAATAAACGTGAACTGAACATTACTTGTTTGAAGAATAAATTTGAATTAAGCAAACCTGAACTGAAGTGAACTTAATACAATTAAATGTAAAGTGATATGGACATATATAGCATAAATTACCCACTTACTATATTAGATACACCAAAAAAACCTCTGAATTGGACTTAATAAATGTGAACTGAATTGAAATTCTAAGAATAAATTTCAACCAAGCCAAATTAAACTGAACTTATCTGAATTTAACTTAACTAAAACAAAATGATATGAACTGAACTTAGCGGAACTAATTTTAAGGTGAAATGAACAGAGTTTACAACTAAATACACCATATAAATTAATATTATTTCTTAATTTGTCTATTTTATTTACCACGTAAGAAGATACTAATGGAATGGAGAAAGTACATGAGAAATCACTAACTTGCAAGCACATGTTGTTTGTCAACTTCAATACATGGCATGCACCCTAAATCCTCTTAAAAGGATGGAGAGTGTTATGTCTAACATCCTCAAGTATAACTGGCAACATATGTAGAAAATTGCCAAAAAAAAAATAAAATAATAATAATAAAAAAATCCACCAAACGACATTCTCGAGGTCAACCCATCATGACCTCTGATAACGTCTTTAAGACTCTGACTATGAGCCTCAAATTAAGCCTGCTTGTCATAGGGGATTCATCCCATGTGATGAGATATTATTCTGTAATCTCGTTAATTCACTATTTTATTAATAAAAGTTTTTTGCTGTTTAAAAAAATTATTATAAGTATTAAACATGATAAGAGTAACATTTCACTAATGATTATAAAAAAAATGGAAAGAAGACGAAGAAATAAAAAAAAAAAAAAATCACTCATGAGGGTTATTATATTTTCGATATCAGGTTAGTATCCTCTTATAGGCCCTTAACTAAAAAACGATTATCTTATTCCACCAACTAATCCATCGAGCGACTTGCTCAAGGTCAATCCATGCATATGGACCTCTGATAACGTCCCTAAGACCCCGTTTAGAGCCTCAAAACAGGATCTATTCATCATAGGGGCTTCTTCTTCTCATAAAATGATTTTGGTATTCTTTAGCAATACCGTTCACTCATGGTTGAAAAATATTCTACTACAAACAGTGGTTTCATTAATCTCCAATTAATGGTATGCTAAATTTGGAATGCGATGTACGACCTTTAGTTAGTTAGGGGGGGGACAATACCGCTAGAAGCAACGGGAAAAACAATGTCACGTCTTCCACACAGAGTTGAGCATAATGTCCTTCTCAAACATTAACAATCTCACCCAGCTTCAAGCTTTAATATGGATTAGTTAATGTTATTTCAAAATTGGACGTTGAAGTTTTGAAGGTTCAAATTGCCCCTTAGTGTTTCAAAATGTGAGCTATTTCCCCACTATAAAAGTCTTGAAACTCAAATTTTCATGAGGCAAATTGCAAACTTTTGCAACCCTGCAAAATTTAATAGAGAGTATTCATGGATGCATAAAGCCACAAAGTTTACCCATGGAAACCACAGTTGAGAAATATTCTACTGCAGACAGTGAACTCGTACATCAAGAATGCATAATACCAAATTTTGGTAGAAGTATGGAGGCAATACCACAGAAAGTACAATATTATATCTTTCATGTTAATACACAGTAAGTATTCTTATAATCCACTATCGTCAGACATGGATATACCTTGTCATGTTCTTTGACAAACCTCATACTCTTATTGTATTTAGAATGAATTTCTTCTAAAAGTACAACCCAGCCCATCGCCAAGATGATCCAGGAGCAAAGGTATGCTATGCCATTTTGTCTTCAAACACGGAGCCTCACAACAATAAGTATGAAATTGTGCATTTTGAAATCACCTACCTTGATATCCATTCCTCCTTATACACGACCATCTCCCATATGCAACAATCATCTGGCAAATTCCCTTTTATTTTCCACCTCAATGGTGATCCTCTGGATTACATCGTAGAAAGGAGAAAATGGCAAAGTAAAATAATCAATGAAAATAAAATTTCTAAATCTCAATGGTTATAATTAATAATGAATAACTCGTGGCAATGCAACTATATGATATAATTTTAAACTGACATAAAATAATAAAAATAATAGTAAAAATAAAAGTGATCAAATCAATGGTATCGTAGAAAAGGTACTTAAGTGTCAAAGTAAACCAAAAACATCAAACGTCAATAGGAAAAGATCTCGAATCATAAATAAAAGGGATTTTATTTCCAAATCCCCTGTTATCGGCATCAGTTACGTATAAGTGACCACTTTTTTCATCAATTACATCTACACCCTTTGTTAGATAACTTTAACTACATCTAGATCCTTGTCTTTGGCTTTCGTATAATTATGACCTAGAAAATACAATTTTACCCCTGCTGAATTATCTCAAACAACCAACTTCAGTTTTCGTTTACCACATTTGACTCTATATTTTCTATTTTACAAAATCAACACCACATACTTACTAAATCAAACTCCCAACAAAATTTGTATTTCAAAATATGATCCAACACATTATTTTTCTTTCTTTTTTACTTATCTTTATTCTCTCTTTTCTTCTTTTATTTTCTTTTTCTAATCTTCTTCTTCTACGGCCGTGTTATATGTAGGAGTATACAGTTGGAGTTGTAACTTCTTTAAATGGAGACTTTTGTGTTTATAATTGATATTAATGTACACGTAAGCTTGATGTGACAATGAGTCCTTTAGAATAAAATTACATAGCCTAATCTGTGGCAATAACTTTTTTATCTGTAGCTTAATTTGGCCCTTGACGTTATTTATAAAAATAGAGCAACCGATAAAAAAGATCAAGGTGCATCAAATTACTAAGCCTGGCCAAACATAAATGGGAGTGCCCTGAAAATAATGATCAAAATGGTGAGCTAAACAAAATTGTATAGTTGAACCAAATAAAACAAAATGAAAACTTGAAAAATTCTCTCCTAGCTATTGTACATCATCGGTTTCGATATGATACCAAGGTCGAAACTCTGAACCATTAGAAATTAGAAATTTTGGAGTTGAACTTGATATAATACTTTCTCACTCCAACTAACTTATTATCATTCTTTCGTTCATTATATTGCTAAAAAAATTAGCACCAAATATTTTTAACATTTTCTCATTTTCATAAGTTTGATTTTTAAATGTGAATAGAAATTGGGTAAATTATTTTGGGGGTAGAGGGAGTAATATTTATCCTTGGCAGAATGAGCGAAAACACATAGTACCATGTTGAAAGGTTTGTGCATTAAACATTAAAAAAAAAAGAACACTAATAAAATGTAGTTCACTTGTATTTTAATCGACTATTAATGCAGAAGCTTGATAAGCTAAGGATGCAAAGTGATGAACCGAATTTGTCAAACTCAATTAATCAAATAAATTTGTTTTTAGTCAAAGGCAATTCACAACTACAACGAAAACCGTAGTGTAGCAGTAAAGTAACCTCGAGTGTCGATCTCTAAGGGCTATAACTAGCTTTATCTAATTTAACTTAAACTATAAACTCAACAAACGACTTAGCACATATTTTCTTATCACTAATAATGGAAGTTAGTGATAGTATGATCATTCAAAGCATCAGGTTAATAATCATGCATGAAGTACTTGAACGTTTGCATAGAGATCTAAGATCGTGAATTGTCCAATGTGTTCCGTTCAATTCAACACTACGAAGATAGAGGGCTTAGATAGATCAAAGAAATAAAGCAATAAGTCAAGTCTGAATCGCGTTACAGCCAATCATGCATAATTAAGAACCTAGCTAAGAAATCACATACTATCACCAACGATAGATTTAGCTACTCATAGATGAATTGCAATCAACAAGAATCAAAGCAAGATTGAATGAAAACATGTTGAAAGAAATAAATATAAATAGAAAAATCGTGAGATACAATGTTACCGACGAAGGTTGTCAATCTCCGCAGAATTGCTAGCTCACAAGCAAGAATTGATAAACAACGAGGTCCAATTGCTATGCTTAATCCTCCAAATTGATAAGAAAAAGAGTCTCCTATGCTAAGAATTCCCAGAACAGGCTCCGGAGAATTCGTCTCTAAAACTAATGTGAAAAGGTATGAAAAACATAGAGAATGGAGAACTATATATAGGAGTTCGGAAGCTGGGGGGCGAATTGCCCCTGGTCCCAGGCGAACCGCCTGGGAGCTCCAGGTCGGTGGAGACGCGTTTTTGGTCTTCTTTTCCTTTTCGGACTCGGATTTTGCCTTCTAGTGACCATTAAGCCTTGAAACTCGACCCCTAGACCTCAAATCTCGTCCGGAACCTTCTAGATACACCACAGATGACCACGAAACACCGAATCTTCGTTCTCTTCAACATAATTGCCCATAAAAACACGTTTTTCACCTAAAACCTGAAAAATGCAAACTAAAGGGAAACGTGACACTATTCTAATAAAATGCACTATAATATAGCTAAATTAACATAGAGGATAGCTAAATAGGTGAAAAAGACTCGAATGAAGGTGTAAAATACACGTTCATCACAAAGCAACTTGCATATATTTGGAAGACAGAAAAAAAAAGTTCTTAAAAGTGGCTAAAAAAAACAAAGAACTTAATAACATAAATCTATCACATGCGGCTACTCTTATTGAGCTCTAATGACTTCTGGACTCACTTCTTGATGAACCATGAGTTTTCAAGCAAAAAGGTCATCACTCCTTGACAATGCAACAAAACTAAACCTTGACCAAATTAAAATCTGACAATATATATGTGACTAAATACATTTTAGGCCATCTCCTCTATATAATCATCATCAACTGCAAGTCAGTAATCATCCTCATCCATAGACTGCTACCAATCTCCGGAACAATCACCACCTTGTCCTGGTCAACAAAATAAGAGTAAGAAACCAAACAACATAAGTGCATGAGGTCGTGCCTCAAATAAATAACCACATTTAGATATGAATCAATTTAAGATTCATTCTCAATAAGCAGTAAGGTAGATTTGATTTTGAATGTTTGTAGTGTTCTTTTTCTATTCAATATGCCAGTGGCTTTAGAGCAAATCAAAGTAAAGTAGAATATTGTAGATGTAAGGTAAAATGAGGGAGGAGCATACCTTCATTAATAAACAAAGCTCAGTGATGAACGAGATTGTCAGACTTGAACAATCAACTAAATGTGTTTGAAAGTCAAAGGGCAACTCACAACTACACAAAACACGTAGTGCAGAGGTAAGATGACCTCGAGTGTCGATCTCTAGGGACTAAACTAGCTTTAACTAAATAACTATATATAATTTCAGAAAACAAATTTATTTTAACTTGACTTACCAATATATGGAGAGAGTTGGTGATAGTATGCTCGTTCTAAGCATCAAGTTCTAATTATGCATGAAAGTGCAACTCGTACTGCCTTAAAAGTAATTCGAATTAACAAACACCAAAGACAAATTTGTAGACGTGTATTTTGAAAGCTTCCTATCTATACTAATACTTGGCTAAGGTTGTCAGTCTTAGTTCAAGCAGTACTTGCAATCGAAGATAATGAAAACAATAATCTTGAATTGTCCTAGTGTTTCTAACACTTTTATATGAAGATATTCGGCTTAGTCGGATCAAAGATTCGAATACAATCAATAAAACAAGTAAAAGACTCAGAAACTCAATCATGCATAATACGAACCCTAGCTACGAATTCACATACTATCACCAACTAGATGCTTAGCTACTCATATCAATAACACAATCAACAATCATAATCAAAGCAATAATGAATGAAAACATGGTTGAATTGAAAGATAAATAGCAGAATTGTGAGATACAAAGTTACCACCAAAAGTTGTCAATCTCCGGCGAATTGCTAATCTCACAAAGATCTAGCAAGGAGAGATCAATTAATGTCCAAATCTCTACTCTAGCTCCAAATTCGCTAAGATACAATAGTTCTAAGAGAAAATATACCCAGAACAAGCTCTAGGGTTTAAGTCTGTAAAATAATGATGAAAGATATGAAAATTCGCAACTTTTACAATTATATATATAAAATATCGCTGAATTCCGGAATCTGAGGGGCGGTCCGCCCCCTGTCCCAGGCGGTCCGCCTGGGGCTGGCAGCTAGTTCACCAGTTTTTCCTCTATGTTCGAACAGAGATTTCGGGCGCGTCCGAACTCGGATTGGCACGTAAGACCCACCGTTGGATAGATCTTTGAGTTAGCTACGCGTAGGTTGTAACCCGATCCCAATCCAATATCGTATGAAAGACTAGTGCCCAAAATACTGAGACTATGCAAATGGAACTTCCAGATTTCACTTCAAAGGTTCCAAAATCTTCATCCGAACTCCGACTAAACTACCGTTTCCGCCTCATACAAGATATCTCGAATCTTTCATGTTCTCCTTGGCCTTGGGCACGGTGCTGAGTTCCGAAACTTGGTCTTTTGGCCTGGAAACACGTCCCGGTACTCCTTGACACACCACGGGTGATCTTGTTGCACCAAAACTTCAATGTTTCGCCATGATTTACATCCAAAAGTGCAATTTTCACCTAAAACTTGAAAATAACAAAAGAAATGGAAACGTGACACTATTCTAACAAAATGCACTAAAATGCATGCAAGAGGATAGCTAAATTGGTGAAAAAGACCCGAATGATAGTGTAAAAAACATTATCATCACTCAGTCCATCTTTATGAAAACATCTTATATAGTTTCTATCTGCAACCACGCATGAAGAAATATAAATTCAAAGAAAATAATTGATATCAAAATAATTGAGTTATGATTTAATTAGGGAATGAACCTAGAAATAAAGGTTTACTTGTGCAATAAGAATTATAATTCTTATTCCTTTTAGGAGTCTAAAAGAATGTTCTTTATGCTTCTATTGACTACTATATAAGTAGATGGTTAAAGAGGTTTTTTAGGACACATTATTATTCACTCTTCTATTATCTCAAGAAGAAAAAGCTCTCTCCCTCCTGTCTCATCCACCGCCGCCGCCCACACCACCATCTCCGGTAAATCGAGTTTGACTCGAGAATATCATAGCATTCTCTCGATAAGCTGTTCATCCGTGGATACCAAGGTTGAGGTTCTAGGAAGCTGAAAACTAACCTTTATTGTTTTGAAGATAATCAAGAAGGCATATTAGATATCTTCGACTTCAACGAAGGAGAAGATACAACGGACTATTACGAAGATCATATCGATTGGGCTATCGATTCTGTTTTAATTCTTGCTTTTCGAGTATTGTAAGTGTTCTAACTAATATGATTCAATATACGTTATATGCATGATCAATTTGTATGCATGTTAAGAAAAGTTTGAAATTTCGCTGCACCACCCTAGGGGTAATTCTGACCATATTTTCTTACACAAATAAAACAGAGTAAACAAAATCACACAAACACTTTTATAGTGGTATCTAAGGGTGGCGTAATTCCTCAACTATTCCACTTTGTCCTTTTTAGGACTGAATCCACTAAGATAAGAGATGATGTTCCTTACAAATCCTATCACTAGTAATTCCCAGAAACTAAAGCACCCTTGCTTGGTTTCCAACCTAACTAGAGAACTGTAACCTTGTTCTCCACCAAACTTGGGACACTTATCAGCAAAATTATGCATGATTAGTTCTCCCTGACAAACATGCCTGAAAGGTTGTTTTTATCAGTTAGAGAGGTTTGGGATGAGATTACTAAGATTAACTTTTCAGTTAACAAAAGCAATATGTGAAACTCAAATTGACAATACTTTGTAGTAATTAAGTATATTGTTTCTTGGTGTCAAGACTTGTTCTTGTTTAGAGTAAAGAACACTTAACTAATTTCTTAGCTTTAGTATTCTACTTCTTCACAAGTAGCTTTGGTTTCAAGCTTAAGTCTTGGAACGGATCAATACGCTGTTTGAGAGTACAAAAGTTTGAATGTTTAAGCACAAGTGAGAGTTTGATCACGTTGTTGACACACCCTTCTACTCAGCCTAAGGACCTCTATTTATAGTGTCTCAAGGGAGCCATTTGAATTTGAATTATGGGACTTCAACCAAGAGATATCACTATCTTGCTGTAAGGACACTTTCAGCAGCGTCTTCTTTTGTCTTCAAGTCTTCAAATCTTCAGAGCGCGTGCTTTAGCATTTAATACTCTTTGAACTTCAAATGTGAACGTTGGAGCCAAAATGCAATTGTGATTCAACAAGGAGGTTACACGTGTTACCAGCAAGTAAGCATACACAATTCAGAAAGTTCAACCTACTCTGTCATATAGATTTTCACTTAAACTGACTGGTTATTGAGTTTCTCACTTTCTGAGATAACATTGGCCTTTGTAGATACCTTTCTCAGAAATTTTATAAGTCTTCAACTTTCTGAGCGGTTCTAGGTCTTCGATAGATTGTTTTAGTAAACAAAGTACATCATCAACAAGTTTAAGAACCTAACTAGTACCTACTCTAAGTCTTTCAGCAAACGTTCCTCTTTTACAATGTCCTTTAAATTCTAAATTCCTATGGACCTTAAGAGTACTAGTTACTGGACTTAACTTAATTTAACATGGTTAATTGGTCATCAAAATTACAAGTTTCCTAACAAATTTCCCCTTTTTGATGTTACCAATCCATGACTAAATTAATTACAACTCTTATAAGTTTCTGATGTTGAATAAATCAGAGGAATAATGAAAAGATACTTGAAATGATCAATCAAATAAGCATAAGTAAATTGCATAAACAGAAACAAGCAAGATTAGCAAAATCAATTGATTGCTGATAGTTATATTTCAGTGTAGGTTTACAAGAAAGCATAAAGATAACTAAAACAATCAACGTTCAAAAGTACAAGGAAAGTTCTAAGCTAAGAAGCAATCCTTGAGGATTTCGTGAGGATTTCGTTGACATTGGCTTCAGCAACTTGAGGAAATTCATCGCAGTCAACTTCATAATATTCAAGAAGCTTTCTGACTTGCAATTGTATCTTTCTGCTGAGTTTTCATCTTTGAACGTAGTTGGCTTGGGGTCTTTCAATTTGAAAGTATTCAGTCCAGAAAAATAAGCCCCAGCAACTAGCATGTTCAAGCTGTAGATCACTGAAGTTTTGATCTTTGTAGACTTTTCTTAGCCAGCGCAAGTCTTCATTTTGATCTTGTTCGGTCAGATAAAAGTAATTGTATGGAATTACGAAGAGTCTCTTTCTGGCCTTTTTCAGTATCTCATCGTAAAATATATCAACATTCAGAGGTTTGAAGTAAGGAGGAATTTCATTCAATTTCTTTCTGAGAGCTGTTCCTCTTACTTTTACCTCAGCATCCAACCATAGCTTTATTTCTTTATAGCTGGAGAGTGGTGATACTTCTCTTTCATTGCTAGCCACTTTTATGATGTTCCATTTGTTGTAACACAACTTTTGAAAAGTAGCTATTGGCAAGAAGATCTTCAATCTTTAGTTTCCAATATCCTTTCTTCTGCCTTACCATATTTTGAGTGGTGTCTTGATTGCTTGTTTTGGTGTACTGAACACCTAAGCCAACAGTATTGTAAGATTTTCTTTTATTTTCATCACGCCCGTTTCTTCTTCTTTCCCTTGAGTTATTTCCTTGGTCTCTTGCTGAAGATCCAGAGGAAAGTAACAAGGTATTGCCAGATTAAGTCTTGGCACTGAGAGGCTTGATGTTCAGTGTCTTTGAAATGGGAGCATTGTCATCATCATCATCATCATCATTTTCTTGATGAATGACATCTTCCTTACAAGCAGCAGAAGTATCAGCATTAGTCTTTCTTTTCTTATCTGCTCTTGCTGATCTACTTTCAGAATCAGTTTCTGATTTCTTTCTAGATCTAGAACCTTGCAATTCTTCGGCAAGTGATTCTGTTTGTTGTGGTGGTCTTGGTAATTTCAGCAAGGAGGAGGGAGCAGGAGGAGGCAAGTCCTTTTTACTTAGCTTTTTCTGTGATCTATCTTCCCCATTAGACATGGATTGCAATGCATCAAAAATATGAGTTGAGAAGAACTCATTGCAATTTTCAGCAAGCTTGTGCAAGCTGTTGTAATGTTCAACCATGTCTTGCTGAAGTTGGTTGGTCTTGGACAACTCTGCCTTGATCATGTTCAAGTTGTCCTCAGCTCTTTTGGCATCAGTGACTTTTTGTTCCATAATGGATTGAGCCTTTTTCAATGCATTCTTGCTAATTTTGAGAGCTTGACTTTCTTCTTTCTCATAGCTTCTGTGATGTAGACTTACATCTGCTTGGGCTAGAGTGAGACTTGTTGTGCGTCTCAGCAAGGTAGTCAAGACCTTTTCAAGGTTCTTTGGTTTTTCAGCCAGTAACTCCTCATCTTCAGCTTTGCATTCTTCATGAACTTTCAAGAGGGCTCTCATTCTAGGTGTCCACTTCCACACTGGGAAAGGGCACTAGAGATGGGGTTACTGTATGAGCTTTTAATTCAGTGACAAACTGATCTTCAATTCCTTTGAGTTTTCTCTTTTGATAGTCATTTCAATAGGATTGAGAAGAGTCTGATTGCTGGATTTCACCAGTCTTATCATTTTTGGAGGCCATCTCTTCATCCTCATCGGAAAAACAAGATGAGCTTTCAGCATCATCTTTGTCAACGTCAGCAACCTTTTCACCAAGGTTTTCTGTCACCAAATTTTCTGGTTGAGTGGTTGCTGGCGGCAACTCTTCAGACTCAACAACTGGAGTTTCACCAGTAGTAGGGTGTGGAAGGGAGTATTCTTCCGTACTTTTGATGAACGTGAATTTTACACTTTCATTCGAGTCTTTTTCACCAATTTAGCTATCCTCTAGGTTAATTTAGCTTATATTTTAGTGCATTTTATTAGAATAGTGTCACGTTTCCTTTTTTTTTGCATTTTTCAGATTTTAGGTGAAAAACGTATTTTTATGGGAAATATTAATGAAGAGGACGAAGTTTTGGTGTTTCAAGGACATTCGTGGTGCATCTAGAAGGTTCCGGACGAGATTTGAGGCCTAGGGACGCGTTTCAAGGCTTAAAGGTCACTATAAGGTAAAATTTGAGTCCAAAAAGGAAACCAACTGAAGAAAACGCGTCCACCGCCACTGAAGGTCCCGGGCGGTTCGCCCCGTGCCAGGCGGTTCGCCTGGAACCGGGGGTGGTTCGCCCGGCACGTTTCATCAACTATATATATGTTTCGCCTAATTATACGTTTTTCATACCCTTTCACCTTATTTTGAGAGACAAATTCTCCAGAGCTTGTTCTGGGAATTATTAGCATAGAAGACTCTTTTTCTTATTGATTTGGAAGCTTTAGCATAGAGATTGGACATCTTTGATTTTCGATTCTTGCTTGTGAGTTAGCAATTCATCGGAGATTGACAACCTTCGTTGGTAACTTGTATCTCACGATTTTTCTGCTTTTATTTATTTCATTCAACATGTTTTCATTCAATCTTGCTTTGATTCTTGTTGATTGCAATTTATCTATGAGTAGCTAAATCTATCGTTGGTGATAGTATGTGATTTCTTAGCTAGGGTTCTTAATTATGCATGAGTGGCTTTGCGCATTTAAGACTTTATTTATTGTTTTATTTCTTTGATCTATCTAAGCCATCTATCTTCGTAGTGTTGAATTGAAAGGAACACATAGGACAATTCACGATCATAGATTTCTATACAAACTTCAAGTACTTCATGCATGATTATTACCCCGTTGCTTTGAATGATCGTACTATCACTAACTTCCATTATATTGATAAGAAAAATCTGTGCTTTGCTTGATTCCTGATTTATAGTTTAAGTTAAATTAGATAAAGCTAGTTATAGTCCTCAGAGATCGACACTCGAGGTTATCTTACTTCTACACTACGTGCCTTGGTTTTCGTTGTAGTTGTGAGTTGCCTTTGGCTAAAAACAAATTTATTTGATTATTCGAGTCTGACAATCTCGTTCATCAAATTGGCGTCGTTGCCGGGGACTATACTCCTTTTTTCTCTTTAGCTTATTTATATTCTCAGCATTCAATTCTCAGAGTTAGTAGTTAATTTGTTTCCAGAATTTTGCGACTTCTAACAGGACTAATTTTCAGTTTTGAGTTACTCATGTTACAGATATTCAGGTATGACGTCCATGAAAGCTCGCAAGTGGTGGATTTCCAATGTCGTGGCAATATTTGGGAAGAAACCGCGGAAGCCGTTTGGGCGGTTTCCAAAAGGCTTGCGAAGGGTTCGCAATTCAAGGATCCAAGAGCAATGGTTAGGAGACGTGGACCTGAAGCTCCACCTACTCAGGAGGCCCCTATGTATGGGGGGAATGATGATCGATTCGAGTGCTTTACCAATGAGATGAGACAAGTCCTCAAGAGCTCCGCTGGAACATCTATGTCGAATGAAGTTTGCCAAATATGAAAGAACTATGGGCATGGAGCTCATATATGTAGATCGGAGCTTGCATATGATGATGGCAATTGGGTTCAAGGAAGCGAAGAGGAAGCTTTTTCTGCGGAATTTGGTACTCAAGAAGCTAGCTATGGACAAGATGGTAGGAATCCTCGAGGTGGATTTTGGAGAAGAGAGATCCGAAACAATCAAGGATATGCACCGGCTAGCCAAACTTATGGCCCTAACCAAGACCGTAGTAAGCTTAACTATGCTAACGATCACTGCGAAAATCCCGCTCCCAAAGAGCAACCGAAGTCGAAGACAGCTCTACTCATGGAAAACTTGCAGAAAATGGTTGATCACACCCAAAGTTTTCTTAAGCGTTATGAAGAAGATTCTGAGAAGACTAGGGCTAGGCTGGATCGTTTGGAAGAGATCACTAGGCTTGCCCATCAAAAGATGCAAGAGTTGATTGACCGTGGAGCGAGTAGGGAGCATGGGAAGTTGCCTAGCAACACTGAGAAGTCGATGTCTATTACCTTGGTGGGTGATCTTCCTGTTGAAATCACCATCAAGAAGGTTGCTAAATGTGAGTGTTGCAAGGATGGAGAACCTCCAGTAGCCAAGGAAGAAGAGAAGGACCTTGGTTTTGATGCGAGTGATGAGGAGCAAGAGGATCCCGAGCCAATTCCTGAGAGTTTCGATGTTAAGGTTGGGATTGGTGAACTTGAAGATGTTCGTGCTACACTAGATACGGGATCTTACTCTAATGTGCTCCCAATGAATGTGTTTGAGAAGAGTGGCCTTGGAAAACTATCTGAGCATAAGGCTATTGTGCAATTGGCGGATGGATCCTTTGTGAGACCCGAAGGCATTGTGAAGAACGTATTGGTTAAGATTGGTGAAACTTCTATGTACACCAACTTTGTAGTTATGCCGGCGTCTACACCTGTGATGGGGGATGTTGTTCTCTTGGGGCGAACGTTCTTGACTAAGCTACGCTCCGTGATAGACATCTACCGAAGAACTTGCACCATTGAGGTGGATGGCAAGCAACATGTGTTGCGAGCCATATCTGATCCAAATATTCACTTCAATGCTTCTCACACAACTAACTACTTTGGTCTTGCTGTCTATGTTCATTCTCATTCACAGGTTCGTGGCATGAGGAAAAGATCCATGAAGGGGAAGTCTAGTACCCTCAAAAAGAAGAACTAAGACGCAAGAATAAGTCGAGTCAAAGACTATAAACAATGGCGCTATCCGGGAGCCAACCCGGAGTTTTTATCGCTTTATTGCATTGCATGCATTCATACTTTGAACAATTTGCCTTTCTTTATGTGAATTTGTTCGTTTATGTGTTGCTTTGTGCTTATGTTTATGTTTGAGTGAATTTTTTCGAGTGTTTTTCATGAGGGAAATGATTTTCGGGGATAAAAACTGAGTTTTTCGAAAAATTTCGCCTCCCCACCTCTCGAGGTGGGGGGCGAATCGCCCCACATGGCCAGAGAGCTTCAAGATCTCTGGCAGTGGGGGGCTATTCACCCCACGCACGGGGCGAATCGCCCCCCGTCATCAGACAAGTGAAAAACGATTTTTCACCCCTTTTTCCTCATTCCCTCATCTTCTTCACCTCTCTTACTCCCAAACACCAAAAAACTCAAAAAATCTTCAATCTTTCATAAAATCTTCAATTCTCCATAAAATTTTGTGTTCTTTAGCTTCAATCGAAGCCCATTACGTGCTCTTTCTTTCCATCCGAACAAATTTCATCCTAGTTCATTCATTCTTCGGATCTGAGGTAACTTCACATGAACCCTAATTTTTCAAATTTGGGTTTTTTTTTTTTTATGCTTCAATTGAGCTTATATGATGTATGGGTTGATTGTTTGTGTGATTAGAAACGTTATTCACTATCAATTGCATGTTCAATTATGCTTGGTTTGTTGGTTTCAGAATTTTGCCTACTAGATGTCTATGTCTTAAAATGCATTGTTTCTTTTCCTTTCATCCCATGTTTATGGGTGTGCTTACTGATATGATAATGATGGACATGATGGTAGAACGCATGGTTGACGAGTTTGAGGATTTTTGATGTTAGAGTTTTTGCTACTATGGTATGATTTGAGCCTTATGATTTAAGGCTATTTGTTGTCTAGCAAGAGCTTAATGTGATATGTTACATGTCTAAGATATGTTGGTGTGTTGCATTTTAGTTCTAGAAGTGGCTAGATTAGACATGGAGGTTTTGCGGAGTGCGATTGTTGATGTTATCACTCGTGTGTTTCACTCTTGCATTTGTATATGCAGAAATCTGTTTCATGTCATACAAGATACTAATTGTTGCTTGTAGGAACCATGCCACCACGAGACAAGAAGAAAGCTGGCTCGTCTAAGAGCAAGAAGGGTAAGGGGGCAGCTTCAAGCTCCCAACCTTCCCATGAGTTATTTGAGTTGTCACTTGTTGCGATTGACATCCGTCAGAGGCTCCAAGCAGAGCTTGCTCGAGGTGGACGATCAACCATTCCGGATAGAAGGATCGAAATTCCAGACGGCCATGCTAACCGAACAGGTTACAAGGTGCTCTCTCGTTTGGCAAGAAAGAGGAATTAGGGTTGGTTTACTTCCAATCGATTCAAGTGGTATGATATGAGCCTCCTCCATGAGTTTTATGATGGGTACACGGATCTTGAAGAGAAGGAGGGGGTACTCGTTAGAGGCGTAATTGTGCCATGGATTCCGACCTCAATTTCTGAGTTTATTCATTTGGGGAAACGGGAGTTCACCGGAAGTAACCATTCCTACGTGTATTCGAGGGCCACTAGGGGGATTGGAAATGACATCACAGATGTGATTTGCAACAGGGAATATGTGTATCCAGATACCGGGGCACAACCTGGACTGATCCATCAGAGTGACCTTAGTCTTGAGGCTAAGGTGGTTATGAAATTTTGTATTTTCAACTTGATCCCTAGGATGAATGACACATGGATACAGCCGAATTATGCTGAGCTCCTCTACTGCTTGTTAGGCAAGCATCGTATAGACATCGGTCAGATCATGTATGAAGAATACGAGCGTCATTGGGAGAAGAAGAAGAAGCCCTTCATTTTTCCGAGCTTCATCACGGGGTCGAGGACATTGTTGAGGGGGATTCTGAGGTCGCTGCTCTTTCCCCTTCAACTATTGATGTGCAACTGAATAGGTATCGTATGAAGAACCCCACGGCTGCTGCTGCTGATGTTGAAGCTTCACTCCAATAGACTGATTCTGATGATGATAATGATGATGAGGAGGATGAGGATGCTATGGAAACTGATGATGGCCGAGTTCCTATTCCTGATATTCCTTCTGTCCGTAGAGCGCCGCATGCACCGCCTCGAGCACCACATGGGTCTAGAGGTATTGACTTCTCTGATTTTCGGGCCTACTTCAATGACCGTTTCGGTAGAGTTGATACTAGTGTTGCAGCCTTGACCACTTCTGTCCAAGGGTTGCAACATAATCTTGATGGACACATTGCCCAACGCAACCGCGATTGGGAAATAGCTGAGGAGCATCGCCGGAATGAGAGAGAGATAATGTGGGAGCAGCAACAGCTCATCCGTCAGCAACAGGAGGCTCTACAGCAGTCCAATGATCTCCTGTCTGACATGTGGAGGGACTATTATGGGGATTACGATCCCAAAAATTAGTCTTTTCACAAGTACATTCTGGTATACTCAGCCGACCGAGGCCAAACCATTCGGTAACATCTAGTATCACTTTTTATTTACTCATTCTCTTTTGCTAGGGACTAGCTTGAGTTTCATGAGGGAGATGGGATGTGAAACATGATGTTAAGTATTGTTTGGCTTTATGATGTTGAGTATGGTATCTTGTATTTTGTTAGCATTTGCACGTTTATCGCTTTCCTAGTAATTTAGTTGCATACACTACATTCATCCTAATATAGTTTTGCATGTTTTTGTGTGGAGTTTATTTCCAAATTTTTTGAACTTTTTTATTAGGAAGATTAACTAGTTATGACCTTTAACCATATGTTTCATCTCTATGAATTTGTTTGAGGTTTTTCTCGCTTGGCTTGTCACATTTATGTTTGCACTTAGTTAAGCTTGGTAGTCTCGACATCACTTAGTGGTGTTTTCTCTACTGCGGTTCACGAAGGCCTTTATAATAGGATGATGCATGTTAGGATCTTATGGTTGTTTTCCCGAGTAATTATGTACCTAAGAGGCAACAAGTCTTCACCTTGCTTTGAGATTGCTAAATGCCTAGGAAGGAGGTAGTGTGAGATTGTGTGATCCTTTGTTTGCAACCTATTCTTTCGAATAGGTTTGGGGAGGGGGTTACGCTATCATTAGACTTGTTTTTCGATTTTTGAGTGTTGTGAGTTTGTTTTTCTTTTTCGTAAAGTTTGTGCTTCAACCTATTCTTTCGAATAGGTTTGGGAAGTGTGAGTCATTGTAATTTCTTTTTCATTGTGCTACTGCTGGCTATATATATATAAAAAAAAAAGAGAAAAAATTCCAGGAAAAAGAAAAAAATCTGGAAAAGAAAAAAAAAGAAAAAAAAAGAAACGACCCCAAAAAAAGCAAAGAAGGGTCCAAAGAAAGCCAAAAAAGCAGTTTAGCAAAGTGTTTGTCTTGTTTTTCAATTCTTGTAATGGTGTAATGTTCGTAATCGAGTTGTAATTTTTTGTCTTTTGATTGTTTGAGTGTCATCTGTTCTAGACCACCCTCGTCCTGCCATTCAGGAAGTGGTGATTAGTTTATGACTTTGCTTGAGAGATGGGTAAAATAGGGTAGAGTGAACTTTTAGGGAACCCTCCTTCGTTTGATGAGAGCCAGTATTGGTTCGACCTCTTTGAGGAAAAGTCTTAACTTGGTGAACAGCAGTAAGTCCTCAGTTTCATAGGCATGGGACAACCATTCGTATTTTAACATGTTTCATTACGTCGTCACTGACTAGGTTCAGGTAGAGAATGTTACGAGAGACTATCTTGTTTAACATAGTGCATATGTGAATGTGTATGAGTCAATCGAGGCATTTTTCAACCAATATCCATGTTATGATTTGTATGGTCTTTGTTCATAAGTTTTTTATAGATTCAATAGAATAGTTCATTTCATTTGGCATGAGACTCCATTTTGTGTGTTGCATTGGTTTTTTGCATTAGAGTCTAGCTTAGTTGCTTGAGGACAAGCAAAGATTCGGTTTGGGGAGTTTGATGAACGTGTATTTTACACCTTCATTCGAGTCCTTTTTTCACCTATTTAGCTATCCTCTATGTTAATTTAGCTATATTTTAGTGCATTTTATTAGAATAGTGTCACGTTTCCCTTTTCTTTGCATTTTTCAGGTTTTAGGTAAAAAACGTGATTTTCCGGGCAATTATGTTGAAGAGAACGAAGATTCGGTGTTTCGTGGTCATCCGTGGTGTATCTAGAAGGTTCCGAACGAGATTTGAGGTCTAGGGTCGAGTTTCAAGGCTTAAAGGTCATTAGAAGGTAAAATCCGAGTCTGAAAAGGAAAAGAAGACAAAAAACGCGTCCACCGCCACTGGAGCTCCAGGGCGGTTCACGCGGGACGTGGGGCGGTTCGCCCCATGCCAGGTGGTTCGCCCAGCGTATGGGGCGATTCGCCCCACGTCTTCCGAACTCCTATATATAGTTTGCCTGTTTCTACGTTTTTTAATACCTTTTCACATTAGTTTTAGAGACGAATTCTCCAGAGTCTGTTCTGGGAATTCTTAGCATAGGAGACTCTTTTTCTTATCAATTTGGAGGATCAAGCATAGCAATTGGACCTCGTTGTTTATCAATTCTTGCTTGTGAGCTAGCATTCTTCGGAGATTGACAACCTTCGCCGGTAACATTGTATCTCACGATTTTTCTACTTTTATTTATTTCTTTCAACATGTTTTCATTCAATCTTGATTTGATTCTTGTTGATTGCAATCTATCTATGAGTAGCTAAATCTATCGTTGGTGATAGTATGTGATTTCTTAGCTAAGGTTCTTGATTATGCATGATTGGCTGTAACGCAATTCAGACTTGACTTATTGCTTTATTTCTTTGATCTATCTAAGCCCTCTATCTTCGTAGTGTTGAATTGAACGGAACACATTGGACAATTCACGATCTTAGATCTCTATGCAAACGTTCAAGTACTTCATGCATGATTATTAACCTGATGCTTTGAATGATCATACTATCACTAACTTCCATTATTATTGATAAGAAAATATGTGCTAAGTCGTTTGTTGAGTTTATAGTTTAAGTTAAATTAGATAAAGCTAGTTATAGTCCTTAGAGATCGACACTCGAGGTTATTTTACTACTACGCTGCGGTTTTCGTTGTAGTTGTGAATTGCCTTTGGCTAAAAACAAATTTATTTGATTAATTGAGTCTGAAAAATTCGGTTACATCAGTGTCGTCGGATGAAACTTATTTCTGTTAGGAAACTTGTAATTTTGATGAACAGATTACCATGCTAAATTAAGAACAGTCCAGTGATTAGTACTCTTAAGTGATAAGTCGGTTTTATACCTACTTATAACTATTTTTTACTTAATATTTTGCATGTTTAAAAGCTATTTTTGTTCGTTTTTACTTGTTTTATGTTTGTTTTGGCCTAGATTAGCCGAGTTGGTGATTTATGGAGATACGGGCTAAAAGGAGCTTATTTGGAGCTGATTTGATGATAAAAGCTTATGGAAAAGAAGGCCCAATGGTTGGGTATGGCTCAAGGCCCAATTTGTGAAGTTCCCTACTCCGTTTTGGACTCGCGAGGCCCATATTTTCAGCCCTTTTTGTATTCCTGCGGGATTCTACTATATATTAGGTTAAATTAGACTTTTTCAATTATTCTGATTACCAGACAGACAGAAAGGATTGATAGATAGCATAGGGCAGGAGAAACGCTTCTTAGCGTTCCATAAAAAAGAACAGAGCTCCGAGACTATCTGTGTAGAGGAGGCTATCAGCCGAAACGAAGTCTATTGCGCATCAAATCTGGTTTCTTCGTTTCTTTTATTCTTTTTGCTGGATTATGTCTTCATACTTCTTGATCTTTGATTCTCGCATTATGTTGAACTAATTCCTTTTTCTAGGGTTACGATGTAGCCTAGCTATGAGCATGTTTATTTGATTATTCAAAGTTAATTCATGGTTATTCATGGTTGTTGAGTATTTTAATTTGTTCCTATTGCTTGTAATTGCTTGATCACCAATTGCATGATGTTAGGGTTTTAATTCGAGATTCGAGAGATGAGAATTAATTCTGCCAATAGATTAAAGTACCGTAAAATATTGTGAGATAGAGATATCCATAGGTTTTATGCAATCGTGTGTGAGTTTCCTAGAGTTTAATGCGTTTTATTATGTGTGTTAGAGATTCGAGAGAGGATAACTGCATGATAGAATAGGTTTGTTAATTCTCGAGAGAGATTATTGAATTTATTAGTGAAGCTCGATTGTTTGCAACCGGATTAACTGTGTTTAACTGAAGGATACAAGAATGCATGTGTTTAACTATGGTGAAGTCGGAATCCCTAGATATGTTGTCTATTGATCTAGTTAGAAAGTTTACAATTGTCGTTAGTAGTATTTAGTTAGTTATTCTAGAATTATCAGTGATTATTATTTTCCCACCTATTTTAGATCTTAGGTTAATATCCGTTAGTACTTGTCAACAAATCAGTCCCTGTGGAGACGATACTCGATTTATCACTTTATTACTTGTTGCGATATCGTACACTTGCGATTTTCTATATCAAGTTTTTGGCGCCGTTGTCGGGGACTGTATTTGCTTTTTCTTTGGCAATATTAATACGAATTGACTTTGGATCTAATTTAGTTTATTTTAGTTTGTCAGGTAATTCATAGTGCAAAGAGATACTTATCTATTTGGCACTATGACGGATGTCGATGCGAATAAACCGTTGAAGGATTTTGCTCTACCTCAGGCAATCGGAGTTCATACGGTTATCACTAAGCCTACGGTGGAAGCCACTTCTTTTCACTTGCACCCATCTCTTATTCAGATGGTGCAAAATTCTGCATTCAATGGCATGGCTAATGAAGATCTGCATGATCACATATCTAATTTTATGGACATTGCGGGTACTCTAATGATCAATGGGGTCACCGATCAAGCCATTCGACTCAAACTCTCCCTGTTTTCCTTGAGTGGAAAAGCCAAAAGTTCGTTGAGTTCTCTTCCTCAGAATTCAATCACAACTTGGGATAAGTTAGCTAGAAAGTTTCTTTCCAGATTTTTCCCACCTTCCAAGACTGCACAGTTACGGAATGCAATAGCAAATTTTGCTCAGCAAGATGGAGAATCTTTATACGATGCATGGGAAAGATATAAGGAATTACTTCGGCGATGTCCACATCCTGGATCTCCTAAATGGCAAGTGATTCATAATTTTATAATGGTTTGGGTGCATCTACTCGTACTCTTATTGATGCTGCTAGAGGAGCGTTTATGAAGAAAACTCAAACTGAAGCATATGATTTACTGGAGAGATGGCTATGAATAGTTGTCAATGGCCAACTGAGAGAATTGGTTCGAAGAAAGTGGCTGGAATTTATGAGGTTGACAAGGTGGATGCACTAGCTGCTAAGGTTGATTCAATTCCTATGTTTCTTAAAAATAATGTGAAGGTTTCAACCAATCCAATGGAAGTCAATGGAGTATCTTGTGAGATTTGCTTATGGAATCACCAGACGGTTGATTGTCAAGCTGGAAGTCCATTTGCTCAAGCTCCATTAGAGCAAGTTAATTATATGGCCAACCAACAGAGGTATACAAATTTCAACACACGGAGAAACGATCATCCTGGTTTTTCTTGGAGCAATCCTCAAGGTGGTACAAATCAATCTCATGGAGTCTTTCAACAACCTCTGTCAAGTCTATCAAAGCCGACACTCGAGGATATTGTAGCACAATTGGCCATGTCAACTAATCATTTTGGCAATCAAGATCACCATGAACACCACTATTGCCTTTACGAGTAGAGCGGTCCACCCCTTCCTCTGTTTCAGATTACTCATCATGTTCACCTTTGCTTTCAGGGCAACGTTATCAGCCGTAACTTCCTCCAGACGCTTGTTTGTGCTGGATACCTGGTACTCAAGCGCGCTCTTCGCAGACTCAAGATTCTCAAACTTCTTGTACACGATCCGGGCAAATTCTGATTCCTTCGTCGTCATTGATATATCAAGCCAGTCAAAGTACTCACATGCCGTACCAATTGGCTTTCTGCAACCGAGGAATCGTTTACCAATATTTGCAGCAGTAAAAGCAAATCGGTGACGTGGAACAAGCCCACAATAGCACACACGACCACCGTAAGAGGGATGCTCTGGCCCTCCCATTGATTAAGAACTCTGGAATTCTCTTCCGACTCACCATGGGAGATGTTTCTTGACATAACTAATTGAGCTTTTCGTCGGTAGACGCCTGATATTGGAAGGGGGTGATGGGATGAAAGCAATATACATGTCAAGGGTTTTAAAAGTTAAAGATACCTTAATTTTACATAGTTTACCCAGTTAATTACTTTCAAATTAACTTATTTGAACAACTTAATGAATGAAAATCCTGAATCACTCATAGTTTGGGGAGTATTACGAGAAATTCATCATACAATGACTGGAATTTCAGAATATATACCCAGAATTCAAAAGAATAACGAAGTTATGTGGATTTTCTTAATACCTATATCTTCACATTCTACTTTCAATAGGTCTAGTTTCAATTTGCCTGCTCATCTACATTTATGACTTTTACCACATTACAAGATGGCAAATGAAATTAGACTTGACCCCTAAACACCTTTTTGTGAATGTGCATTACTATCTGCCATAACTTTTAGAGCTATTACTTTTTTTTCAAATTTGGTGTAAGTAACAGTAACTTGTTTATTCATATTAAAATTACACACACCCAGCCAAGAGTTACACTTAATGCCATTTTTTGGGTAGTTGAACTAACAATAATATTTGTATTCATATTTTCAAATGATAACTCTTCATAAGCACTACTTTCTTGCACACAGACTCACTCCATTCACACTAACACTAGAAACTAAAGCCCACAAAAAAGGGATGGCTCGCAAGGCTCAAGACAAGGTTTTTTATGATGAAAGTTTTCCTAAACAAAACTTTATCTACCTCATGAACGCCTTGTGTGATCTGGCTTACGAAGATGAGTGGGAGTGGCATCACAAGGTTGAAAGTGCTTATGAAGAAGCTCAGGAAATGCTATCATGGAAAGACGGAACTGACCACTCAATTGAAGATCTACAGGGGGCTGTCAGAAAACTAGAAGTTCGCCACAGAGTTTTTAAGGGACTTTGTGGAAGAGATGGTTTTCAATGGGATCAAGAGGATGAAAGGTTCATTGCTTAATTAGCTGCTTGGATGGATGCAGTGCAGGTACAAGACTATCTTCAAAATTGAATTATTTCTGTATTTTCTTAGATTTCTTGACTTCTACAACTAAACTGTTTACAAATTATTCAAATAATACAGGAGGATAAAAGATTCTTATGGTATTACTTTGTTGGTGAGGAAAAATGGAAGGAATTGATCATAATCTTTGAGGGCCGGGAAGAGTTCTACAAGTTCACCCAGCCACACACTGTTACTAATCCTACTCATACCACCACTGGGATTGTCGTCCCCAAATCACTTGCTCTTGATGAATTCCCAATGCCTGACCTACCAATACCAAACAATCATACAATACAAAGCTCTTTCCTCCTACTCCCAAACACAGAACAAACAATGCCTTACTGCCAATTCGACTATGGATTTACATCCGCCTCCATGTCTCCTAATTTCTGTAACCAGATCATGAACAATGGACCAGAAATCAAATCAACAAGTACCAGAGATGAATGAAGGTCTAGGAGCAACCTCTTTAAATCCTAATACAATGTATTTATCTGCCTCTAACACGATTATTAGATCCACTAGCAAATATAGTACCACCAAATGTACTTCAATTATCAATATGAATTATCACTCGTTTTGAAATCCACTAGTTCTAAATCATATGCTACTACTGCTATGTAATATCAATTCTGACCAGGTTACTAAATTCATGCTATTACGATTTCCTAGTTGCTACTTTATCAATTCAGTACTCTGCTATTCCTTCATCAAACAAATTATTTCACAAATAGCTACAAACACTGTGCAAATCGCTTCTACTGGTACATACAATACCAAAAAGCTATTGAAACTAAATTGGGATAAGCGAAACTTACTTGTGAACTACTCACCGGCAAAAACAGCCGCAATAGTGACAACGCCTAATGTGAACAACCGCAGAAACTGATCTGCAAATGGGATTAGGTCAAATTAAGAAGCGCATTCATCAATTGGGTTGCTATTTCAGATAATTCGGCCACCAATTTCGAAAAAAAACATTACTAATTGACAATCACCTGATTAGGTTCTAGGGTTTCGCCGTTTCTTCAATATCACCAATTGGAATCGGTTATACCCAGCAGTTATGACCGTTGTTCTTGTTGGCAAGTTGAGAGTACACGAGGAGATGCAAATTTTCTGCAACAAGCTATCAAACAACATACCGTTGAGGGAAAAAAAGGACCGATTAAGTTGTTGACTGCACTTGACCAGCCTCACCTGGGCTACCAAACGGTGCAAAGTGAGCGAAATTTTGGGCCCAAAAACACCCGAAACGCACGCTAAATTTGGGCTATCAAACGGTGTACAAGCCCAAAAACCAGATTTCCTTCACCACAACTCAACGAACCGGAAACGCACGCCAACTTATGAGGTAACCCTCACCGTTGACTGCATTTGTAACCAAACAGGGCATTAGGGTTTTGAAACAGGGTAAAAAAAATCCCTTCGTTAGCCCCCTTTGCATTTTAAACCACATATAAAGATACAACAAATGACAAACAATTACATTTTGGTTAACGACTTTGATCACAAGTGCACTAAAAGTTGGAGTTTGTTGTTATGCCCTTGTCCAAATTGTTAGTAGAGTTGTGTCCGTCGAACAATAGTTCGCCTTAGTGCGTTGTAATAAGGCCGTTTCAGTTATCTGAATTAATCAAGTAATTACGAATTCTTTGCTTGTCTTATTTGCATTCTTCGGTGTTACAAGTACTTAAACAATTATTTGTAAATCTGGACATGCATCGTAGTAACCATAAGTCTGGTATACATGTGTGGTTGTATATAGTAGGATAAGACTTTACATGGTATATGTGTATAGAATAGGTCAATAACGATCATATCTTTAGGATTTGGACATGAGGATCTAAAGTTGCTTTGTTGGGATTCTATACCTTGGTGATGGTATCACCTATGAGGGGTTGTCTTATCTAGCGAGATCATATAGAAACCACTTCATATGGTTCCGTGAATCGTATAGGATCTGGACACGACGAGAAACGAATAACTCATTACAATTGCCGTTAAGTTTGGTTAGCTGAGTTAGTTCAAGTTAGTATCGATGATCATGAAGTGACACAGATCATAACCGGTTATCACATGAACATGAACGAACTAATGCCCATAGTTACGGTAACCTTAAAGCCTACCGGGGTGTTCATCATTATTGTGTGTCTCTAATTCTATTTTCTTAGCTTATCAAATTATGACATTTGTAACACAACCGGATTCCCTCACTCCATAATTCATTCAAGGTGAATTTTAGCATAATTTCGCCCAATTTACTGATTAATCATCAGCAGGGTTTAAGGCAAAACCTTCATACTGAAGCTGAAAAACAAGAGAGAAAACAAAAAGAATAGCAACAGAAAGAAAGAAATGGAAGCAACATCTTTACTAACCTGCACTATTCATCTACCGCTTTCCAAATTTTCAACTTTGTCAAGATTCTCAATACCCTTCAAGCCGCCACAGTCTTTGAGAAGTAAGTTTCCGTTTTATCCATTTCATTCTGTTGATTTCTAGTCCGAAACTGCAAAAAGATTGATTCTTTTTATTCTCTTATCGTTGTTATTGTGTTTATCTTCATTCAGCTCTGCTTAGATGTAAAAAGATAGAAGATTTGCACGACCTTCCGAAAGAATACTATGATGATGTACGTATCACATTTACAGATATGGTTTCTTTATTTTCTTGTGGTGGGTGTTTTTTCTTTCTTTCTGAATGTTATGATTTGGTAGAGTTATGTTAAAATTGATGAAAGCACAAGGGTAAAAGAAGCTAGCTGCTGCTTGTCTTTGATTCCTTTGAGAGCTATTCTAACCTTTTCCAGGATAGGAGTGGCAAGCCCAGCAAAGAGAAAAGGATAATGAGCTTCAGAAGAAGCGGCAGGAGGAGGACGATGAGGAAGAAAGGATTGTTGAAGAGTATCGTAGAATTGGCTCCAGGCTGAAGGATTATCCACAAGATGAGCTTGTTGCAGCCAAGAAGTTGGTTTCCAGCTTCATCAGATCGGCTGAGGAGGTCGAGGAGGTATTGCTTAATCGCCTATGTTGCATCAAATTTGTTGTCTTCACAGTTTATTTCTGTGAAAAATGAAAACCGTGTGGATATAGAAGTCTCAACTTAAAGTCAGTATGAAGTTTGTTTATTCTGGATTGCAGAAAATTGAAGAAGCTGCTGAGAAAGGCGAACTAACTGAACTAGTCCTGATGGTCATATGGACTCGTCTAGATCTTGCATGGCGTGATGTGAGTTACCATATTATACAATCTGTTGCTTTTTGTATGCCTTGTATAGGGTGTATGGAACATTTTCATCAGTGTAGTCACATCACCTTCTGTAGCCCAGTTTTGTACCTGTAGCTCATAGTTATGGTCTGAGAGTGAAGTTTAGTTGATTGAAAAATTAATTTGTCTGATTTTTTGAGGAAATGTTACTTAAAAGCGGGGGATATCAGTTGTTGACGGAACCAATATCTTTGGGGTTTGTTAATGAAATTGCATGGTGTGTAAGATTTGTAAAGTTTCATCGTTAAGCATTCTGAAGGCAGTTCTGTCAATACTTAACAGGATTGCCATGAATAATTGTGTCCTCTCTGGGATAAATTTTGCAATCCATGTAAGCTGCTGGCAGGGAAAGATTTCGTAATGTTGCCCTTGTACATATTCAAGTTAGTAGTCCATCTTATGGCTTGGTTAGCTGATGTGCTTCTGTGTAGTTAAAAGACTAATGACTTACCTATCTATCATTTCTTGGGGTTAATTTTTCTGTGTGCCTTCAGGATGAAAAAGATGCTATCAGAAGTCTCGATCTGTTGTACAGGAGAGTCGAGGTACTAATTCTTGGTCAATCTGTATTTCACTTCTGGATTTATTGATAGAGTAGAATTTCCTAAAGGGCATTGAGCACCCTTTCTTCTCCTTTCGTGTACATCAATGTTAATTTGGTAGGCTTTCTGTCTGTCTCGCAATGTTATAGGCTGAAATTTTGAAACGTGAGGCTACTCCAGCAATGAGGTTACTTAATGATCTCTTGAATATGCATGATGGATTTGATGATGATGGTTGGCTGAAAGCATGCAAAAAGCTCATGATCAAGACTTTTCCCCGAGAAGATCCATTCAGCATTCTTGTGCCAGCTGGGTTTGATATTGATAAGGTAAATCATCCACTATGTTCACTATAAGTGTACATTTCTTAATTAGTTTTCTCAGAAGGATGGTTATTAGTATGTTCTTGTGAGACTGAGCTCTGAAGACTGAAATAGTTGTTTTCTTTTTGGTTAGCATCAAGGACCCTTGAGGCCAAGCATTGAGGCTGACGATGTTCTTTTGAGAGTAGATTTTATGAGAAGTAGATGAACTGCTGCAAGAGGTTCGATCTGAATGGTACAATGCACAAAGTACACAAAGGCTTGATGCTGAATCAGTTGCCAGTATATTAAAGCAGCAAGAGAAACAACGAGCCATGCGCCAAGTATAATCTCTCCTGGACTTCACTATCAATTTAACATGGTAGACAAGCTATAGTGAATAGTATGTAATTTTGAGGACTATCAACAATCTTGAATCAAGAAATGAAAAATTTGTGATTTTCCTGTGCTACTCAACATGCTCGTAATCCAAGATCGCTATTACAAATATGCTTATTACAGCAACAGACAAAACATGTAACTGACCTCTATTGTCATCTGTATCTCGACTTCTGTAAGCCGTCTGGTGAGCTTATAATCATTCTCCTAATATTGACATATATTCTAGGGGATAAAGCTGCACAACTGCACAAGTGACCAAAGCAGGGAAACTGTCAGGTAAAAATTAAAATCCTCACAAATATGAAGTTAGTTCTTCCAATACAGTATGCCTTATTATGCCCCGTATGTCATCTTTGCGATCTTTTACGTAATGTTTTATCTTTGTAGCGATAAGGGGATTGTTCTCCTTGTCATTTATTGCTGCTGGTCTTTCAAACTCAGTATTTTTGAATACTGGGTGCACGTAAGCATCTTGTAAGTAAGCTTTCAAGTCCAAGTTTGGCTCTGTAGCATTTTCTAGTGTGTCCTTCACCATCGCATCCTGTTCATTCACCAAAGTAACACCATTATCGACTTTGGTAAGTTATTTTATGTATAGAATTCGCTGTTGTAGTTTTCTGAACATGCATTTTGCTAAGGAATGATGATGTTTACTTAAGAGTTAGGAGGTATGTTTGCTAAGACAGGAGTTGTAGAGTACTTAAAAATAAAGATGCAGCCATAATGTCTGTAGATGTTAAAGGTTTACTTTACCTTGCTAGAAATAAGTTAAAAGCCAGTTTACAAAAGTAATAGTGATTAATATATATTGATCATGCAAAAGATATCATGTCATGCATTCAGGTGATGACTAAGTTTGTAAAGAGATGAAAGACCAGCAGTAACCTGAAGTGGGAACTTCACAAATGCTGACTCGAATCTCGCCTTACAAAATCGATGAAACCATATGGTCAAGATAGGAAGCACGAGCAGCAAAGGAGTCGACTGTGCAGCTTGTTTTGTGCTAAGCAGTCCGATCAGCAGAACATGTGATATTATAAGACCTATAATGACACGACGATGCACATCTGGCCAAAATTTGGCTCCACTTTCATACTCTTGGTTATATACATTGATGATCTGCAAATGGGAAGGCCATGATTCACTTAAAAATCAACATATTTATTAACTTCTCTGCAAAGTTTAAACCATAAACAGGTCATACCTGGTGACGGAATACGAGGTAGGAGAAGGCAAAAAAGAGAATGATGAAAGGTAAAATGAAGGGTGTGATGCATGCGTATACGAGCTAGGTTTGATTTTTCTCCCCTGTTCAGAAAACTGTTTTGCTGTGAAAAGTTTGTCTTACTGTCTTACTTGGTGGTTGTCTCTAGGTACAAGCCCGAGACTGGTGATATAATCGTTGGCCGTGTTGTTGAGGTGAGAATTCGATTGAATAGACCTGAGCCTTTTTTAGCTGTCTGTTAGTATTAACTGTATAAGCATGAGAAGTAAAGGTAGGCAGTTTTGGAACTCTGATGCTTTTGCTTGAATAACTTACGTGATATCAAGTATTATTCACTATTGTGTTTTAGAGCTGCATTGGTGTTTCATTTGTTTTCTGAGTTTGCAGAGTAGCCACATATATTCTATATTTTGTGTGAATTATATTCTGTGGCGCCTTCCATATTGATAAATTTGCATCATGCATTGCACTTAGAACTTAAATGTACTTGTTCTGTGAAGTCTGTTGATATGGTAATGCTAAGTACTAATTATTTCATTTACTTTTTTGAAGTTCAATTCCTACTGGACAAGTCTTGATGTTTTGAACATGTTTCAACTGCTGATTTCTGTAAATATGATGATCGTAAATAGTCAATTTAAGTTTAGGATTTTGTCTACTTTCATAATTCTTATCTCCACCAGAGACTTTATGCGGCCTTGTAAAGAATTTGGGAGTTGTAAAGACCAATTTAAGCTTAAATAATGCTGGGGCTTGGTCTCCCTGAGTGCCATATGTGTTCTTAGTTGAACTCTTTCCCCATCATCATCAACTCCTTTTTAAGCCTTGCTTTATGCTTCTTTTTTCCGCGTCTGATATGTAGTATAAGCATGAGAAGAAAAGGTAGACAGTGTTGGAACTCTTATGCTTTGGTTGAATAACTTACGCCATATCAGTGATTATGCACTATTATGTTTTAGAGCTGCATTGGTGTTTCATTTGTTTTCTTAGTTTGCAGAGTAGCCGTGGATATTCTATATTTTGTGTGAATTATATTCTGTGGCGCCTTCCATATTAATAAATTTGCATCATGTATTGCACTTGGAACTTTATAGACAAGATATATGGAATTTCTAAAAACTCCTGACCAATGTTTGTACTTCGAAGCCTCCTGGTATTATTACCTCCATCATTGCGTTACCAAAGGTAACATGATAATAAATGAATAAAAACTCCAGACATGAAATACTAAACTGGAACAGCTGAACATGGAACTTCTGGTATCTCCTTTTTAGCTACATGACTACATCATTCATAGCCTAATGGAGATAAATAAACACAAGCCATTATTTACAAAAAAAACCACATGCTTAGTTACAATTTCAGTTAATAAATTTTCCTGACTTGCCTATTACTCATAGTAAGGAAGAATCACAAAATGATATTATCAAACGTTAGGGTGTAAGCTCTAGAAGGAAGCTCTGGCATTGCATTAAACTTAAGTATTTGATCCTACAATCCCATATAGAATCAGCCCATACCTCCCCAATCAGCTCAATTTCAGTAAAGAGTTTTCATCAAATCAATACTGGGTTCAACAATAAAGCTTTACCTCCCATAAACCCAACCAACAGAAAACCAGATAGAGAAAGTAATAGTAAACAACATTCAACTCTAATAATGAATGTATAGTAGAGTGTAAAACATAAGATCCAATTGAAAATGTAGTCTTTTTATTCAAACATACCACTAAAAAGAAGCCCCAAGAGGATCCCAAACTTGAAGCAAACGATCATGCACCTCATTCCCAGTGTCCTCTCTTCACAGACCTCCAAAACTAGCATAAGACTGAAAATTTTCAACTGAGACAAAACATCAAACAGTTAGCACGCATTACAAACGATCATGAGTTGAAGGTAAAACACTTGAATGAATTGAAGTATATACCTAATTTTGAGCCCCAACCGAGAGAGTTATGAAGAATACTGAAGAGGTTCACGAAATCAACGAACCTTACGAAAGCGGACCTCCATACACCGCGGTCCCGTGAAGCTTCAAACAGGCTAATCTGCAGAAATCATAATTCCTCTGTCAATACTTAACCATTCTCAAAACGGAAAAGATAGAAAGAAAGAGAAATGAATTCAGATTCTGATTCCAATTTTTCAGGCGAACTCACAACTCAGATGACAAGAATGGTAGATTCTCCGGCGGCCGGCAAATATGAAGGCAACTCGTACGATTTCGATGGCATTCTCGTTATTTTTGGGGAAAAAAAATGTGCACTTGACGGTGCATTTCGGAAATACTTGCCCCCCATGTATGTAAAATCGTGTGTTTCAGGAGCTATTTTCCCTCATCCGGCCCAATTCGGTCTGACCAGGTGGTGTATATTTTTTGGGCCCAAAATAAACTATCAAACGGTGCAAAAGCCCAAATGTGAGGGAAATTTGGTGTATTTTGACCAAAACACACCCCAAACAAACACTGCATAAGTCTATCATAATTTTCATCTTCGACCCTCATATTCTATCTTACCCAAATTTTCATTTAATTTTATCATTTCCTTTTAAACCACTTTATTCTTTTTTCATTTCTTTTAAAACATTATACTTCATATTATTTAAAATATTATTAAAATGTCATTAATTAATTAAAATAAATATTAATTATATTAATTAATCAAAAGGAGCAACAAGCTCAATAAGTAGTGAGTTCATAATAGCCGACTAGTAGTTTGACTCTGTTTAGCAAAATTAGCTTATAAGCTAGCTGGAACTGATAGCTGATAAACTAGCTAGTAGATGATAAGCTAGCTGAAGATAAGGTAGCTGATAAGCTAGCTTATTTTAGTGTACGTGTTTAGCAAATGAGCTGACAAGCTAGCTGATTTTAGTTTACGTGTTTAGCGAATGAGCTTATAAGTTAATTGATAAAATGACAAAAAAAGAGTATTCATATCATATTGTTATATTCTTCATTCATTTTTCTTATTTAATAATAAAAATAATAATAATAATTATTATTATTAATATTATTTTAACATAAAAATAGTAATATATTTTATGTCTAAATTATTATTTAGATAATCCCTTTTCAAGTTATAAACATAAACATGTATTGCAACAAAAATTTATTATTCTATACTAGTGTTATTAGTTTTATTTATAATAATAATTATTATTATCTTAACATAAAAATAATAATGTATTTATGTCTAAACTATTAATTAAACTAGAAACCGCTTCACCCGCGTAATCTAGTAATGTTGTAGAACATTATTTGTTTATTGAATTATGTATTAAAATAAATGAATTTTTTAAATATATAATTACCACAAATGATTTCAAATATAAATGAAAAATATATAGGAACTCCTGAAATGTATCACTTAAACGCACACCTATAATTTAGCTTATAGACTATATAGTGTAAGAACGTAAACAATTGAAGTCAATCTATGATAGTGAGAACATAATGACCTAACTATTCAAGAACAAGTATTTTAAGAAAAATAAATATAATATAGAACAGAAAACAACTCAATAATGATCATTGCCATGCTACTATTAGCTTATCCATATAACATTAAGTACCACTTAGATTCAAAAATCTCTTTTTCACTTCACTACACTACTTTGCCATACTCCATTCCCGAAACGTCATTTAACAATCAAACAATCATGATCACTACCTCCATACATACACCTTGGCTTAGATCAACAAGCAAAGGTACAACAACATTTATCATCCAATACACTACTATAAATTTTGTAATTATATACCCACCAGCAATTATATACTCCAAAGTGTAAACGGCATGCCGACTTTGCTACTGCCCGAACAAACTACGATCAAATGAGCAACCTCCCTCCAATCCGATAGTATGTTTTGGAGTTATACTATATGTATTGTATTCAGCCTTCTTGACAAAGTAGAGGGAAATGAAATAAGTTGCATCCTTAGAGTTATATTTCTGTATTTGTCCAAGTTCTATCAAGTTAGTTGCCTTTTCTACATGCTTTTAGATGAAAGGAAGGGATCTTTGCTTAGCTTTACACTCCCACCAAATATGTCTCGGTCAGCTGGCTAAGATAAGGGCATCTTGTAATATATTGTCGGGTTGCCTTCTGCATACAACAATCTCTGGTCCACTACATCCTCAAAAATTGCAAGCATGTGCCAATTGACGGTTCGATTTGTGCTGGATGTAAATGCATTTCTCTTATCGAACATATATATCAACCATGATTATTAGATGAGCTCGCACTGTACTTTCTTTCGTGGCCAGTCTGTTCAATGTTTGAAGATTAGAAACTTGTGTTAGATTTGGGGAGAGAATTGAAAGGGTATGGTAGATGTAATTGTGTTAGATTTGGGCATTGTACTTCTACTAAACAGGCACAAAGAACCAAGATTCAAGATAAGTGCTATGAAATTGTTGATTTTTTTTTATAAGACTATTAAAACCTTGCCTCTAAGAATAACAAAATCTGGGGCAATAGGAAAGCGCTCTGTGTTTTTGTTTATGGGAGACACTTGCAGTATTAATAATTACAACTCAAATATGAAACAATAAACTAATTTAAACATAAACACAAGAAGCTATTAACAGTAATATAGTATAGACAGAGTGAGTGTTACCTAACAGGGATAAAAGTAATGTTTCTGCAATTCGACTAACCTTCACTTTTGGTTTTGGTGTTACCTCTGCTGCCAAAGTTTCCTGCTGAGCTGATACAGCAGGACCATTTCCGGCCTTTGATTCCACACGAGTCATGTTGTCAGGAACTGGCTCTTTTGACTTGGTACTAATAGCTGGGCTAGGAGCAGAGACATTTGGTCCGGGTGCCTCCTTATCCAGAAATTATCTATAGATGTAACTTCGTACCCTCGATGTCACCTCCAACAAAGCCTCTCGGGAAGTTTTGATTTCCCCAACAATCTATATGCACGAGAAGAAAGTGCTAATATTAAGAAATTTTTTGTCATACAGGTTTCAAGCAACAAAAATTTGAAAGAAAAAAAAACCTAAGATAATGGTGCTTGCAGAGAAACCACAAACTTGATAATCATGTACAACAACCAGATCTTTTTGAGTAACAATTGTATCATTCACTTGCAAATTGGAGAATTAAGGCAACGAGTTTTAACAGCATGCATAAATGGTTTAGCATATCATGAAAAGTCATATGGAAAACATTCAAAACTAACAGTCAAGCATGTCTCAAACAATCGCGAATAATGCTAAGATCTACTCAAATGTGCAAAATAACAAACCTGAAGAATCTCATCCTGCCCTGCTATACCCTCCGGAAGTTCTTCTCTTGACAAGAGAACTATCTTCACAGCACCTAGTTTCCCCAGCTCGAGTAAGCCAGCTTTTAAGCCCAAGCATCCAATCTTATCTAATTGTAAGAGGAGCCTAGTCGTAATGATATTTTCTTTATCAGGTATAAGATTTGCAATGCGGGTTTGTCTTGAGCAGGGAACAATTCATCCTCCGGACCCTAAAATCCAAAGACATCAATCATCTTACAGCTTATACAAGATACAAAAGCTTAACGTAATAGAAGTATTGATTGCTTATACAACAAACTGGAAAGTCATGAAGATACTGGTACAGATTGAGAGCTGTCAAGTACGTCATACAGCGGTGTAAAATGACATTTACATAGACACCACTCCCAGATAAACAACATATCAATACTAATGACGTGCAGATCTTATATCCTCCATAACACTCCATTCCTCTATGATCCTTCAGACTTGAAAAAAGAACAGATTCAGATTATGTGATCTAATAATAGTCACAATGCACTACCTTTTTTTTTTGAAATACTTAATAGTAGATTACATGATCTAACTACATCATAGTTACCAGTTAGATCAAGGGGATTAACATTCACACATAATCACTTCAACTCACTTTAGTTAAGTAGACTTGTAATTGCTCAATATTTGAACCATAGCATGCCTTAAACCACAGCTTTTAACAAACACCAGTAGAAATTAATTTATTTACCAGCAAAAGAAGACCATTGGAAGTCTCAGTCTATGAAATTGAAGCAACAAAGCGTCGTTGAAGAAGTTCTAGCCTGTCATCATCAGCTTCAGCACCAACTGTAATGCAGAAAAAAGAAATGTGATCAGGATTCATCACATAAAAGTGCATTAGATTACTCGATGCAAAACTCACAATACAAAAAAATACAGCTCTTTAACGTATAAAATACAAACTCAAAAATAACCTTAGCAGCAACATGAATATCAACAAGACCCATATATATATATTAAAGATAAGTAACAATGCAAATGCATTAGATTATGCCTTACGGAGGAATTAGATAAAACTGAACTCGTCTCCCTACTATAGAAGTGCATATGACAAATACACCTCAATCAACTAACAATACAACAGAAAACAACAAATTATATGCAGAAAATGCACAATCAATTATCAATCAGCCCGACCCAAACAAAATTACTAAATCCAAATGCATCAATACGACGATACGTTCATCGATAAAACAGTGATAAATCTCGAATTGCAATAAGCCAAATACATTTAACAACTTACAGAATCTATAGTAAATTGTTTAATCACACGAACATTGCAAACTCAATCGGCTTGGATCATATACGCTAAAATTTAACAGAAAGAGGACCGCAATAAATTTCTGACTAAACACATCATTGTCACCAATCCGATCAAACAAGAGGAAAAAGAGTTAAACAATCACAACAATAGACAAGGTGTGTTGTTATTTCTCAACCAAAGTATACACAGTAACCAAGGCAAGGGAGCAGCAAACCTGCAATACCAGCATAAATTTCAGTAGTCCATTGCTTAGCTATTTCAGCGAAAGAAAAATGGACATCTAATGGATAACCAAGATTAGGCATTCTAGAAATTCGAACTAATATGAGTTCACTTTCGACAAATAGATCGAAGAGCATCTTTGGCATTTCATGACCGGTTGATCCATTTACCCAATAGTGGAATCTGGTCCTACAGAGAAGGCTGTTCCGTTTTAAAGTTCATTTTGAATCTAAGAAAGTCGACAACAGACCGAAGGACCCTTGCGGTGATCCAACAATTCCATAAATGCAATGTAAAACACAGCCAAAACAATGACGTCATATAATATAGAACTTTTTACAAGATATTAAAATTTCCGTACCTTAGGGATTCGGTTTGAGCCTCATCTGACACCATTAGAGTTTCTTAGGAGGAAGTTTATCCCCAATGGAGGATGAAGAGACCTCGTGTATAGACTCTTCGGAATTAGATGAACTATCTGCTGAAGAAGTGTTTGAACTACTACCATCAGCAAAAGTTATTGAAATTCTACCAACAGGCTAGTAGGGAACCTTTTCCCGGCAACCTTATTTGTTGTGTTAGCAGGAGGATTGTCTTCTAGCAGCAGGTGGAACTCATTTACTACAGCTCTATGCATCAAATAACCAATATATCATCAAATTAAAGAAACTTATTAACCCTCAACAACCAAAAATGCACAAGGCAGCAGCTAGAACTTGGCCATTGCTGCTTTTTATTCATCAAGTAGCCTATATAGTATAATATATTAAGTAGCCTATATATTAAATATTAAATCGAATGAACTTTTTAAGCAATAATATCACTGATTGATCAAACCAGTAAACATGCTCCTTCCGTAGCTTGCGCGAAGACCGCCTACAGGCAATTATTGGATTGGATTCAGGTAAGGGTGGAATTTGAGAGGGAGGGGAGGCAGTGAGAGAGGAGATGCATGCACACCGAATTATTAGCTACAGGATGTCAAATAGATGGCGAATTATTAGCTACTGGATGTCAAATAGATGGAGATCAAAGAGAAAAAAGATTACCTCTTTCAAGTGGTGGAGGCACTAACAGAGAACGACAGCCATTGGCAGATCTAAAGAAGAAGGGAGAAAGACGTGAGAAAGAAGATGAATTTGAAAATATATTACAAAAAAAAATTAAAATAAAAAAAAATTAAAATAATAATGACATATGTACGCACCATATTGAAACTGAATAAGTAAGATCAACGGTTTAAAATTGATTGGTAGGTCAATCAATTGATTCAATCAACAAGCTTATTATATTACATTAATAATCCGTTATTATTATTATTATTATTATTATTATTATTATTATTAGGGGTATAATTGAAATATGAAAGATGATAAGATAGCTTATTAAAAAAATAAGCTAACTTTATTAGCTTAAAAAATAAGCTAGCTTATAAGAGCACTAGCAATAGATGGCTTATTTGGAGCTTATTTGAGACTTAATCCCCAAATAAGCCCCAAATAAGCTACAATATGGGCTTATTTGGGGCTTCATTTATGAAGCCCATGCTTGGGGGCTACATATTTGAAGCCCCCAAATAAGTTCCAAATAATATTATTTAATTTTTTTTCTTTATCTTTCATTAATTTTGTGGTGCACATGGAATGTGTGTCATGTGAAACCCACAAAAAAGCCCCTAATAAGCTCAAACTATTGTAGCAAAAAATGAAAGGGGCTTAATCCCCAAATAAACCCCAAGTTTGTAGCACACTATTGCTAGTGCTCTAAGCTAGCTGAGAAGCTCCAGGAGCTTATAAGCTCGTGTTCACGTAACAGACTTATTTTTCCTGACAATAAGTCTGTTACGTGAACGTGAGCTTATAAGCTAGCTGATAAGCTAACGCTAAACAGAGCCTTTGTAATCTAAAAGGACTCTATTCTATGTTAGTAGTAATTAAATTCCAAATTAGTTCATCTCTTATGCCCAGTTTGGTTCGTGTGTACATTGACCACGCATTAAACTCATAAGTTGTAGTGTAGATTTGGTCCAAGTTGTGATGTAATGAAACCAGTGAGGGAACCTTGTTCCTCACCGTTTGGTATGCCTTTTTTTCGGTGTGTTTTAGGTGTATTTGGGCCTAAATTTTTGTACACAAGAGAGTGTTTGTTTGGATGTGTAAATTGGTCTGCCCAACTAATTTATGGCCAATGGCCCAAAGAAACACACATTACTCCCTCATGTTCCGTTTGGTTATGCCGATGAGGGAAAATTCCGTTAAAACGACTGCTTTAACAACTCAGAAATTCCCGACGATATTACATCGGTAGTTACAACAGATTTCCAATCGGAACAGAGTTTCGCAGATAATCGACCGTGGTAAGCTCCCTTATCCATTCTGGTTGTTAATTAGACTACGATATCGATTTGTGTCTGTATCTTTATGAATCCGTTTATGTAATTAGTGTTGAATTCCATTTATTACGTGACTCAATCTGAAGATTGTTTTGTTAATTTTTGAAAAACAGAGTCGTTGATTTTGATTTCGAAACGATTCAAGTATAGTAATAAGAACCCTAAATAATTAAATGATAAAACAGCCCCAATAGTTTAGGGTTACAGAATAGTGAAATAAATTTGCTGGAATTGGTAAATTGATGATGAAAAACTATCTTAAACTAGTTGTTGCCTAATTCCTAATGAACTTATTCATGATAACTTTAACTTTAGCGCAAGCATTTTGTTTTTCCATATGATTTTCCCTGCCATTTTGTGATTGCTCATCATCTTGAAATGGTATATTATTCTTCGCTTTCTCTTTGTTGCTACCTTCACCTGTAGTACTGTGACAAATTTGTGGCATTGGTTGGTCGATTTCTAGGACACGGGCAATGAAATCAGGGGACATAGGAGGGTATGGAGTTCCATGATCTAGGGACCACATTGGCTTCTCCTTCGGTGTGGCTGGTAGCAATATGGACCTATTGACAGCAACAGGACTTTGTGGCATATGAAATTCAGGTACCGGAAACTGGTCTAGGTTGAAGGTGTATGGGATAATAGCAAGGCTTTTGGGTACTTGGCCACGCACCGGTTTCCATGTTGCTTCAGATAGTGCATTCCAGCCTTCGAATAGAATGATCAGCTCTTTCCACAAAGGTTCGCCTATGTCAAAGTACCATTTTGCCTTCTCAATCTCCTACATATCAGAAAGAAATTATTTACAATGAATTTAAACAAGTTCTTGTAGTGTCAAATTACAGAATAGTTTTGAGTTTAGTTTTATACCTTGACTGCGTGACTCCAAATTTGTGGCTTGGCGTATATTCTTTCCTCGTTATCATCCCATTGCATGCCATGTTTGTTAAGTAGTAGCTTGAAAACAGAATGGCGATCATTCAAGTTTCTGACAACGTCTTTGATATCTTCGATGTCATGAGTTGTGCCAACTTTGAAAGCAATGTGCCTCTGTGCAAGGTGATATGCCTGATCAACTTTATGTGGCCACTCCCAATCTCCATCATATGCAAGGTCACATAGGTGGTTGATCAAGCATATCACATCATTCTTTGGGAAAGAAGGACTGTAAAAAGCTTCATCTTGTGCTTCTTGTGTGACAGGAAGAAGATTCATTTTTTTGGGAGCTTGGACTGGATGATGTTTTGAAGTTTAATGTAAAGAAGGTTTTGGTGAAAGTAGTTTCAGCAAAGGAATGAAAAATGAGGTTGTTGTAGGGTAAGTTGGTGCTTCTTCTAACTAATTATTAAGTTCCAAGGAAACCTCTATTAACTAAGTCCAGGGTCTTCCTCTGATCTTCAAGTGACCTCCATAGTGCTCCTCGAACCTGAAATACACTAGAGGGGGGGTCAGTACTTCTAACCCGGTCTGTCTTGGATCAGACCGGAGGCACGACTTTACGGATAGAGAAGTTGGAGGGCTTCCCTAGTAAGATAGTATTAAATGGGTAGGTGAACAGTAGTTATCACTTGCCTTGGGATCATAAATGAGGCCTCCTTGTATAGATGTAGCCTCTTGGGGTAACTTCCCACAGGATGATGACAAGTGTCCGGTTGAGATGGAATCCTCCTTTGGCCCAAGCCCAATAAGGAGGTCCATGGGCTTAGACCCAAGTACCGTTGACTAAGGTTAGGAGTGTAAGATGGTCATTCGTAGTTACCATTGTACTTTCTGGAAGGTGGGCCTCCTAGATCTCGACCAGGGTGGTCGGACCCGTGGTGCTCGGTCCCTCCCAGGTAGAGTCTTCCTTGACGTAAGGTGTTCCTCGACCCTAGGGGTACTCCTCGAACCCTCACTGTCCGAAGTCTCATCCTGGTAACATTTAAGTGTGCTGGTCGAACCACCCCTAGGTGACAGACCTATGGGTGGTCGCTCCAGCTTGACAAAAGCCTTGGAGGACTTGCTCTTAGACCGTCCTAGTTCGTGAATGCGGACTGGACATATTTTAACACCAACATATGTCCCCCTAGTTTCCAAGTATCTTTGCAGAAGATAGTTGAGGAACTATGTTGAAGTATAGGTCGAGCAAAGTCTCGACTAGTAAGGGCGAAAAAAGATTTTTGTATTCATACTTTAGTCATCTTTCCCTCCTCCTATCTCTCCCTCCCCCCCCCCCCTTTTATATGGTGCGAGTAGACGTTACTCGGACCTTATAAAAAGGGGTATTTTTGCTGGGATGAGATTGGATCCGGGTAAGCATTACTAAGGTATAAGTACTACTCTCCCATTCTTTGCCCTGTTGATGTACTCCCCTTTCTTTTTTGAATAAAAAACGAGAGGGAGCGAGGAGACGGTCCTCGTCGGTCTTGATGGATATTGTTTTTGATGTACTCCCCCTTCTTTTTTGAAGAAAAAACGAGGGGTAGCGAGGAGAGTTAGCCCTCTCCTCGAACCGGCCTGACCGAGAAAGGATAGGTAAATATTTTAACCCAGGTGAATTTTTCACGAACTGCGAATTAATGGTCGGGAGCAGGTAATTCGCGTCCTCGAGCCACGTGTCCTCTTAATTCGTGGCCGTGGGGGCAGTTACGTCTTTTCAACAGGCGGCAGTTACCCGAGCCGTCGATCACGGACACGTGTCCGGCCCAGATTGCCCGAGGGCAAACGACGGTTCGTATTCCTGGGATACCCTTCTATAAATAGGCTTGTACCGCCTTGATTTTTCACTTTTCGCCCGATTTTTACGCCAAGCTTCTCGAGTTCCCGAGCAGCCTTCTCGATACCCCTACCAGCAATACTTCAATCATAATCCAGTTCACAAAATAGTTCGAGCACCCTTTTACTTAGCAAGAATTTTCAGCTAAGGAGTTCGAGCAGCAACACTTAGAGACTTCACAGATTTCCAGAGCTCCGATTCCGGTGACCACTTCCGGCTATAGACTTGTGTCTACTCTTCCTCTTTCCACAGCAAACAAGTAAGTACCATTACCGCTCCTTGTATCTTTTAATTTCGAATTCTTTTCTTCCCTTGCTCTTGATTCGCATGTGTACGGCCTGTTAATAGTCCCCGGAGTTTTTGCCGGATTCCGGTTGCTCTAGTTAGGTACAATGTTGTAGCTTGTGCATGAATTCTTTTTGATGAAGTGATTGGTAGATAGGTACCAGTTTTTGCCCCAAATTTGTAGTTAGGGTTTAACTGTAGTTGTCTGGAATTTACAAGTATTACTCCTCGGTACTTTATGTTTCTCGGTTGTTTTTGCATTTTTTTTTTTTTGCTCCTTTACCTTTTGTTCGTGAGGTTCGACCATAACAAACAACTAAAAGGACCTCTCGGACTACCACAACCTCTCCTTACGTTTATTTTGCCCACCTTTTAGGATGTCCGAGAGGAGTGACGACAGTCAAAATCGCGAGGAGGGAGCTGATTACGGTACCGACTACGAGAGCTCCTCGCACTCTACGGGTTCTTTGAACAGAGCTTTTGAAGGTCTCGAACAAGATGTTGCCGAGCAACCAGAGACCGAAGATACCACTGCTCAGGATGAGCAGGTCGCCGAGGTCGAGGAACCAGCAGAAGAAGAGGAAGAATCTGAGCATGAAGCCGAGGAAGATGAGGATGCCGAGGAAGATGAAGACGAGGAGGGTGAGTCCGGAGAGGGTGAAGAGTCCGAGGAGGAAGAGGAGACAAATTACAAGTTGGTCTCTAGGAAGAGAAGGCGAGACATCTTAGATAGCTGGTTAGACGACCGGACCGAGGAGGAAGGTGGTCCGCCGGCGAGCAACGTCGATCCGGAAACAATGTCGGCCGCTCTTCAAACTTTGGGGAGAGGTTACGGGGCCTTCGCCAATGTTCCTCCCCGGGATATCCGTATCGAGGAGATGGACGATACAGAGCAACCTGTCCCTGCTCTTCAAGTATTCGAGGAGTTTGATCGGTCTATCCAAGATGGCGAGGAAGGAGACGCCGAAGATGATGCCGTCAACTCTCCTCGCTCTATTGCTCCCCGAAAGCGATTGAGGAAACAGTACCCTCTTCAGACGGTGGTGAGGACCATCATTAGTAGTGAGGAAGATGAGTCCGAAGAGGATAACTCCGACCACCACGGGTTCGAGGCTGGCTCGAGCCGCCAGCTTGAAACAAATGAGCCCTTGAATCTTGACTTGGTCGAGAAGGATCTTGTGCTTCTAGAGGACAACGTGCGACCACCCTATGCCGAAGAAATGTCCGATCACAATGTCGAGGAACCAGTTCGAGCAACAGACGAGGCTGGCCCTTCTTCTCGGCCTCCACGGAAGCACAGAAAGAAGCAAAAGGCTTCAAGGAAGAGGAAGAAGGATTCTTCCCCAGAGGTCGAGGAGCCTCATGACGGGAGCAAGGCTTCTGAAAACAAGTTCCCGGTCCATCCATCAGCGGTTGCACTCCCCGATCCGGAAGGGGAAAGGAATAAAGACTACTCGCTCCCCACGGTTCCTTCTGGGATTACCCAGAAGGATTTGACCCTTTTTCGTACGCAGTTCAATCTGCCAAAGGAGGAATTTGAACTCCTCGTTCCTGGGCCCGAACAGACGTTTTACAATGCCCCTCCCGGGTACATGGCGGTGCATATCTTGGCTTTGGATCGAGGATGGATCCTTCCTTTTTGCAAGGAATTCAAGGCCATTCTCGTGAGGCTTGGTTTGGCTCCTTGGTAGATCATCCCTAGTGCTTATGGGACACTAGTATGCTTCGGGGTCTATTGCCGGAAAATTGGGATCGAGCTGAACTACCATAACTTCAACCAACTGTTCAGGGTCTCGAAGAGCAGTGGCAACAAGCACTGCTATTACTTCTCGGCTCGTCCAGGGTTTGGATTCATCGAGGACGCCCCTTCCTCCTCGGGTTATAAATGGTGGCATAGATATATGTACGTGAGGAAGAAGAAGCTCCCCGGGATGAGCGACGAGGATGTTGAGTGGGGACTCCCCAAGTTATGCTTCCGGGGTTCGATGAAGAAGAGATGCCCTCCGCCCAAAGAGTTCGACGACTGGGCCTTGAAGCTTCAGGCAGAGAATCAATCTGAAAGTCTCGAGAAGCACTTTTATTGGGGACTTGTTCTCCAACCTCTTCCATACCTAGCCGGGCTGTCCTCCCCGGTCTACACTGGCTTTGGTCCCGAGGTTTCCAAGGAATTCCTCTTTGGTAAATAGCCTTTAGTTTCGAGCAGTAGGATAACTTCTTAACTGTTCCTCGTTTTCTTGTTTGTCTATTTGTCTTCGAACAACTTTTTATTTTTCAGTAAAAATACTAACTCTTGCTTCTCGAACTCCCTGCAGATTACTGGTTCAAGTGGATCATGACAAAGACACTTGACGCGAAGAGGCAAGCCAGGTTGGAGGCCCGAAAAGCGGGTAAGAGTGAGAAGAACATCCAAGCAAAGATCATAATGCAGCACCCGAGGAGTGCGTCCGAGTATCGGGACAAACTCAATCAACTGGAGGCCGAAGGAGCGGGCACTGCTGAAGGGAATACAACTCCTGCTGGGATCGGGGAGGCTTCTCAAGCCGATCCTCATGGCAAGGCTCCCCGTGTCCCCGAAAAGGATGCTGCTGCTGGAGGTTCGAGGGGTGGTGCCAGAGGGGGCACGAAGAGGGCCCTCAACTTAGGCCCAACTCCTGCTGCCAAAAAGGGCAAGGGCAAGGAAGTGGTGCCCGAGGAGTATTCACCTGCTGCGATGAAAAAATTGGTCCAAATGAATGACCTTGATCGGGCCCATGAGCTCGGGAAGCTCTCCTTGCAGGTTTATATTCTATCCTCGATTCTCTTTTACTCTGATTTGATAATTTTGTTTATATCTGCCTAAGTAACCCTTCTCGTTTCCTTTTTCAGCTCAAAAACATCGTTGAGGCATATGGCCAGGTCGCCTCCAATAGGACCGATGTGGAGGCAGTAATAGAAGGGCTCGAGAAGGACGTGGCCTCCGAGCAGGCCAAGAACAAGCTTGCCGAACTGGAGAATAAAAAGCTCATTGCCCGGGTTGAACGGCTCGAGAAGGAGCTATCAAAAGAGCAGCAAAAATCGACTGGATATGCCGGTGCCTACTCGTACCTCTCGAAGGCCATGACCAGGTTCAAGGACCGGCTCTTGTCGCTCCTTCAAGGGACCAGGCTAGAAGGTGCTCGAGCTTTCAAGGAGTCGAGCTCATATAAAATGGCTCTGCAGGAAGTGAGGGATGAGTGCCGCGAGGACGGCTTCTATGCTTGTGCCGAGCAGCTGAAGGCACTGAAGCTGCTTCCCGAGGACTTCAATGCTCTAGACCGAGAAGACTTAAAGCCCATGCTGCAAGGGGACTTCACTCCTTATGTCGACGAGTCCATAACTGATGAAATGCATGAGGCTTGTGAGTTCGGGGAGCTAGTGGCCGATCCTTCCGTCCCCTATCCGAGCAAGGCTCCTTTGTTGCCATCCTGGATTCCCGACGTCCTCAGGCTCGGTCTCATTCTGCCTTTTGAGAGGTCGCCGCTCCGCAATGCCAACTGGCTAAAGATCGACGCTCCTGTCCATGGTCGAGCTCCAGATTTCGTGGAGCCGGAGCTCGAGACTTATGCTGCCATGATCGAGGAGGCCCGAGCTAAGGATGCGGGGAGCCAGAACGAGCACAATGCTCCTGGTCATGCAGATGAGGGAACGAGCCAAAGGCAGTCCTCGGTTGACAGGCTCTAGGCAAGCGAGTTCACCGATAGTCGAACCCGTTAGAGGCCGAGTATGCTCGGTTGCCAATGTTGTATTTCTTTTTAAATCATTCTCGGACAAGTATTCGACCAATGTAATTCTAATGCTTCTCGAACAAGTCTCTTTAAGTTGTTGCTACTCGGCCCTTTGTGGCTTTTGTTGAACAGTCATTCTGTTGAATGTTGTAATTTTTACCAAGTGTTGTTGCTTGATCTTTTCCTTTACACTGCTTTGTAGCTTTAATCGAAACAATAAGTACGACTGATAACTCAATAACAATCTTGGTATCTCAATAAGCGTCGATATCTCGAGGAGCACAGATGTCTCGAATAGCTTTAGTTATAAAATCTTGAGATATCAACCAAGTCTTACTACTCGATACGTGGGTTTCCGAACTTCCCGAACTTCCAAACAAGATCGATTAACCAAACAATTGCTGGTCGAATCCGATACTTAACAGAGTGATAAACTCGTACTCTTCGAGTGTTTGAGACATCCCTTAGATCGGTGAGGATAAGCAACGGGCCAAATATTTTCAAAATTTCAAACAAGTGTCGTGATCGAGACGGGTGTTTTTGCTCCTCGATTTCTCAGGCTTGCTCACCCCTTTTTGTGTGAATACTTCTCGAGTTTTGCTCGAGTCTTACTCCTCGATTTGTCCATGTTAAACCACAGTTGAGTTCTTGTATAACTCCAAGCTCCCCTTTTTCTTGGTATTGTTTGTTGTTTTAATTGTTTCGATTAGCAACAGTAAGTGTAATGATGTTTCATCTTTGTTGAAAGATACTCATTGCATTGATTTGACGGAAATTCAATTACAATGGGGGGCTTCTAGGCCAGCTTCTTACAACTTCATTTGCTCTAGCAAGGTTGCTCTACTTCAAAACTTCAAAACTTTCTCTTAACAAACAAAAAACCTAAGGATAAAAAGGGGGCCTTCCACAGGAGCACTTAAAGGGAGCCTTTCACAGGAGCTCATGAGGAACTTCCTCAGGCATAAAACCTTTGTAGGTTTGAGGTGTTCCAGGAGTTCTTAAGCCTTCTTCCTTCTAAATCTTCCAGCTTGTAGCTGCCATTCGCTCTGGCTTCAATGATCTTGTAAGGGCCTTCCCAGTTGGGCTGCATCTTCCCTACTTTCCCCAGGATGTCTGCTCTTCGAAGCAACAAATCTCCCACTTGAAAGTCTCGTTCTCGAACACCCTTGTTGTAGGCCTTGGAGATCAATGCTTGGTACCTCAGGATGTTGGCTAGGGCAGTTGTTCTTACTTCATCAAGAGTTTCCAAATCATACATCCGAGCAGTATGGTTATCCTCGGGCTGATACCCTTGGATTCCAAGTGTTTCGACTGCTACTTCAGCTGGGATGACCGCCTCTGAACCATAAACCAAGGAGAAAGGGGTTTCCCTGGTAGCAGTTTATGATGTGGTTCGATAAGCCCATACAACTCCATCTAGCTCGTCAACCCAATCTTTGTTCGAGGAGAACCTCTTTTGAAGATTGTTCACCAAAGTCTTGTTGACGGCCTCAGTTTGCCCATTGGCCTGGGGGTGCCCTACTGAAGTGTATCGCCTCTCGATCTTCATCTCTTTGCACCATTCGTTAAACCGCTTTCCACAAAATTGAGAACCCTTATTATCGTTATTTGGGCTTGTTCACTATTGTTGGTTGAAACTCTTTTTCTTTCGATTTGGTTGTATGATGCTATGACTTATGACTCTTGTACTCTTAGTTTGCTTTTGTAGTTGTGGCCTGTGTGCCTTTTGTCGTGTTTAGAGTAGCTTAGCCTTTTGTCTCGGTGCCTTAGTTGGTTAGAATTGAGAAAAATCGAAAAAATGGGGAAACAGGCCATGCGCCCCGCTTGGGCATCACCAAGCGGACCTCTTGGATTTTCAGTAGGATTTAATCCTACTGAAAATCCAAGCGGCCCGCCTGGATGATGCCAAGCGGAGCGCTTGGACAAGCGCTTCGCTTGGCATAGTCCAAACGGGCCGCTTGGGTCCTGTTCCCCCATATTTTCCCTTTTTCTCATTTCGCCACCTTTGTGCACCCGTTTTCACATGTTTCTTGAGTCCTTTCAGGTACTACTCATATATAGGAGATTGGACACGAACCTTTATCTCAGGGAAGTGTACTTTCAATCCAATTTTTCCTTTTCATTCAACTTTTCTTTGCTCGAGGACGAGCAAAAGTTTAGGTTTGGGGAGGGGGTATTGGATTTTCAGTACTATATGCGTGTGGTTCGTACATGCCTGATTTTACTCAAGTTCATGTGATTTGTCGTGTTTTTTCAAATTTTTGCATGCATATCATCCATAGATTAGTTGTTGCACGTTGTTGTGTGGAGTCTATTGCCAAGCTTTTTCGAACTTTTCTATTGTGTAGACTAAGTGCTTATGACCATTATCATATGTTGCATCACTTTGCAAGTAGTTTGAGGCTTGTCTCGCTTGGTTTGTCACATTCACTTGTGCACTAGTTAAGCTTAGTAGTCTCGACATCACCTCGAGTGGTGTTTCTTGTACTGCGGTTCACGATGACCATATAAAATGATGCATGTTAGAATCTGTGGTTGTAACCCGTGTAATTATGTACGTAAGAGGCGACAAGTTTTTTACCTCGATTAGAGATTGCCAAATGCCTAGGAAGGAGGTAGTGTGAGGTGTGTGATTCCTTGTATTAAACCTATTCTATCGAATAGGTTTGGGGAGGGGGTTACGTTGTTATACTTGTCTTTCGTCTTGAGTCGTTGTAGATTTTTCTTAGCTTTATTTTTCTTTTGTTTTGTGTCCCAACCTATTCTCTCGAATAGGTTTGGGGAGGTGTCTTTGTAAAAAGTTTTTCTTTTTTTCTTTTTTTTTTCGTCTTTGTGCTCAAACCTATTCTCTCGAATAGGTTTGGGGAGGTTTTTGACACGTAGTACTGCTGCTTGCCTAGCTATATATATTAAAAAAAAAGTATTTTGTCCTTGTGAAGTATCGAGTTGTAAATTCTGTCTTTTGTTTTCGTGTCGCCTTTTTCCAAGGCCTGTTCTTGACCACCCTCGTCTTGCTATTCAAGAAGTGGTTGATTGAGATTCGTTCTTTGAGAGTCTGGGTAGAATAGGGGAGTGTCTTCTTTTTCTAGGGAGCCCTCCTTCGTTTGATGAGAGCCAGTATTGGTTCGCCCTCTTTTGAGGAAAAGTCTCGCTTGGTGAACAGTAGTAAGCCCTCGGTTTCATAGGCACGGGCCAATTGTTGTATGATAATGTGAATCATTGTGTCGTCACTGACCAGGTCCAGGTAGAAGATGTTACGAGAGACTCCTTTGCTTAACCAAGTGCACATGAGAATGTGTATATTCACAATCGAGACATTCTTCAACCTACTTGCATGTCATGCTCATTTGTTTTTGTTCATAAGCATTTGGTAGATTCAATAGATTAGTTCACTTTACTTGGTATGAGACTCCTTTTGTGTTGCATTTAGGATAGTTTGTTGCTTGAGGACAAGCAAAGGTTTGGTTTGGGGAGTTTGATGAACGTATTTTTGACGCGTTCATCTTGTCTTTTTTACCTTTTTTGCTATCTTTTAGCCTTGTTTTTTGGTTATTTTGTAGAATAGTGTCACGTTTTGTGTTTTCTGCATTTTCAGGCACTTAGGTACGAAACGACGTTTTTGGAGCTAAAAACGAGCCTTTTTGATGGAAAAGATGGCCCCGTTGAAGTTCCCCAATCTCCGTGGCTTGTTCGTGAGTGTCTGAGCCCCAATAAGTGCCGAGACGGACGAGCCCAAGGCACCCGAGGGCCGTTCGTGGGCAAAAGATCGAGTTTCGAGGCCAAAATCTGCCCAGGAGGCAAGCCCTTCGCTTGGAATTGGAGAAGCGGGACGCTTGGAATTTCAGGAGATTTCAAAAGAGGAACAGGAAGCAAGCGCTTCGCTTGGCTCTGCCCAAGCGAAGCACTTGGCAGCCGTTACAGATCCAGATTTTGCCTTCATTACTTGATTTTGGAGTTACTTTTTGAGATACAGAACATGGGAGACGAGTTTTGGACAACCCTAAGCCCCAAAAACACAAAGAAACTCATAGATTCATTGTAATTTAGCTTGGGATTCAAGATTTTGATTGGAATTCATCCTTTGTAATCATCTACGGAGAGGTTTTCTTTGATTTCCACCGATTAGTGACAGCTTTGGTGGTAACTTGTATCACTCTCTTGTCTTGTAGTTTGACATGATATATTCTGATTATTATTCATATGAATTGATGTCTATGTTGATGAATATGAGTAGCTAAATCCTTTGTGTTGGTGGTAGAATGTAAAATTATGCATGTTATGGATTATGCTTATGCTTACATGAGGTTGTGAGTCAATCTTGCTGCAAATTACTTCATATGATTCGTAGTTGCCTATGAAATATATTCGAATAGAGTATGTGACAAACTCTGTTGGTCCCTTTAAACAACAAGAAAAGACTAGAGGGGGGGGGGGTGAATAGTCTTTTCAAACTTTCGTTGTTTAAAAGTTTCTCAGCAATTACTTATTACTTTTCAGTAATGAGTTTGCGGATACTTAACTTTCTCAGCAAGCGTAAGTTACTTTTCAGTAGCTTGGTTTGCTGATACTTAAAATCAGAGAGCGGAAGTCTTTGAAACAATAAGTGCTCTTTCAGTAAGTAAAGGTTTCAGCAAGTGAAGTGAGTGACTGTGTACAGACAGATATAATTTGTTGAAAGTTAAATGCAGTCAGTAAATCACACAAACACTTTTATAGTGGTATCTGAGAGTGGCGTAATCTCTCAACTAATCCACTTCGTCCTTTCTAGGACTGAATCCACTAAGATATGATTGAGGTTCCTTACAATCTCCTATCTAAAGCGATTCAACAGAAACCAAAGCACACTTGCTTCGTCTCCAACCTAAACTAGAGAACTCAACCTTGTTCTCCACCAAACTTGGTACTTTTAATCAGCAAAACTATGCTTGATTAGGTTCCCCCTGAATATCACGCCTGAAAGGGTGTATTTTCAGTTAGAGAGTTTTGGGGTGAGATGACTTAATTATAACTTATTCAGTTACAACAAGTAATCTAAGAAACACAACTTGGAATACTTTGCAGTAAACAAGTTTGATTGTTTCTGGTGTCAAGACTCGTTCTTGTTCGAAAGAAAGAACACTTAACTAATTTCTTAGCCGAGTTTGTTCTACTTCTTCACAGGTAGTTTTTTCAAGCTTTAAGTCTTGGAACGGATCAATGGCAGTAAGAGTGTTTGAAGGTTTGTGAGTTTTAAGCACAAGTGAGAGTTTGATCACGTTGTTGACACACTTCAACTCTTTGCCGGATGACCTCTATTTATAGTGCAAGTAAGGAGCCGTTTGAATTTCAAATCCTAAGGCCTTTGTTCCTTAACATGTCACTATCTTGCTTTTGTACTTTCAGCAGCGTCTTTGTTTGTCTTCTAGTCTTCATGTCCTTCGCGTGCATGCTTTGCATTAAATGCACATTTGAATAGAATTCAAACAGTAACATTGGAGCGAAAATTCTCGTATATTCAGCAAGAGGTCACATATGTTTATTAGCAAATGATCAGTCTCAGTTTCAGCAAGCACAACCTACTCTGTCTTTCAGATTTTCACTTATGCAATGTTGTTGCTGAACATTCCACTTTCTGAACAACACGTGCCTTTGTAGATACCAGTCTTCAGCAATCTTCTAGTCTTAAGATCTTCAAATCTTCAAGTCTTCAGATCTTCAAAAGTCTTCAAGATTCGGAGCGGTTTCTATTTGCTTCAATAAATTGTTTGTAATAAACAAATTATATCTTCAGCAAATGCTTCAATAGGTTATTTTCTTTTCAGAAAATAAGATACATCATAAGCTAAGCATCAATAAGTTATTTTCTTTTAAGAAAATAAAATACATCATACGCTAAAGTGTCAATAAGTTATTTTCTTCTCAGAAAATAAAATACATCATACACAAAAGAAATAACTTATCTAGCACCTAACTAAGTCATCAGCAAACGTTCCTCTTTTACAATGTCCTTAAAATTCTAAATTCCTATGGACCTTAAGAGTACTAGTTACTGGACTTTCCTTAATTTAGCATGGTAAATTGCTCATCAAAATTACAAGTTTCCTAACAAATTTCCCCCTTTTTGATGTTAGCAATCCATGGCTAAATTAATTGTTACCCTTTTAGAGGTTTCTGATGTTGAATAAATCAGTTGATTAATGCAAGCATACTTGAATAATTAAACAGTAAGCATAAATAGATTGCATAATCAAAAACCAATAAGAGTCAAAAGAATTCATTGCTGATAGTTATCATTCAGATGTTTACAAGAAAAAGCATAGATAACATAAACAGAATCAGCAAACAAAAACTTTAACAAAAAAAAACTATTGCAGGGACTTAAGCTCTTTCAGAGGATTTTCTCAAAATCTCTCTTACACTCTTCTCAGCAAGTGCAGTGAATTCAACACAATCCTTTTCGTAGTTTTCCAGAAGCCTACGGACTTGTAGTTGAAGAATTCTTGCGTTTTTGCAGGCAGTATGATGATGCTTTTCAGCATTCATTTCCATGTAATTAATTACCCACAAATGCATGCCCCAATTGCTGGCATGGAGAAGCTGTGTATCTGAAATGCTTTTCGGATGAATCTTTCTTAGCCAGAGAAGATCTTCTTCTTGATCCTTAGCAGTGAGATAGAAGTACTCATAAGGAATCAATCCAAGTTTCTTCTTAGGTTTCTTTGTTACCGGGTCTGAGTAGTAAGCAATGCCAGGTGGTTTGATCAGATTTGGTTCCTGTTTGTATGTCTTACTAATGGCAATTCTTCTTACATAGACCTCTAGATTCAACCATTTCCCAACAACATTTCTTGGGAGGGATTCTTCCCTTTGATTTATTTGGACCTTGAGTTCAATCCATTTGAACATTTGATTCAATATGGCTGTAGGAAAGAATTCATTCACCAGCAAGACTTCCAGCTTTAAGATCCAACAACCATGAATGTTTCTGATTACATTCTGAGTGGTTTCCTCATTGCTGGTCTTTGTATATTCGATGCCGGAGCCAATAGCAATGCTGGACAGCCTTTTCTCTTCCTGTCTTTGCCTTCTTCTTCTTGTCTTAGCATTGTCTTGATCTCTTCCTGAAGACTCAGACGAAAAATGCTTTGAGTGGCCAGACGGAGTCACGGCTGTTAAGGGTCTAGCTCTTATGGCTTGAGCTATTGTTTGATTGTCATCATCTTCTTCATCATCTTCATTCAAATTGTGATGACTTTCAGTATGACAGAAATCTTGAGTTTCAGCAGCGGTTTTTCTCTTTTTGGTATTTGCGGAATTTAACTCAGATTCTACTTGTCTTTTAGAACATTGCTCTTTTTCAGCAAGAGGTTCTATGGGCAAAGGCACTTCAGCAACGGGAGGAGGAGGGGATTGGTTTCTTTTTCTGGATCTCTTCTTTTCTTCCCCCTTAGACATGGATTGCAACTTCGGAGTGATGTGCAGAGAATAAAACTCATTGCAATTTTCAGCAAGAGTGTTGAGACTGTTATACTTCATGATGATTGCCTGTTGGTCAGAGTTCATTGTGGACAACTCTTTTTGAATATTCATCATGTTCTCTTCATGTCTTTTCTCTGTTGCGGCCTTCTCATCCATAATATTCTGAGCCTTGACAAGAGCATTTTTTGCAAGCTTGAGCGCCTGACTTACATCTTCTTCATAGCTCTTGTGATAAAGACTAATGTCTTTCTGAGCTATTGTCAAATTTGTAGTGTGTCTCAGCACTGTAGCCAATATTTTTCCAATGTCAAGTGGGCTCTCAACAAGCAATGCCTCATCTTCAGCTTTGCAGGCATCATGGATTTGCTTTAGTGCTAGAATTCTGGGAGTAAACTCCTCAACTCTTGGGAACGGCACTAAATGAGGTGTTAAGGAATGAACCTTAATTTCTGAAGCAAACTGATCATCACGCATCAGCAATTCTGCTCTTAGACCATCGTCTAAATCATTGATGTAATCAGGAGGAGGAATCTGAACGACTTTCGGGTCTCGCTTGGATTGTTCATCTTTATTTTCTGACAAGTCGTCATCATCTTCAGATTCATCAAGTTGAGCGACTTTTGAGCCTTTGTCAGTAGCTTCACTTCCTTTTTGTTGAGTGGTTGCTGATGGCAACGCTTCAGACTCAACGACTGGAGTTTCACCAGTAGTTAGTTGTTTCAATTGAGTTTGGGGCTCAATTACTGGAGTTTCGCCAGTAGTTAGTTTTATCAATTGAGTTTGTGGCTCAATTACTGGAGTTTTGCCAGTAGTAAATGGAAGGGATGGAACTTCCTTTTGTCTTGGTCTTGAAGATTCACCAATTTCTAGATCATGCGTATGCCTTGCATGGATCACTAGACTGTTTTGTAGAGCGCGTTGGTAATCTTCATCTTCTTCATCCTCATCTTCAAGGTTTTCTTCAGTAACCTTGGCATCAGAAACTGGACTTTTGCCATTTTTCTAGGCAGCCCTTTTTCTGGCGTATTCTTCTTCAGTATCAGCACCTTGCACAGGTGCTTGATTTTCAGCATCAGCAGGAGGAGGTTGAGATTATTGCTGAGATTGTTGTTGTTCAGCTTGGTGATTGTCAGTTGGAGTATTTTCAGCAACTGTTAACTTCAATCCACCAGCATCAGGACTTGGACCTTGATTGTCATTGTTGGTCCCTTTAAACAACAAGAAAAGACTAGAGGGGGGGGGGTGAATAGTCTTTTCAAACTTTTGTCGTTTAAAACTTTCTCAGCAAGTACTTATTACTTTTCAGTAATGAGGTTGCTGATACTTAACTTTCTCAGCAAGTGTAAGTTACTTTACAGTAGCTTGGTTTGCTGATACTTAAAATCAGAGAGCGGAAGTCTTTGAAACGATAAGTGCTTTTTCAGCAAGTAAAGTGTTTCAGCAAGTGATGTGAGTGACTGTGTACAATACAGAAATAATTTGCTGAAAACTAAATGCAGTAAGTAAATCACACAAACGCTTTTAGAGTGGTATCTGAGAGTGGCGTAATCTCCCAACTAATCCACTTTGTCCTTTCTAGGACTGAATCCACTAAGATATGATTGAGGTTCCTTACAATCTCCTATCTAAAGCGATTCAACAGAAACCAAAGCACACTTGCTTTGTTTCCAACCTAAACTAGAGAACTCAACCTTGTTCTCCACCAAACTTGGTACTTTTAATCAGCAAAATTGTGCTCGATTAAGTTCCCCCTGAATATCACGCCTGAAAGGGTGTATTTTCAGTTAGAGAGTTTTGGGGTGAGATAACTTAATTATAACTTATTCAGTTACAACAAGTAATCTAAGAAACACAACTTGGAATACTTTGCAGTAAACAAGTTTGATTGTTTCTGGTGTCAAGACTTGTTCTTGATCGAAAGAAAGAACACTTAACTAATTTCTTAGCCGAGTTTGTTCTACTTTTTCACAAGTAGCTTTTTCAAGCTTTAAGTCTTGGAACGGATCAATGGCAGTAAGAGAGTTTGAAGGTTTGTGAGTTTTCAAGCACAAGTGAGAGTTTGATCACGTTGTTGACACACTTCAACTCTTTGCCGGATGACCTCTATTTATAGTGCAAGTAAGGAGCCGTTTGAATTTCAAATCCTAAGGCTTTTGTTCCTTAACATGTCACTATCTTGCTTTTGTACTTTCAGCAGCAACCTTTGTTTGTCTTCTAGTCTTCATGTCCTTTGTGTAAGCTTTGCATTAAATGCATCTTTGAACAGAATTCAAACAGTAACATTGGAGCGCAAAATCACGTACATTCAGCAAGAGGTCACATATGTTCATCATCAAGTGTTTATTCTCAGTTTCAGCAAGCACAACCTACTCTGTCTTTCAGATTTTCACTTATGCAATGCTGTTGCTGAAAATTTCACTTTCTGAGCAACACGTGCCTTACCAGTCTTCAGCAATCTTCAAGTCTTCAAGTCTTCAAGTCTTCAGATCTTCAAAAGTCTTCAAGATTCTGACCGGTTTCTTATTTGCTTCAATAATTTGTTTGTAAACAACAAAATACATCTTCAGCAAATGCTTCAATAGGTCATTTTCTTTTCAGAAAATCAAAGCTAAGCATCAATAAGATATTTTCTTTTCAGAAAATAAAATACATCATACGCTAAGGTGTCAATAGATTAATTTCTTTTCAGAAATTAAGGTACGTCATCCACGGCGAAAAAAAAACTTATCTAACACCTATCTAAGTCATCAGCAAACGTTCCTCTTTTACAATGTCCTTTAAAAATTCTAAAATCCTATGGACCTTAAGAGTACTAGTTACTGGACTGTTCTTAATTTAGCATGGTTAATTGCTCATCAAAATTACAAGTTTCCTAACAAATTTCCCCCTTTTTGATGTTAGCAATCCATGGCTAAATTAATTGTTACCCTTTTAGAGGTTTCTGATGTTGAATAAATCAGATGATTAATGCAAGCATACTTGAATTAATAAACAGTAAGCATAAGTAAGTTGCATAATCAAAAACCAATAAGAGTAAAAAAGAATTCATTGCTGAACGTTATCATTCATAAGTTTACAAGAAAGCGTAGATAACAGAGAATCAGCAAACAAAAACTTTTAACAAGAAACTATTGCAGGGACTTAAACTCTTTCAGAGGATTTTCTCAGAATCTCTCTTACACTCTTCTCAGCAAGAGCAGTGAATTCAACACAATCCTTCTCGTAGTTTTCCAGTAGCCTACGGACTTGTAGTTGAAGAATTCTTGCATTTTTGCAGGCAGTATGATGATGCTTTTCAGCATTCATTTCCATGTAGTTAACAACCCACAAATGCATGCCCCAATTGCTGGCATGGAGAAGCTGTGTATCTGAAATGTTTCTCGGATGAATCTTTCTTAACCAGAGAAGATCATCTTCTTGATCCTGAGCAGTCAGATAGAAGTACTCATAAGGAATCAATCCAAGTTTCTTCTTTGGTTTCTTTGTTACCGGGTCAGCATAGAAAGCGATGCCAGGTGGTTTGACTATATCTGGTTCTTGTCTAAATGTCTTACCAATGGCAACTCTTCTTACATAAACCTCAAGATTCAACCATTTCTTAGCAATATTTCTTGGGAGGGATTCTTCCCTTTGCTTCTTTTGGACCTTGAGTTCAATCCATTTGAACATCTGATTCAAACAGGCTGTAGGAAAGAACTCATTTACCAACAAATCTTCCAGCTTTAGGATCCAGCAACCATGAATGTTTCTGATCACATTCTGAGTGGTTTCATCATTGCTGGTCTTTGTATATTCAATGCCGGAGCCAATAGCAATGTTGGCCAGCCTTTTCTCTTCCTGTCTTTGCCTTTTTCTTCTTGTTTTAGCATTGTCTTGATCTCTTGCTGAAGAGTCAGACGAAAAATGCCTTGAGTGGCCAGACGGAGTTATGGTTGTTAAGGGTCTAGCTCTTATGGATTGAGCTATTGTTTGATTGTCATCATCTTCTTCATCATCTTCATTCAGACTGTGATGACTTTCAATGTGACAGAAATCTTGAGTTTCAGCAGCGGTTTTTCTCTTTTTGGTACTTGCTGAATTTAACTCAATTTCTGCTTGTCTTTTAGAACTTTGCTCTCTTTCAGCAAGAGGTTCTAGTGGAAGTGGCACATCATCAGCAGGAGTAGGAGGGGTTTGATTGCTTTTTCTAGTCTTCTTTTCCCCCTTAGACATGGATTGCAACATCGGAGTGATGTGCAGAGAATAAAACTCATTGCAATTTTCAGCAAGAGTGTTGAGACTGTTATATTTCATGATGATTTCTTGTTGGTCAGAGTTCATTGTTGCTAACTGTTTTTGAATATTCATCATGTTCTCTTCCTGTCTTTTCTCTGATGCGGCCTTCTCATCCATAATAGTCTGAGCTTTGACAAGAGCACTTTTTGCCAGTAAGAGAGCTTGACTTACATCTTCTTCATAGCTCTGGTGATAAAGACTGATGTCTTTCTGAGCTATGGTTAAAGTTGTAGTGCGTCTCAGCACCGTAGCCAATATTTTTCCAATGTCAAGTGGGCTCTCAGCAAGCAATGCCTCATCTTCAGCTTTGCAGGCTTCATGGACTTTCTTTAGTGCGAGAATTCTGGGAGTAAACTCCTCAACTCTTGGGAACGGCACTAAATTAGGTGTCAAGGAGTGAGCCTTAAGTTCAGTAGCAAACTGATCATCTTGTAAAAGCAACTCAGCCCTTAATGAATCTCCTTCATAGCTGAGATAATTAGGAGGAGGAATCTGAACGACTTTTGGGTCTCGCTTGGATTGTTCATCTTCATTTTCTGACAAGTCGTCATCATCCTCAGATTCATCAAGTTGAGCGACTTTTGAGCCTTTGTCAGTAGCTTCACGTCCTTTTTGTTGAGTGGTTGCTGATGGCAACGCTTCAGACTCAACGATTGGAGTTTCACCAGTAGATAGTTGTTTCAATTGAGTTTGGGGCTCAATTACTGGAGTTTCGCCAGTAGTTAGTTTTAATTGAGTAGTTGCTGAAGGCAACGTTGAGACTCAACAGCTGGAGTTGCGCCAGTAGTAGGTGGAAGGGATGGAACTTCCTTTGATTTTGGTCTTGAAGATTCACCAATTTCCAGATCCTGCGTATGCCTTGCATGGATCACGAGACTATTTTGTAAAGCTCGTTGGTAATCTTCATCTTCTTCATCCTCATCTTCAAGGTTTTCTTCAGTAACCTTGGCATCAGAAACTGGACTTTTGCCATTTTTCAAGGCAGCCCTTTTTCTGGCGTATTCTTCTTCAGTATCAGCACCTTGTACAGGTGCTTGATTTTCAGCAGCAGCAGGAGGAGGTTGAGATTCTTGCTGAGATTGTTGTTGATCAGCTTGCTGATTGTCAGAGGGATTAGTTTCAGCAGCTGTCAACTTTAATCCACCAGCACCAGGACTTGGACCTTGATTGTCATCATCTTCATCCTTTTTGTCCTTAGAATCTTTCCCTTCATCATCACTGGGATCAGTGGGAATGTTCTCATCTTCTTCTTCTTCTTCATCATCAGTCAAGATGACTAGCTCAACGTGCTTGTACAAAGCAACACTTGTCACTTCCTCTTCCTCAGTTAATTTGTGGGGATCAGCCACCACAGGAACGAATGAGCCTTTGAGCATCACAGCTTGTTCAGCTGGAGAGGCACTCTTAAATTTGGCCTTCATATTCTCTCTGATTTGAGCAATCAGATTTGAACTCATTTGCTGAGAATATGTCATTTCGTCAGGAAGTATGGAGTGGACAAATGTTTCGAGCTTCAGCAGTGAAGATCTCTTTTTCTCATTTGAGAGATGAAGGTGAAGATCTGAGAAGTCCATTCTCCTATATCTTTGCCAGTTGCTGACGGACTTAGCAACTCTAGACAAAGTTGTCCTCTTGAAGCTCAAGTAAAGTTCTTCAGAACTTACTTGCTGATCTTCAGTGATGAGTACCATTTCAGTGGTCTCCTTTTGAGCCTGAAAAAGAATTTTATTTAGATCAGGATTGGTGTGGAGAATTGTTTTAGAGTTTAAATCTGAAACATGATTTACCTGCTGAGAGTCAGCAAGCTCATGTAGTACAATTTCCATTCCATGAGGAGCTGGGGTAGCATCCTCCATTTGTTCATCCTGAAATAAATTAAAATTAGACACAAGTACTAAGCTGTCAAACATAGTTTTTATACCAAAATTATTAACTACCTGCTGAGCAGGGAGTGTTGGTTCTGGTGCAGAGGCTTCAGCAACCATCTGACTTGTATCTTGAGAAGTCTGTAGAGATAGTATAATATTAGCAAAAGAATAAGTTTCAGAATTTGAAGTTTTACTGATGGTTGTATTAACTACCTGTTGAGGAAGGACAGGTTGTGGCTCAGTCCTTTCAGCATTAACAGTTTCTTCAGCTTCTTGGACTGTTTCTTCAGCAGACTTCTGAGTTTGCTCTAACTGAGAAAGCTGTGCGGTTTCAGCAATCTCCCTTGTCTCTGAATTGACAAGTTGAGCAGAAGCAACTTGACCTTTAAGTTCACTGCTTGTCATGAAGAGTTCAATTGACTTGTTGGATGATTCTTCAATCTCCAACTCCATTTGTTTGCTTAAATCTTCCAGTACAAGCTGGACTTTGTCAATTGAAGTCTTGGGTGAACTTGGGCCAGCATTCTCAGCATCAAGAGATGCGTCTTTGAATGATGCTTCTTGAGTTTCAGCAACTTCAGGAACTGGTACCATTGCTTTCTCATCAACTGGTCCATCAGCAAGCTGGGCTTCAGCAACTTGATGAGTTGCTTGTTCAGCAACCATCTGTTCAGCAGCATCAACAAATGCCGCTCTTTGCAAATCAGCAGCAATGTTGCTTAATGGTTCCATGGTTTGATCATCTAGATTATCTACAAAGTAGATATCTGGGACTTGGGCAGGAATTTCATTTCCACTGCCTTGTGGTCTATTCTCAGTAGAGTTATCAACGTTAAGTTGATTGTTGAAGGCTTCCGCAAACACTTCAACATTGCTGATGTATGTTTCAGTAATTATCTCAGCAACATCTACTGGCAAATGCGTTTCAGCATTTGTCTGGGAATTGACTGAGGAGTCTTGGACATTGGGGACTGACTGAGAAGCCAGTGTCTTCTTTCTTTTGTTACTTGTCCGTTTCCTCTTAGGTACGGGATTTGCTGATGACGCTGCAGTCTGAGTGTCATCATCAGCTTTCCTCTTTCTTCTTTTAGATTTCTCCGGTTTCCCAGAGTCATCTATTGTTGCATTTTCAGCAACGGCTCTTGTACACGTACCTTGTTGATTTTCTACAGCAGTTTCATTTGTGTTACCACCACCAACAGCAGTTACATCTCTAAGTTGCTGAGTGGTAACATCTGCAGCTGTTGTATACCTTTCTTGCTGGCTTGTGCTGACAACATCTGCAGTTGTTGTCTTCTTGGATTTCTTTCCAGCAATCTTAGGTACATTCTGCTTGTAGAAAGACCTTCCCACATTGCACACAGATTTCTTGATTGGCAATGGGTTTCTTAGCTGAATCCTGAAATGTTCAAGGATATAGCATATCTTGATTTCATACATAACTGGAAAGGAAGGTGAGACCTTGTTGTCTTCTGCCTTTACCTTAAACTTAGTAACACAATCAACAAGTCTGTTGAAAATGTACTTAGCCCAGTTAAGTTCCGATTTATTATCATGGATATGCATCTGCAATGGCCATCTTCTCAGGCCTACTTGGTCAATTCCTACAACTTGGGAGTCAAGAACTTTTATTAGTAGCAGAGCTACTAGACCAAGTGAATGGCAGAGATGCTTCCTCTTAACGTGCTTTGTCCAAGTCACGGGAGCTATCTCGCCTTTCTTCATTTTTGCATTTCTGACGTCACTGTAGAAAGCTTCAATTTCTTCGTCAGTGGCAGTGACGTCGTCTTCAGTTCCATTGGTTGGAATCTGAAAGATCTCCGCTAAATCAGTCCATTTCAGGACGATTTGCGTGTTCTGAACATAAGTAAGGATCACTTTTTCAGTGACTCCATTACTGTCTGTAAGGACTGGATTTCTGCATTGTTGTAGAACTCCATAGTATCAATCATGCTCACTTGCTTAGTGCGAGCAGAGATAAAGTTCATGAGGCCTTGCTGCTTGATGAACTCAAGCGCCTCTTCATTTTGGTCATCAAGTTCTTGTTCATAAAAGTACCGAATGTACTTTTCTTTTGCAAATCCTCCCAGTTGCATCAACATCTCACACTTTGCAGTGTCAAGATATGACGGAGGCATAGGTTTTTCAGTGATTCGGTCGTTTTTCAACACAACTTTCGCTGTGTTTTGGGTCAGAGAAGTCACCGGAGCAGTCACCGGAGCAATGCCTGTTTCAGCACTGTCAACCTTTGACGATTTTGAGGACTTAGATGACTGTCTCTTGGGAGCCATTTCTTTATATAGAGCAAGAAGTTGTACGAAAAAGATAGTTTGCTTTTTGACCGGAGGTACAGTAGTTTCAGGCTAGAAATTGCAGAGAAAGGAAATGTGAGTTAAAGAATTTTGTCATTTCTCTAACTCCTTCTTTATATAGTGTCTCTGGTGTGTGAGAAACTCAATCGATTTGAGTTCTCAGAAAGGGTAAAACAGAGAAACACTAGAGATAGTGGAGCCTTTGCATTGAATGCGTAGTGGCCCACTAACTAAAACCGTCAGAGCACTCTCTCTCTTTGTTTGTTTGCCGTTAGATTAATAACTCCTTTTAACCAATGGCCACGATTGAATTTCATGTCATGATTTATTGCGAGTTTATCTGTGCCAGCTTAACGTCACAAATTGATTTTACCGAGTAATAAGGGATAGATTGCTTGCTGAAATAGACAAGAATCTTTTCAGCGAGTTTGAATTAATAATCTAGCTTCTTGCTGAAAGTTCCCCCTTACTTAGATATCTCACAATATCTAAGTTTAAAAGATATTTCTGATTTCCCGTATCAGTAAATTCTTTTTGCAATTTGAGACATCCTTTGGTAAAATCTGAGAGATGAGGTTTTGCTCTTTCTCTGAATTCCTGTTTCAGAAAATTCCTTTGATACTTGAATACTTGTTTCAGTATCTTTTTGATTGTCTAAGTACCCGTCTCAGCAATCCTTAGATTCTTTCACTTACTGAGTTCCTGTCTCAGCAAGTGATCAAGTTTCCTAACAAATACCTGTTGTTTTGAAGGAATTACTTGTTGAATGCCTGTTTCAGCAATCATGTTGTGACTTATCATTTCTTTAGAAGAAATCAGTGACTTGGTCTTTTGGACAAGAATACTTTGGCTTGCTGAATACCTGTTTCAGCATTCTGCCAAGTGTATTATTTATTGAGGTAGTTCAATCAATCCAAGGTTATACCTTAACATTGCGAACCTATTATCCGGTAGGGGCTTGGTAAAGATGTCAGCAATCTGATCTTCAGTACCTACTTTCACAACCTCAATATCACCTTTTTCCACATGATCTCTAATGAAATGATGTCTAATATCAATGTGCTTGGTCCTAGAGTGAAACTTAGGATTTTGCGTAATTGCAATAGCACTTGTATTATCACAAAAGATTGGTGTTTTCTTTGCAGAAATACCATAATCTCTTAATTGTTGCTGAATCCATAGGATTTGAGCTGTGCAACAACCAGCTGCAATGTATTCAGATTCTGTAGATGAATTGGCGACACACGTTTGCTTCTTGCTGAACCATGATATTAATCTAGTACCCAAAACTGACAAGTTCCAGAGGTACTTTTCTATCAAGAGTTGATCCACCAAGATCAGCATCAGAATAGCCAACCAATTCAAGTCCAGAATCTTTTGGATACCATAATCCAACATTGACTGTACCTTTAACATATTTCAGTATTTTAATTGCCTTTTTGTAGTGTGATTCTTTTGGATCCGATTGAAATCTTGCACACACACAAACACATACTGAATGTCAGGTCTACTTGCTGTTAAATACAACAAGGAACCAATGAGCTTCCTATACTTGTGTTCTTCAACACTTTTGTCCTCTTTAGTATAGCCCAATTTGGTACCAACACTCATAGGGATCTTTTCAGGTTTTTCATCCTCTTTGATCCTAAACTTTATGAGCATTTCTTTCGCATACTTTGCTTGATTTATGAATATTCATCTTTGAGTTGCTTGACTTGCTACCCTAGGAAATAATTCAATTTTCCCATCATACTCATTTCAAACTTATTTGTCATGAGTTTGGCAAAATCATCACAAAGTTGCTTGTCCTTAGATCCAAAAATTATGTCATCCACATAAATTTGAACTAAGATTAATTTACCATCATGGTTCATGGTAAAAAGAGTTTTGTCAACTTCACCTTTCTTGAAACCATTTTCCAGCAAGAACTTAGCTAAGGTATCATACCATGCTCTTGGTGCTTGCTTTAGACCATATACAGCTTTCTGAAGCTATATACCATCTTGGTTTCTGAGGGAAGTTCAAAGCCAGGGGGTTGTTCTAGGTAGACTTCTTCAGCAAGTTCACCATTTAAGAATGCACTCTTAACATCCATTTGGTAAACAATGAAGTCATTGTGAGCAGCAAAGGCCAAGAAAAGCCTAATTGCATCCAATCTTGCAACTGGAGCGTAAGACTCATCATAGTCCAATCCTTCAGTCTGACAGTAACCTTGAGCAACTAAGCGTGCTTTGTTTCTTGTTACTTCACCAGACTCGCTCAGCTTGTTTCTGAACACCCACTTTGTACCAATAGCTTTCTTATTTTCAGCAAGTGGCACAAGTTTCCAGACTTTGTTTCTTTCAAATTGATCCAATTCTTCTTGCATTGCCTTTATCCATTCAGAATGCTTCAAAGCTTCTTCTATGGTTTTAGGTTCAATTTCTGAAACAAAGCAAGAGAATAAAGATTCTACTTCTACGACAGTTGCTTCTTCAGCAAGTCCTTGAGTAGCTTTGGATCTAGTCACTTGGCGTTTATTAATATCGCCAATCATATCCGTAGAGGGATGATCTCTAATCCATTTATTAACAGGTTTCCTGTTTGTTGGATCAGGATATGTTTGCTCATCAGCATGTGACTCTTCAGTATGTACTTGTTCAGTACTACTGGGAATTTGTGTCTCTGCTGAGATTTGATCGTCAGCAACTGCTTGTTCAGCATTGCTGGGTTGAGGTATTTCATCAGCAGGCACTGGAGATTGCGTAATTTCAGCAACTTCCGGAGCAACCGCATCTTTTGCTGGAAATTCTTTGTCGTGAACTATATTTATCTTGTCATGACTCGGGGGAGGAGAATCATTGTCAGAATCATCATTTAGTTCAATTGACTTGATTTGCCTAGCATCAGATTCAGTTCTTTGCTCATGTATGATTAGCTTTTTCATACATTCTGATATTTCTTCTTCAGCAGGCACACCTTGTGTCTTTTCGTAGAATACAACATGCACAGATTCTTCAATCTTTGTGCCTTTTTGTTGTAAACTCTGTAAGCTTTACTATGCAAGGAGTAGCCAAGAAATATCGCTTCGTCTGCCTTTGGTTGAAATGTTCTTAGGTATTCTCTACCATTGTTAAGAACGAAACACTTGCAACCAAATACTCTTAGATGAGTGATGTTAGGAGGTCTTCCAACAAACACATAAGGAGTTTTGTTGTATTCCTTAGTAATCAAACATCTATTCTGAGTATAGCAGGCGGTATTAATCGCTTCAACCCCAGTAAGCCTCACTTATTCAGTGTCAGCAAGCATTGTTCTTGCGGCTTCTTTCAGGGTACGATTCTTCCGTTCAGCAACACCATTTTGCTGTGGTGTCCTTACTGAGGATAACTGATGTTGAATACCTTTGAGGTACAATATTCAGTTATGTACTGGTTTACAAACTCAGTACCATGGTCTGTCCTTATGACTCTTACCTTGTCATTTTTCATGACTTCAAGCTTATTCAGCAAGTTAGGTATTTCAGTCTTGTTTCAGATTTGTGCTTGATGATACTACCCAAGTGAATCTTGAATAGTCATCTACCACGACTAGACCATACTTCTTACCAGCATAGCTTGTTGAAGAAGATTCAAACAAGTCCATGTGTAAGAGTTGTAAAGTTTTGTAGTTGACGGTACTGCCTTGTTCTTGAAAGAAGATTTGGTTTGCTTTCCTTGCTGACATGCATTGCAAACACCATCCTTCTTAAAAGTAACCCTAGGTAATCCAACTACAAGTGCCTTTTTAGG
>CM051455.1:69718927-69738192 GCA_028274465.1 Plantago ovata
TTGAACAGAATTCAAACAGTAACATTGGAGCGCAAGAGGTCACATATGTTCATCAGCAAGTGTTTATTCTCAGTTTCAGTAAGCACAACCTACTCTGTCTTTCAGATTTTCAGAACTTACTTGCTGATCTTCAGTGATGAGTACCACTTCAGTGGTCTCCTTTTGAGCCTGAAAAAGAATTTTATTTAGATCAGGATTGGTTTGGAGAATTGTTTTAGAGTTTATATCTGAAACATGATTTACCTGCTGAGAGTCAGCAAGCTCATGTAGTACAATTTCCATTCCATGAGGAGCTTGAGTAGCATCCTCCATTTGTTCATCCTCAAATAAATTATAATTAGACACAAGTACTAAGCTGTCAAACTTAGTTTTTATACCAAAATTATTAACTACCTGCTGAGCAGGGAGTGTTGGTTCTAGTGCAGAGGCTTCAGCAACCATTTGACTTGCATCTTGAGAAGTCTGTAGAGAAAGAATAATTTTAGCAAAAGAACAATTTTCAGAATTTGAAGTTTTACTGATGGTCGAATTAACTACCTTCTGAGGAAGGACAGGTTGTGGCTCAGTCCTTTCAGCATTAACAGTTTCTTCAGCTTCTTGGACTGTTTCTTCAGCAGACTTCTGGTTTTGCTCTAACTGAGAAAGCTGTGCGGTTTCAGCAATCTCCCTTGTCTCTGAAATGACAAGTTGAGCAGAAGCATCTTGACCTTTAAGCTCACTGCTTGTCATGAAGAGATCAATTGACTTGTTGGATGATTCTTCAATCTCCAACTCCATTTGTTTGCTTAAATCTTCCAGTACAAGCTGGACTTTGTCAATTGATGTCTTGGGTGAACTTGGGCCAGTATTCTCAGCATCACGAGATACGTCGTTGAATAATGCTTCGTGAGTTTCAGCAACTTTTGGAACCGGAACCATTGCTATTTCAGCAAGCTGCGTTTCAGCAACTTGATGAGTTGCTTGTTCAGCAACCATCTTTTCAGCAGCATCAGCAAGTGCCGCTCTTTGCAGATCATCATCAATGTCACTTGTTGGTTCCATAGTTGGATCATTTGGAATATCTACAATGTAGATATCTGGGACTTGGGCAGGAATTTCATTTCCACTGCCTTGAGGTCTATCTTCAGTAGAGTTATCAACGTTGAGTTGATTGTTGAATGCTTCCGCAAACACTTCAACATTGCTGACATATGCTTCAGTAATTACTTCAGCAACATCTACTGGCAAATGTGTTTCAGCATTTGTCTGGGAATTGACTGGGGAGTCTTGGACATCACGGACTGACTGGGGAGCCAGTGTTTTCTTTCTTTTGTTGCTTCTCCGTTTCCTCTTAGGTACCGGATTTGCTGATGACGCTGCAGTCTGAGTGTCATCATCAACTTTCCTCTTTTTCTTTTTAGATTTCTCCAGTTTCCCAGAGTCATCTATTGTTGCATTTTCAGCAACTGGTATTGTACACGTACCTTGTTGATTTTCTACAGCAGTTTCAATTGTGTTACCACCACCAACAACAGTTTCATCTCTAAGTTGCTGAGTGGTAACATCTGCAGCTGTTGTATACCTTTCTTGCTGGCTTGAGCTGACAACATTTGCAGTTGTTGTCTTCTTTGTTTTCATTCCAGCAATCTTAGGTACATTCTGCTTGTAGAAAGATCTTCCCACATTGCACACAGATTTCTTGATTGGCAGTGGGTTTCTTAGATGAATCCTGAAATGTTCAAGGATATAGCATATCTTGATTCCATACATAACTGGAAAGGAAGGTGAGACCTTGTTGTCTTCTACCTTTACCTTAAACTTAGTGACACAATCAACAAGCCTGTTGAAAATGTACTTTGCAGTGTCAAGATATGACGGAGGCATAGGTTTTACAGTGATTCGGTAGTTTTCAACACAACTTTCGCTGTGTTTGGGGCCAGAGTAGTCACCGGAGCAGTCATCGGAGCAGTGCGTGTTTCAGCACTATCAACCTTCGACGACTTTGAGGACTTTGATAACTGTCTCTTGGGAGCCATTTCTTATATAGAGCAAGAAAGAGTGTACGAAAACAGATAGTTTGCTTTTTGACCGGAGGTACAGTAGATTCAGGCTAGAATTTGCAGAGAAAGGAAATGTGAGTTAAAGAATTTTGTCATTTCTCTAACTCCTTCTTTATATAGTGTCTCTGGTGTGTGAGAAACTCAATCGATTTGAGCTCTCAGCAAGGGTAAAACAGAGAAACACTGGAGTTAGTGGAGCCTTTGCATTGAATGCGTAGTGGCCCACTAACTAAAACCGTCAGAGCACTCTCTCTCTTTGTTTTGTTAGCCGTTAGATTAGTAACTCCTTTTAATCAATGGCCACGATGGAATTTCATGTCATGATTATTGCGAGTTTATCTGTGCCAGCTTAACGTCACAAATTGATTTTACCGAGTAATAAGGGATAGATTGCTTGCTGAAATAGACAAGAATCTTTTCAGCGAGTTTGAATTAAAAATTTAGATACTTGCTGAAAGTTCCCCCTTACTTAGATATCTCATATTTTCTTTAAGTTTAAAAGATATTTCTGATTTCCCATATCAGTAAATTCTTTTGTACTTGAGACATCCTTTGGTAAAATCTGAGAGATGAGCTTTGCTCTTTTTCTGAGTTCCCGTCTCAGAAAATTCCTTTGATACTTGAATATCTGTTTCAGTATCTTTTGATTGTCTGAGTACCCGTCTCAGGAATCCATAAGTTCTTTCTCTTACTGAGTGCCTGTCTCAGCAAGTGGTCAAGTTTCCTAACAAATACCCGTTTTGAAGGAATTACTTGCTGAATGCCTGTTTCAGCAATCATGTAGTGACTTATCATTTCTTAGAAGAAATCAGTAAAATAGGAATACCTTGGCTTACTGAATACCTGTTTCAGCACTCCGCCAAGTATATTCCTTATTGAGGTAGTTCCATCAATCCAAGGTTATACCTTAGCATTGCGAACCTATTGTCCGTTAGGGGCTTGGTAAAGATGTTAGCAAGCTGATCTTCAGTTCCTACTTTAACAACCTCAATATCACCTTTTTCCACATGATCTCTAATGAAATGATGTCTAATATCAATGTGCTTGGTGCTAGAGTGAAACTTAGGATTTTGCGTAATTGCAATAGCACTTGTATTATCACAAAAGATTGGTCTTTTCTTTGCAGAAATACCATAGTCTCTTAATTGTTGCTGAATCCATAGGATTTGAGCTGTGCAACAACCAGCTGCAATGTATTCAGATTCAGTAGATGAATTGGCGACACAAGTTTGCTTCTTGCTGAACCATGATATTAATCTAGTACCCAAAAACTGACAAGTTCCAGAGGTACTTTTTCTATCAAGAGTTGATCCACCATGATCAGCATCAGAATAGCCAACCAATTCAAGTCCATAATCTTTAGGATACCATAATCCAACATTGACTGTACCTTTAACATATTTCAGTATCTTGATTGCCTTTTTGTAGTGTGATTCTCTTGGATCAGATTGGAATCTTGCACACACACAAACAACATACTGAATGTCAGGTCTACTTGATGTTAGATACAACAAGGAACCAATGAGCTTCCCATACTTGTGTTCTTCAACACTTTTGTCCTCTTTAGTATAGCCCAATTTGGTACCAACACTCATAGGGATCTTTTCAGGTTTCTCATCCTCTTTGATCCTAAACTTTATGAGCATTTTTTTCGCATACTTTGCTTGATTTATGAATATTCCATCTTTGAGTTGCTTGACTTGCAATCCTAGGAAATAATTCAATTTTCCCATCATACTCATTTCAAACTTATTTGTCATGAGTTTGGCAAAATCATCACAAAGTTGCTTGTCCTTAGATCCAAAAATTATGTCATCCACATAAATTTGAACTAAGATTATTTTACCATCATGGTTCATGGTAAATAATGTTTTGTCAACTTCACCTTTCTTGAAACTATTTTCCAGCAAGAACTTAGCCAAGGTATCATACCATGCTCTTGGTGCTTGCTTTAGACCATATACAGCTTTCTGAAGCTTATATACAATCTTGGTTTCTGAGGGAAGTTCAAAGCCAGGGGGTTGTTCTAGGTAGACTTCTTCAGCAAGTTCACCATTTAAGAATGCACTTTTAACATCCATTTGGTAAACAATGAAGTCATTGTGAGCAGCAAAGGCCAAGAAAAGCCTAATTGCATCCAATCTTGCAACTGGAGCGTAAGACTCATCATAGTCCAATCCTTCAGTCTGACAGTAACTTTGACCAACTAAGTGTGCTTTATTTCTTGTTACTTCACCAGACTCGCTCAGCTCGTTTCTGAACACCCACTTTGTACCAATAGCTTTCTTATCTTCAGCAAGTGGCACAAGTTTCCAGACTTTGTTTCTTTCAAATTGATCCAATTCTTCTTGCATTGCCTTTATCCATTCAGAATGCTTCAAAGCTTCTTCTATGGTTTTAGGTTCAATTTCTGAAACAAAGCAAGAGAATAAAGATTCTACTTCTACGACAGTTGCTTCTTCAGCAAGTCCGTGAGTAGCTTTGGATCTAGTCACTTGGCGTTTATTAATATCACCAATCATATCCGTAGAGGGATGATCTCTAATCCATTTATTAATAGATTTCCTGTTTGTTGGATCAGGATATGTTTGCTCATCAGCATGTGACTCTTCAGTATGTACTTGTTCAGTACTATTGGGAATTTGTGTCTCTGCTGAGATTTGTTCGTCAGCAACTGCTTGTTCAGCATTGCTGGATTGAGGTATTTCATCAGCAGGCACTGGAGATTGCGTAATTTCAGCAACTTCCGGAGCCACCGCATCTTTTGCTGGAAATTCTTTGTCGTGAACTATTTTTATCTTGTCATGACTTGGGGGAGGAGAGTCAGTGTCAGAATCATCATTTAGTTCAATTGACTTGATTTCCCTAGCATCAGATTCAGTTCTTTGCTCGTGTATGATTAGCTTTTTCATACATTCTGATATTTCTTCTTCAGCAGGCACACCTTGTGACTTTTCGTAGAATACAACATGCACAGATTCTTCAATCTTTTGTGCCTTTTTGTTGTAAACTCTATAAGCTTTACTATGCAAGGAGTAGCCAAGAAATATCGCTTCGTCTGCCTTTGGTTGAAATGTTCTAAGGTATTCTGTACCATTGTTAAGAACGAAAAACTTGCAACCAAATACTCCTATCATGTTGCCCGTCATGTGCTTTCCACAACCACTATCAAAGTGCCAGATTGCATCGTTTGTCTACGTGGCTGCAGTCTGCACAATCAAGAGCAAACAAGTTAATTATCCAATGATGGATGTCCATTAACATGTTCAAGAATGCGTCCAGTGGAAACCCAAGTCTGAAGTTTTTCAACTTTGACTTGTTTTCTACTTGCTGAGGAACTAGGAGGTTTTGAGCTGAAAGACTTTTGACTCGTGCTTGTCAAATCCACTTTCTGATGTGGTGTCTTGCTCTGTTGACCTTTTTGTTGAACATACTTTTCAGTAAGTTCTTTTCTAGCAAAGTTCCTTCTAGTCCTAGCATTGGGAGTCTTTTCAGAACTATTAGGCTTGGTCTTCTTCATCTCTTTGAAATATCTTTGCTGACTTTGCTTATACTCATGAAAGAGTTGACTTTGCTTGGTTTTGAAACCGAGTCCACTCTTTGGAGAATGTTGTGCTTTAGCTTCAACAACCTTACTTGATTCAGGTTTGTCAGCAAAGGACTTCTGATTACTTTTAGTTATCTTGCCTTTAGTGTTAACAACTTGCTTTTCAGCAACTTGTTTGGCGGAATGCTTCACAGCAATCTTCTTCTTTCCAGTTTGCTTTTCAGCAACCTGTTTTCCTCTTAAAGTCTTGTTACTTTGAGTAGGAACAACGGGCTTTATGGTCATAGGTACTTGATTGCATGTTTCAGCAACTTTAGTTTGACCAAACTGATAGATTACTGGTGGACTACTATCAGTAGCACGTACAAAGGAGATAGGTGATTTATCTTTTCTCAAGATTTCTACGTTATCACCTTCGCACGTTGCTCCTAAACCTTCTTTCTGAGATGGATCTCTCAAATAAGAGTTTAGTTCAGTCAGCGTATTACTTGCATCCACATAAGATTTCAAATTGACTTTCATCTTTTTCATTTCTTGGATTTCAGCAAGTAACTTTAGAATTGAGGACTGATACTCTTCCAATTCTAATCCCATTTGAGAATTTTTCTCTACAGCCTCAGCAATCAACTTCTTAAGACGCCTTATTTCAGCATCTTTTTCCTCTGTCTCTTCCTTCAGCAAGACGTACTTTTCAGTAGTTTGCTTGGTCAGACATTCAGCAAGTTGTAGTCTCTCTTGCTGTTTGCTGAGAGTTTTCTCAAATCTTTTGATTTCTCCTTGAATCTTGTCAAGGTCAATCTCGTCTTCACTTTCTGAATCAGAGTCCGAGGTAGAGTTGTTTACCTGACCGGCCATGAGGCAGAATTCGTAGAGTTGTTTATCAATACACAGTGCATCGATTTTTGCTTGAAGCTTCTTCTTTTCTTCAGCAATAAAAGCTCTTTTGAACTTCTTCTTCTTTTCAGCAGATTTGCCTTTCAGCAAAGGGCAATTATCTTTGAAGTGTCCAGGCTTTTTGCAGTAAAAACATAGATCATTTCCAAGTGCTGGTTCTTCTGATGATGTAGCTTGCTGAGCTTGCTTGTTCAGCGGGCTAGTATCATTCTTGTACTTATGGTAGTTGTTACCAAGATGCTTTTTCAGCTTCTCTTTTGCTTTTCGCCTTTCAAGTTCCTTACTGATGAACTTCTTCATGTTTTTAACAACTAAAGCATTTTCATCAGCAGGCTCTATATCATTCTTCTTTTCAGAAGATGACGGCTCTGCAGCAAGAGCAATGTTTTGCGATTTTTCAGAAAACACATTTTCTCTTTGCTTTGTCTCATAGTTGACAGTAGCAAGATGAGAGAACAACTCTGTTGGTGTAATGTCTAGCATTCCTTGATTATAATAGAAATTCTGAGTGTGGATCCATTCTTGATTCAGACTTCTGATGATAGTTTTCACTTTCTCAGAATCTGAGTAGAGGTTTCCAACACCCAATGTTGTCATTTCACTAACAAGAGTTGTGAATCTGAAGTCCAAGTCTTCTAGTGACTCGTTTGCACCTTGCTTAAAGTTTGGAAACTTTAATTTAAGTACTTCAAGTTTGTTTTCCTTGGTCTTGTCAGATCCAACACAATGATCTTGAACCATTTTCCAAGCTTCCTTTGCAGTCTTAGCACCCCACAGTTTGCACTGTATGGTATCCGGAGTTGATCGAATGATGATATTTCTAGCTTGGCCATCAAGACGGAATCTCTTAGCTTCGTCAGAAGTCCATTCCTCTCTTGGTTTTGGCACAACCGTATCTGATGGTTCATTGGATGGTTTCCTTTCCAGCTTCAGTGGTCCTAGGAGGGAAACTCCTTTCAACCTTGGTGATCTTGATAGGTCCATCATTAATGACGGTGACCATCTCATCACTAATGGCCTCAAGATGTAGCATCATGTTGTTTCTCCATTTCTCGTAATTTTCCAGCTTCAGCAAGGGAGCATCTCCTAAAGACATCCTGTCAGCAAAGCACTACCAAACTGATCAAGTGAGAGTGATTTACGGAAAGAACTTAAGGGGATCTAGGTTCAGTGCAGAAGGCTAAAGAACCTCGCTCTGATACCACTTGTTGGTCCCTTTAAACAACAAGAAAAGACTAGAGGGGGAGGGTGAATAGTCTTTTCAAACTTTCGTCGTTTAAAACTTTCTCAGCAAGTACTTATTACTTTTCAGTAATGAGTTTTCTGATACTTAACTTTCTCAGCAAGCGTAAGTTACTTTTCAGTAGCTTGGTTTGCTGATACTTAAAATCAGAGAGCGGAAGTCTTTGAAACAATAAGTGCTCTTTAAGTAAGTAAAGGTTTCAGCAAGTGAAGTGAGTGACTGTGTACAAACAGATATAATTTGCTGAAAGTTAAATGCAGTAAGTAAATCACACAAACACTTTTATAGTGGTATCTGAGAGTGGCGTAATCTCTCAACTAATCCACTTCGTCCTTTCTAGGACTGAATCCACTAAGATATGATTGAGGTTCCTTACAATCTCCTATCTAAAGCGATTCAACAGAAACCAAAGCACACTTGCTTCGTCTCCAACCTAAACTAGAGAACTAAACCTTGTTCTCCATCAAACTTGGTACTTTTAATCAGCAAAACTATGCTTGATTAGGTTCCCCCTGAATATCACGCCTGAAAGGGTGTATTTTCAGTTAGAGAGTTTTGGGGTGAGATGACTTAATTATAACTTATTCAGTTACAACAAGTAATCTAAGAAACACAACTTGTTACTTTGCAGTAAACAAGTTTGATTGTTTCTGGTGTCAAGACTCGTTCTTGTTCGAAAGAAAGAACACTTAACTAATTTCTTAGCCGAGTTTGTTCTACTTCTTCACAAGTAGCTTTTTCAAGCTTTAAGTCTTGGAACGGATCAATGGCAGTAAGAGTGTTTGAAGGTTTGTGAGTTTTAAGCACAAGTGAGAGTTTGATCACGTTGTTGACACACTTCAACTCTTTGCCGGATGACCTCTATTTATAGTGCAAGTAAGGAGCCGTTTGAATTTCAAATCCTAAGGCTTTTGTTCCTTAACATGTCACTATCTTGCTTTTGTACTTTCAGCAGCGTCTTTGTTTGTCTTCTAGTCTTCATGTCCTTCGCGTGCATGCTTTGCATTAAATGCACATTTGAATAGAATTCAAACAGTAACATTGGAGCGCAAATTCTCGTATATTCAGCAAGAGGTCACATTGTTTATTAGCAAATGATCAGTCTCAGTTTCAGCAAGCACAACCTACTCTGTCTTTCAGATTTTCACTTATGCAATGTTGTTGCTGAACATTCCACTTTCTGAACAACACGTGCCTTTGTAGATACCAGTCTTCAGCAATCTTCTAGTCTTCAGATCTTCAAATCTTCAAGTCTTCAGATCTTCAAAAGTCTTCAAGATTCTGAGCGGTTTCTATTTGCTTCAATAAATTGTTTGTAATAAACAAAGTATATCTTCAGCAAATGCTTCAATAGGTTATTTCTTCTCAAAAAATAAGATACATCATAAGCTAAGAATCAATAAGTTATTTTCTTTTAAGAAAATAAAATTCATCATACGCTAAAGTGTCAATAAGTTATTTTCTTCTCAGAAAATAAAATACATCATACACAAAAGAAATAACTTATCTAGCACCTAACTAAGTCATCAGCAAACGTTCCTCTTTTACAATGTCCTTAAAATTCTAAATTCCTATGGACCTTAAGAGTACTAGTTACTGGACTTTCCTTAATTTAGCATGGTAAATTGCTCATCAAAATTACAAGTTTCCTAACAAATTTCCCCCTTTTTGATGTTAGCAATCCATGGCTAAATTAATTGTTACCCTTTTTGAGGTTTCTGATGTTGAATAAATCAGTTGATTAATGCAAGCATACTTGAATAATTAAACAGTAAGCATAAATAGATTGCATAATCAAAAACCAATAAGAGTCAGAAGAATTCATTGCTGATAGTTATCATTCAGATGTTTACAAGAAAAAGCATAGATAACATAAATAGAATCAGCAAACAAAAACTTTAACAAAAAAAACTATTGCAGGGACTTAAGCTCTTTCAGAGGATTTTCACAAAATCTCTCTTACACTCTTCCCAGCAAGTGCAGTGAATTCAACACAATCCTTTTCGTAGTTTTCAAGAAGCCTACGGACTTGTACTTGAAGAATTCTTGCGTTTTTGCAGGCAGTATGATGATGCTTTTCAGCATTCATTCCCATGTAATTAATTACCCACAAATGCATGCCCCAATTGCTGGCATGGAGAAGCTGTGTATCTAAAATGCTTTTCGGATGAATCTTTCTTAGCCAGAGAAGATCTTCTTCTTGATCCTTAGCAGTGAGATAGAAGTACTCATAAGGAATCAATCCAAGTTTCTTCTTAGGTTTCTTTGTTACCGGGTCTGAGTAGTAGGCAATGCCAGGTGGTTTGATCAGATTTGGTTCCTATTTGTATGTCTTACCAATGGCAATTCTTCTTACATAGACCTCTAGATTCAACCATTTCCCAGCAACATTTCATGGGAGGGATTCTTCCCTTTGATTTATTTGGACCTTGAGTTCAATCCATTTGAACATTTGATTCAATATGGCTGTAGGAAAGAACTCATTCACCAGCAAGTCTTCGAGCTTTAAGATCCAGCAACCATGAATATTTCTGATTACATTCTGAGTGGTTTCCTCATTGCTGATCTTTGTATATTCGATGTCTGTTGGTCCCTTTAAACAACAAGAAAAGACTAGAGGGGGGGGGGGGTGAATAGTCTTTTCAAACTTTCATCGTTTAAAAACTTTCTCAGCAAGTACTTATTACTTTTCAGTAATGAGGTTGCTGATACTTAACTTTCTCAGCAAGCGTAAGTTACTTTCCAGTAGCTTGGTCTGCTGATACTTAAAATCAGAGAGCGGAAGTCTTTGAAACGATAAGTGCTCTTTCAACAAGTAAAGAGTTTTCAGCAAGTAAAGTGAGTGACTGTGTACAAATAGATATAATTTGCTGAAAGCTAAATGCAGTAAGTAAATCACACAAACGCTTTTATAGTGGTATCTGAGAGTGGCGTAATCTCTCAACTAATCCACTTTGTCCTTTCTACGACTGAATCCACTAAGATATGATTGAGGTTCCTTACAATCTCCTATCTAAAGCGATTCAACAGAAACCAAAGCGCACTTGCTTTGTCTCCAACCTAAACTAGAGAACTCAACCTTGTTCTCCACCAAACTTGGTACTTTTAATCAGCAATACTATGCTCGATTAAGTTCCCCCTGAATATCACGCCTGAAAGGGTGTATTTTCAGTTAGAGAGTTTTGGGGTGAGATGACTTAATTATAACTTATTCAGTTACAACAAGTAATCTAAGAAACACAACTTGGAATACTTTGCAGTAAACAAGTTTGATTGTTTCTGGTGTCAAGACTTGTTCTTGTTCGAAAGAAAGAACACTAAACTAATTTCTTAGCCGAGTTTGTTCTACTTCCTCACAAGTAGCTTTTTCAAGCTTTTATGTCTTGAAACGGATCAATGGCAGTAAGAATGATTGAAGGTTTGTGAGTTTTTAAGCACAAGTGAGAGTTTGATCACGTTGGTGACACACTTCAACTCTTTGCCGGATGACCTCTATTTATAGTGCAAGTAAGGAGCCGTTTGAATTTCAAATCCTAAGGCTTTTGTTCCTTAACATGTCACTATCTTGCTTTTGTACTTTCAGCAGCGACTTTGTTTGTCTTCTAGTCTTCATATCCTTTGCGTGTAAGCTTTGCATTAAATGCACATTTGAATAGAATTTAAACAGTAACATTGGAGCGCAAAATCTCGTACATTCAGCAAGAGGTCACATATGTTCATCAGCAAGTGTTCAGTCTCAGTTTCAGTAAGCACAACCTACTCTGTCTTTCATATTTTCACTTATGCAATGCTGTTGCTGAACATTCCACTTTCTAAGAAAACACGTGCCTTACCAGTCTTCAGCAATCTTCAAGTCTTCAAGTCTTCAAGTCTTCAAATCTTCAGATCTTCAAAAGTCTTCAAGATTCTGACTGGTTTCTTATTTGCTTAAATAATTTGTTTGTAATAAACAAAATATATCTTCACCAAATGCTTCAATAGGTCATTTTCTTTTCAGAAAATAAGATTCATTAAAGCTAAGCATCAATAAGATATTTTCTTTTCAGAAAATAAAATACATCATACGCAATTGTGTCAATAAGATATTTTCTTCTCAGAAAATAAAATACATCATACGCAATTATGTCAATAAGATATTTTCTTCTCAAAAAATAAAATACGTCATACACTAAAGAAATAACTTATCTAAGTCATCAGCAAACGTTCCGCTTTTACAATGTCCTTAAAATTCTAAATTCCTATGGACCTTAAGAGTACTAGTTACTGGACTGTTCTTAATTTAGCATGGTTAATTGCTCATCAAAATTACAAGTTTCCTAACAAATTTCCCCCTTTTTGATGTTAACAATCCATGGCTAAATTATTTGTTACCCTTTTAGAGGTTTCTAATGTTGAATAAATCAGATGATTAATGCAAGAATACTTGAATAAATAAACAGTAAGCATAAGTAAGTTGCATAATCAAAAACCAATAAGAGTCAAAACGAATTCATTGCTGAAAGTTATCAATCAGAAGTTTACAAGAAAGCATAGATAACTAGGAATCAGCAAACAAAAACTTTAACAAAAACTATTGCAGGGACCTAAGATCTTTCAGAGGATTTTCTCAAAATCTCTCTTACACTCTTCTCAGCAAGTGCAGTGAATTCAACACAATCCTTCTCGTAGTTTTCAGAAGCCTACGGACTTGTAGTTGAAGAATTCTTGCATTTTTGCAGGCAGTATGATGATGCTTTTCAGCATTCATTTCCATGTAATTCGTTACCCACAAATGCATGCCCCAATTGCTGGCATGGAGAAGTTGTGTATCTGAAATGCCTCTCGGATGAATCTTTCTTAACCAGAGAAGATCTTCTTCTTGATCCTTAGCAGTGAGATAGAAGTACTCATAAGGAATCAATCCAAGTTTTTTCTTAGGTTTCTTTGTTACCGGGTCAGCGTAGTAAGCAATGCCAGGTGGTTTGATCAGATTTGGTTCTTGCTTGTATGTCTTACCAATGGCAATTCTTCTTACTTGGACCTCTAGATTCAACCATCTACCAGCAACATTTCTTGGGAGGGATTCTTCCCTTTGATTTCTTTGGACCTTGAGTTCAATCCATTTGAACATTTGATTCAAAATGGCTGTAGGAAAGAACTCATTTACCAGCAAGTCTTGCAGCTTTAAAATCCAGCAACCATGAATGTTTCTGATTACATTCTGAGTGGTTTCTTCATTGCTGGTCTTAGTATATTCAATGCCGGAGCCAATAGCAATGCTGGCCAGCCTTTTCTCTTCCTGTCTTTACCTTCTTCTTCTTGATTTAGCATTGTCTTGATCTCTTGCTGAAGAGTCAGACGAAAAATGCCTTGAGTGGCCAGACGGAGTTATGGCTGTTATGGGTCTAGCTCTTATGGCTTGAGCTATTGTTTGATTGTCATCATCTTCTTCATCATCTTCATTCAGATTGTGATAACTTTCAGTGTGATAGAAATCTTGAGTTTCAGCAGCGGTTTTTCTCTTTTTGGTACTTGCTGAATTTAACTCAGTTTCTGCTTGTCTTTTAGAACTTTGCTCTCTTTCAGCAAGAGGTTCTAATGGAAGTGGCGCATTAACAGCAGGAGTAGGAGGGGTTTGATTTCTTTTTCTAGTGTTCTTCTTTTCCCCCTTATACATGGATTGCAACACCGGAGTGATGTGTAGAGAATAAAACTCATTGCAATTTTCAGCAAGAGTGTTGAGACTGTTATACTTCATGATGATTGCTTGTTGGTCAGAGTTCATTGCTGCCAACTCTTTTTGAATATTCATCATGTTCTCTTCTTGTCTTTTCTCTGTTGCGGCCTTCTCATCCATAATATTCTGAGCTTTGACAAGAGCAGTTTTTGCAAGCCTGAGCGCCTGACTTACATCTTCTTCATAGCTCTTATGATAAAGACTTATGTCTCTTTGAGCTATTGTCAAAGTTGTAGTGCGTCTCAGCACTGTAGCCAATATCTTTCCAATGTCAAGAGGGCTCTCAGCAAGCAATACCTCATCTTTAGCTTTGCAGGCATCATGGACTTGCTTTAATGCTAGAATTCTGGGAGTAAACTCCTCAACTCTTTGGAACGGCACTAAATGAGGTGTTAAGGAATGAACCTTAATTTCAGAAGCAAACTGATCATCACGCGTCAGCAATTCGACTCTTAGACCATCGTCTAAATCATTGATGTAATCAGGAGGAGGAATCTGAACAACTTTTGGGTCTTTCTTGGATTGTTCATCATCATTTTCTGACAAGTCGTCATCATCCTCAGATTCATCAAGTTGAGCGACTTTTATGCCTTTGTCAGTAGCTTCTTTTCCTTTTTGTTGAGTGGTTGCTGATGGCAACACTTCAGACTCAACAACTGGAGTTTCACCAGTAGATAGTTGTTTCAATTGAGTAGTTGCTGAAGGCAACGATTGAGACTCAATGACTGGAGTTTCGCCAGTAGTAAGTGGAAGGGATGGACCTTCCTTTGATTTTGGTCTTGAAGATTCACCAATTTCCAGATCCTGCGTATGCCTTGCATGGATCACGAGACTGTTTTGTAGAGCTCGTTGGTAATCTTCATCTTCTTCATCCTCATCTTCAAGGTTTTCTTCAGTAACCTTGGCATCAGAAACTGGACTCTTGCCATTTTTCAAGGCAGCCCTTTTTCTGGCGTATTCTTCTTCAGTATCAGCACCTTGTACAGGTGCTTGATTTTCAGCAGCAGCAGGAGGAGGTTGAGATTCTTGCTGAGATTGTTGTTGTTCAGCTTGCTGATTGTCAGATTGAATATTGTCAGCAACTGTTAACTTCAATCCACCAGCACCAGGACTTGGACCTTGATTGTCATCATTGTCATCTTTCTTGTCCTTAGAATTTTTCCCTTCATCATCACTGTGATCAGAGGGAATGTTCTCATCTTCTTCTTCTTCTTCATCATCCGTCAGAATGACTAGCTCAACATGCTTGTACAAAGCAACACTTGTCACTTCCTCTTCCTCAGTTAGTTTGTGGGGATCAGCTGAGAATATGTCATTTCTTCAGGAAGGATGGAGTGGACAAATGTCTCGAGCTTTAACAGTGAAGTTCTATTTTTCTCATTTGAGAGATGAAGGTGAAGATCTGAGAAGTCCATTCTTCTGTATCCTTGCCAGTTGCTGACAAACTTAGCAACTCTTGACAAAGTTGTCCTCTTGAAATTCAAGTAAAGTTCTTCAGAACTTACTTGCTGATCTTCAGTGATGAGTACCACTTCAGTGGTCTCCTTTTGAGCCTGAAAACGAATTTTTTTTAGATCAGGAATGGTTTGGAGAATTGTTTTAGAGTTTATATCTAAAACATGTTTTACCTGCTGAGACTCAGCAAGCTCATGTAGTACAATTTCCATTCCATGAGGAGCTTGAGTAGCATCCTTCATTTGTTCATCCTGAAATAAATTAAAATTAGACACAAGAACTAAGCTGTCAAACTTAGTTTTTATACCAAAATTATTAACTACCTGATGAGCAGGGAGTGTTGGTTCTGGTGTAGAGGCTTCAGCAACCATCTGACTTGCATCTTGAGAAGTCTGTAGAGAAAGAATAATTTTAGCAAAAGAACAATTTTCACAATTAGAAGTTTTACTGATGGTGGAATTAACTACCTGCTGAGGAAGGACAGGTTGTGGCTCAGTCCTTTCAGCATTAACAGTTTCTTCTGTTTCTGGGACTGTTTCTTCAGCAGACTTCTGATTTTGCTCTAATTGAGAAAGCTGTGCGGTTTCAGCAATCTCCCTTGTCTCTGAATTGACAAGTTGAGCAGAAGCATCTTGACCTTTAAGCTCACTGCTTGTCATGAAGAGATCAATTGACTTGTTGAATGATTCTTCAATCTCCAACTCCATTTGTTTGCTTAAATCTTCCAGTACAAGCTGGACTTTGTCAATTGAAGTCTTGGGTGAACTTGGGCCAGTATTCTCAGCATCAAGAGATGCGTCTTTGAATAGTGCTTCTTGAGTTTCAGCAACTTCAAGAACTGGAACCATTGCTATTTCAGCAACTGGTCCATCAGCAAGCAGGGTTTCAGCAACTTGATGAGTTGCTTGTTCAGCAACCATCTTTTTAGTAGCATCAGCAAGTGCCGCTTTTTGCAGATCATCAGCAATATCACTTGCTGGTTCCATGGTTGGGTCATTTGGTCTGTCTACAATGTAGATATCTGGAACTTGGGCAGGAATTTCATTTCCACTGCCTTGTGATCTATTCTCAGTAGAATTATCAACGTTGAGTTGATTGTTGAAGGCTTCCGCAAACACTTCAACATTGCTGATATATGTTGAGCAACATCTACTAGCAAATGCGTTTCAGCAACATCTACTAGCAAATGCGTTTCAGCATTTGTCTGGGAATTGACTGAGGAGTCTTGGACATTAGGGACTGACTGAGAAGCCAGTGTTTTCTTTCTTTTGTTACTTGTCCGTTTCCTCTTAGGTACGGGATTTGCTGATGACGTTGCAGTCTGAGTGTCATCATCAGCTTTCCTCTTTTCCTTTTTAGATTTCTCCAGTTTCCCAGAGTCATCTATTGTTGCATTTTCAGAAACGGCTGTTGTACATGTACCTTGTTGATTTTCCACAGCAGTTTCATTTGTGTTACCACCACCAACAGCAGTTTCATCTCTAAGTTGCTGAGTGGTAACATCTGCAGCTGTTGTATACGTTTCTTGATGGCTTGTGCTGACAACATTTGCAGTTGTTGTCTTCTTGGTTTTCTTTCCAGCAATTTTAGGTACATTCTGCTTGTAGAAAGATCTTCCCACATTGCACACAGATTTCTTGATTGGCAATGGGTTTCTTAGCTGAATCCTGAAATGTTCAAGGATATAGCATATCTTGATTCCATACATAACTGGAAAGGAAGGTGAGACCTTGTTGTCTTCTACCTTTACCTTGAACTTAGTAACACAATCAACAAGCCTGTTGAAAATGTACTTATCCCAGTTAAGTTCCGATTTATTTTCATAGATATGCATCAGCAATGGCCATCTTCTCAGGCCTACTTGGTCAATTTCTCCAACTTGGGAGTCAAGAACTTTTATTAGTAGCAGAGCTACTAGACCAAGTGAATGACAAAGATGCTGTCTCTTAACGTGCTTTGTCCAAGTCACGGGAGCTATCTCGCCTTTCTTCATCTTTGCATTTCTGACGTCACTGTAGAAAGCTTCAATTTCTTCGTCAGAAGCAGTGACGTCATCTTCAGTTCCAGTGGTTGGAATCTGAAAAATCTCCGCTAAATCAGTCCATTTCAGGACGATTTGCGTGTTCTGAACATAAGTAAGGATCACTTTTCCAGTGACTCCATTACTGTCTGAAAGGGACTGGATTTCTGCATTGTTGTAGAATTCCATAGTATCAATCATGCTCACTTGCTTAGTGCGAGCAGAGATAAAGTTCATGAGGCCTTGTTGCTTGATGAACTCAAGCGCCTCTTCATTTTGGTCATCAAGTTCTTGTTCATAAAAGTACCTAATGTACTTTTCTTTTGCAAACCCTCCCCATTGCATCAACGTCTCACACTTTGCAGTGTCAAGATATGACGGAGGCATAGGTTTTACATTGATTCGGTCGTTTTTCAACACAACTTTCGTTGTGTCTTGGGCCAGAGTAGTCACCAGAGCAGTCACCGGAGCAATGCGTGTTTCAGCACTGTCAACCTTTGACGATTTTGAGGACTTAGATGACTGTCTCTTGGGAGCCATTTCTTATATAGCAAGAAATATTGTACGGAAAGAGATAGTTTGCTTTTTGACCTGAGGTACAGTAGTTTCAGGCTAGAAATTGCAGAGAAAGGAAATGTGAGTTAAAGAATTTTGTCATTTCTCTAACTCCTTCTTTATATAGTGTCTCTGGTGTGTGAGAAACTCAATCGATTTGAGCTCTCAGCAAGGGTAAAACAGAGAAACACTGGAGATAGTGGAGCCTTTGCATTGAATGCGTAATGGCCCACTAACTAAAACCGTCAGAGCACTCTCTCTCTTTGTTTTGTTAGCCGTTAGATTAATAACTCCTTTTAATCAATGGCCACGATTGAATTTCATGTAATGATTATTGCGAGTTTATCTATGCCAGCTTAACGTCACAAATTGATTTTACCGAGTAATAAGGGATAGATTGCTTGCTGAAATAGACAAGAATCTTTTCAGCGAGTTTGAATTAACAATCTAGATACTTGCTGAAAATTCCCCCTTACTTAGATATCTCATATTTTCTAAGTTTTAAAGACATTTCTGATTTCCCGTATCAGTAAATTCTTTTGCACTTGAGACATCCTTTGGTAAAATCTGAGAGATGAGCTTTTGCTCTTTTTCTGAGTTCCCGTAATAAATTCCTTTGATACTTGAATACCTGTTTCAGTATCCTTTGATTGTCTGAGTACCCGTCTCAGCAATTCTTAAGTTTTCACTTTACTGAGTGCCTGTCTCAGCAAATGGTCAAGTTTCCTAACAAATACCTGTTTTGAAGGAATTACTTGCTGAATGCCTGTTTCAGCAATCATGTTGTGACTTATCATTTCTTAGAAGAAATCAGTGACTTGGTCTTTTGGACAGGAATACTTTGGCTTGTTGAATACCTGTTTCAGCATTCTGCCAAGTGTATCCTTTATTGAGGTAGTTCAATCAATCCAAGGTTATACCTTAGCATTGCGAACCTATTATCCGGTAGGGGCTTGGTAAAGATGTCAGCAAGCTGATCGTCAGTACCTACTTTCACAACCTCAATATCACCTTTTTCCACATGATCTCTAATGAAATGATGTCTAATATCAATGTGCTTGGTCCTAGAGTGAAACTTAGGATTTTGCGTAATTGCAATAGCACTTGTATTATCACAAAAGATTGGTGTTTTCTTTGCAGAAATACCATAATCTCTTAATGGTTGCTGAATCCATAGGATTTGAGCTGTGCAACAACCAGCTGCAATGTATTCAGACTCAGTAGATGAATTGGCGACACACGTTTGCTTCTTGCTAAACCATGATATTAATCTAGTACCCAAAAACTGACAAGTTCCAGAGGTACGTTTTCTATCAAGAGTTGATCCACCATGATCAGCATCAGAATAGCCAACCAATTCAAGTCCAGAATCTTTAGGATACCATAATCCAACATTGACTGTACCTTTAACATATTTTAGTATTTTAATTGCCTTTTTGTAGTGTGATTCTCTTGGATCAGATTGGGATCTTGCACACACACAAACAGCATACTGAATGTCAGGTCTACTTGTTGTTAGATACAACAAGGAACCAATGAGCTTCCTATACTTGTGTTCTTCAACACTTTTGTCCTCTTTAGTATACCCCAATTTGGTACCAACACTCATAGGGATCTTTTCATGTTTCTCATCCTCTTTGATCCTAAACTTTATGAGCATTTCTTTCGCATACTTTGCTTGATTTATGAATATTCCATCTTTGAGTTGCTTGACTTGCAACCCTAGGAAATAATTCAATTTTCCGATCATACTCATTTCAAACTTATTAGTCATGAGTTTGGCAAAATCATCAACA
>CM051455.1:69738292-69832963 GCA_028274465.1 Plantago ovata
CTTGTGTTCTTCAACACTTTGTCCTCTTTAGTATCCCCAATTTGGTACCAACACTCATAGGGATCTTTTCAGGTTTCTCATCCTCTTTGATCCTAAACTTTATGAGCATTTCTTTCGCATACTTTGCTTGATTTATGAATATTCCATCTTTGAGTTGCTTGACTTGCAACCCTAGGAAATAATTCAATTTCCCATCATACTCATTTCAAACTTATTAGTCATGAGTTTGGCAAAATCATCACAAAGTTGCTTGTCCTTAGATCCAAAATTATGTCATCCACATAAATTTGAACTAAGATTAATTTACCATCATGGTTCATGGTAAAAAGAGTTTTGTCAACTTCACCTTTCTTGAAACCATTTTCCAGCAAGAACTTAGCCAAGGTATCATACCATGCTCTTGGTGCTTGCTTTAGACCATATACAGCTTTCTGAAGCTTGTATACCATCTTGATTTCTGAGGGAAGTTCAAAGCCAGGGGGTGTTCTAGGTAGACTTCTTCAGCAAGTTCACCATTTAAGAATGCACTCTTAACATCCATTTGGTAAACAATGAAGTCATTGTGAGCAGCAAAGGCCAAGAAAAGCCTAATTGCATCCAATCTTGCAACTGGAGCGTAAGACTCATCATAGTCCAATCCTTCAGTCTGACAGTAACCTTGAGCAACTAAGCGTGCTTTGTTTCTTGTTACTTCACCAGACTCGCTCAGCTTGTTTCTGAACACCCACTTTGTACCAATAGCTTTCTTGTCTTCAGCAAGTGGCACAAGTTTCCAGACTTTGTTTCTTTCAAATTGATCCAATTCTTCTTGCATTGCCTTTATCCATTCAGAATGCTTCAAAGCTTCTTCTATGGTTTTAGGTTCAATTTCTGAAACAAAGCAAGAGAATAAAGATTCTACTTCTACGACAGTTGCTTCTTCAGCAAGTCCTTGAGTAGCTTTGGATCTAGTCACTTGGCGTTTATTAATATCGCCAATCATATCCGTAGAGGGATGATCTCTAATCCATTTATTAACAGGTTTCCTGTTTGTTGGATCAGGATATGTTTGCTCATCAGCATGTGACTCTTCAGTATGTACTTGTTCAGTACTACTGGGAATTTGTGTCTCTGCTGAGATTTGTTCATCAGCAACTGCTTGTTCAGCATTGCTGGAGACCACCGCATCTTTTGCTGGAAATTCTTTGTCGTGAACTATATTTATCTTGTCATGACTCGGGGGAGGAGAGTCATTGTCAGAATCATCATTTAGTTCAATTGACTTGATTTGCCTAGCATCAGATTCAGTTCTTTGCTCATGTATGATTAGCTTTTTCATACATTCTGATATTTCTTCTTCAGCAGGCACACCTTGTGACTTTTCGTAGAATACAACATGCACAGATTCTTCAATCTTTTGTGCCTTTTTGTTGTAAACTCTATAAGCTTTACTATGCAAGGAGTAGCCAAGAAATATCGCTTCGTCTGCCTTTGGTTGAAATGTTCTTAGGTATTCTCTACCATTGTTAAGAACGAAACACTTGCAACCAAATACTCTTAGATGAGTGATGTTAGGAGGTCTTCCAACAAACAATTCATAAGGAGTTTTGTTGTATTCCTTAGTAATCAAACATCTATTCTGAGTATAGCAGGCGGTATTAATCGCTTCAACCCAGTAAGCCTCACTTATTTCAGTGTCAGCAAGCATTGTTCTTGCGGCTTCTTTCAGGGTACGATTCTTCCGTTCAGCAACACCATTTTGCTGTGGTGTCCTTACTGAGGATAACTGATGTTGAATACCTTTTGAGGTACAATATTCAGTTATGTACTGGTTTACAAACTCAGTACCATGGTCTGTCCTTATGACTTTTACCTTGTCATTTTTCATGACTTCAAGCTTATTCAGCAAGTTAGGTATTTCAGTCTTGGTTTCAGATTTGTGCTTGATGAATACTACCCAAGTGAATCTTGAATAGTCATCTACCACGACTAGACCATACTTCTTACCAGCATAGCTTGTTGAAGAAGATTCAAACAAGTCCATGTGTAAGAGTTGTAAAGGTTTTGTAGTTGACGGTACTGCCTTGTTCTTGAAAGAAGATTTGGTTTGCTTTCCTTGCTGACATGCATTGCAAACACCATCCTTCTTAAAAGTAACCCTAGGTAATCCAACTACAAGTGCCTTTTTAGACAGCTTATTCAGCGTCTTGAAGTTTAGATGACTTGTTCGTTTATGCCATAACCATGCTTTTTCAGCAAGGCAATCATGATCTGAGACAAGGCATTTTTCAACGTTTGCTGAAGACCAATCAACGGTGTACAAGCCTCCTGATCTTCTTGCAATCATTATAACCTTTTTAGTCTCAAAATCTACAAGTTTACATTCATCACTTTTAATTTCGATGAAGTATCCTTTGTCAGCAAATTGACTCATGCTGAAAAGGTTAAACTTAAGATTTTTGACATAAAGAACTCCAGAAATGGTTATGCATCCCAACTTCACATCACCATAGCCTTTTGTAGATCTGGAGCCTCCACCAGCAAACCTTATTGTTGGACCTTTAGACCACCGTCTATAGTTTATAAGGTTATTCTTGTTGCCCGTCATGTGCTTTCCACAACCACTATCAAAGTGCCAGATTGCATCGTTTGTCTCCGTGGCTGCAGTCTGCACAATCAAGAGCAAACAAGTTAATTATCCAATGATGGATGTCCATTAACATGTTCAAGAATGCGTCCAGTGGAAACCCAAGTCTGAAGTTTTTCAACTTTGAATTGTTTTCTACTTGCTGAGGAACTAGGAGGATTTGAGCTGAAAGACGTTTGACTCGTGCTGGTCAAATCCACTTTCTGATGTGCTGTCTTGCTCTGTTGACCTTTTTGCTGAACATACTTTTCAGTAAGTTCTTTTCTAGCAAGGTTCCTTCTAGTCCTAGCATTGGGAGTCTTTTCAGAACTCTTAGGCTTGGTTTTCTTCATCTCTTTGAAGTATCTTTGCTGACTTTGCTTATACTCATTAAAGAGTTGACTTTGCTTGGTTTTGAAACCTAGTCCACTTTTCGGAGAATGCTGAGCTTTAGCTTCAGCAACCTTACTTGATTCAGGTTTGTTAGCAAATGACTTCTGATTACTTTTAGTAATCTTGCCTTTAGTCTTAACAACTTGCTTTTCAGCAACTTGTTTGGCGGAATGCTTCGCGGCATTCTTTTTCTTTTCAGTTTGCTTCTCAGCAACCTGTTTTCCTTTTAAAGTCTTGTTACTTTGAGTAGCAACAGCGGGCTTTATGGTCATAGGTACTTGATTGCATGTTTCAGCAACCTTAGTTTGACCAAACTGATAGATCATTGGTGGACTACTATCAGTAGCACGTACAAAAGAGATAGGTGATTTATCTTTTCTCAAGATTTCTACGTTATCACCTTCACACGTTGCTCCTAAACCTTCTTTCTGAGATGGATCTCTCAAGTAAGAGTTTAGTTCAGTCAGCGTATTACTTGCTTCCACATAGGATTTGAAATTGATTTTCACCTTTTCATCTCTTGGATTTCACCAAGTAACTTTAGAATTGAGGACTGATACTCTTCCAATTCTAATGCCCTTTAAGAATTTTTCTCTACAGCCTCAGCAATCAACTTCTTAAGACGCCTTATTTCAGCATCCTTTTCTTCTGTCTCTTCCTTCAGCAAAACATACTTTTTAGTAGTTTGCTTGGTCAGAGTTTCAGCAAGTTGAAGTTTCTCTTGCTGATTGCTGAGAGTTTTCTCAAATCTTTCGATTTCTCCTTGAATCTTGTCAAGGTCAATCTCGTCTTCACTTTCTGATTCTGAGTCAGAGGTAGAGTTATTTACCTGACCGGCCATGAGGCAGAATTCGTAGTTCGACACATCTGGATAAGCTTCCATAGCTATTCCACACACTTCTTTGCCAATCTCCACGTCTAGAGTGGCTTCTTCATCGTCGGTGTCTGAACTTTCATCCTCACTGTCTTCGGAGCTTGTATCAATACACAATGCATCGATTTTTGCTTGAAGCTTCTTCTTTTCTTCAGCAACGAAAGCTCTTTTGAACTTCTTCTTCTTTTCAGCAGATTTGCCTTTCAGCAAAGGACAATTAGCTTTGAAGTGTCCAGGCTTTTTGCAGTAAAAACATAGATCATTTCCAACTGCTGGTTCTTCTAATGATGTAGCTTGCTGAGCTTGCTTGTTCAGCAAGCTAGTATCATTCTTGTACTTATGGTAGTTGTTACCAAGATGCTTCAGAAAGCTTCTCTTTTGCCTTTCGCCTTTCAAGTTCCTTACTGATGAACTTCTTCATGTTTTTAACAGCTAAATTATTTTCATCAGCAGGCTCTTTATCATTCTTCTTTTCGGAAGATGACGGCTTTGCAGCAAGAGCAATGTTTTGCGATTTTTCAGCAAACACATTTTCTCTTTGCTTTGTCTCATAATTGACAGTAGCAAGATGAGAGAACAACTCTGTTGGTGTAATGTCAGGCATTCCTTGATTATAATTGAAATTCTGAGTGTGGATCCATTCTTGATTCAAACTTCTGATGATAGTTTTCACTTTCTCAGAATCTGAATAAAGATTTCCAACACCCAGCGCTGCCATTTCACTAACAAGAGTTGTGAATCTGAAGTCCAAGTCTTCCAGTGACTCATTAGCACCTTGCTTAAAGTTTTGAAACTTTAATTTAAGTACTTCAAGTTTGTTTTCCTTGGTCTTGTCAGATCCAGCACAAAGATCTTGAACCATTTTCCAAGCTTCCTTTGCAGTCTTAGCACCCCACAGTTTGCACTGTATGGTATCCGGAGTTGATCTGATGATGATGTTTCTTGCTTGGCCATCAAGATGGAACCTCTTAGCTTCGTCAGAAGTCCATTCCTCTCTTGGTTTTGGCACAACAGTATCTGATGGTTCGCCAAGGATGGTTTCCTTCCCAGCTTCAGTGGTCTTGTGAGGGAAACTCCTTTCAATTTTAGTGATCTTGATAGGTCCATCATTAATGACGGTTACCATCTCATCACTAATGGCCTCAAGATGTAGCATCATGTTGTTTCGCCATTTCTCGTAATTTTCCAGCTTCAGCAAGGGAGCATCTCCTAAAGACATCCTGTCAGCAAAAGCACTACCACACTGATCAAGTGAGAGTGATTTACGGAAAGCACTTAAGGGGATCTAGGTTCAGTGCAGAAGGCTAAAGAACCTCCTGCTCTGATACCACTTGTTGGTCCCTTTAAACAACAAGAAAATACTAGACGGGGGGGGGGGGGGGGTGAATAGTCTTTTCAAACTTTCGTCGTTTAAAAACTTTCTCAGCAAGTACTTATTACTTTTCAGTAATGAGGTTGCTGATACTTAACTTTCTCAGCAAGCGTAAGTTACTTTCCAGTAGGTTGGTTTGCTGATACTTAAAATCAGAGAGCGGAAGTCTTTGAAACGATAAGTGCTCTTTCAGCAAGTAAAGAGTTTTCAGCAAGTGAAGTGAGTGACTGTGTACAAACAGATATAATTTGCTGAAAGCTAAATGCAGTAAGTAAATCACACAAACGCTTTTATAGTGGTATCTGAGAGTGGCGTAATTTCTCAACTAGTCCACTTTGTCCTTTCTAGGATTGAATCCACTAAGATATGATTGAGGTTCCTTACAATCTCCTATCTAAAGCGATTCAACAGAAACCAAAGCGCACTTGCTTTGTCTCCAACCTAAACTAGAGAACTCAACCTTGTTCTCCACCAAACTTGGTACTTTTAATCAGCAAATCTATGCTCGATTAAGTTCCCCCTGAATATCACGCCTGAAAGGGTGTATTTTCAGTTAGAGAGTTTTGGGGTGAGATGACTTAATTATAACTTATTCAGTTACAACAAGTAATCTAAGAAACACAACTTGGAATACTTTGCAGTAAACAAGTTTGATTGTTTCTGGTGTCAAGACTTGTTCTTGTTCGAAAGAAAGAACACTAAACTAATTTCTTAGCCGAGTTTGTTCTACTTCTTCACAAGTAGCTTTTTCAAGCTTTTAAGTCTTGAAACGGATCAATGGCAGTAAGAATGATTGAAGGTTTGTGAGTTTTTAAGCACAAGTGAGAGTTTGATCACGTTGTTGACACACTTCAACTCTTTGCCGGATGACCTCTATTTATAGTGCAAGTAAGGGAGCCGTTTGAATTTCAAATCCTAAGGCTTTTGTTCCTTAACATGTCACTATCTTGCTTTTGTACTTTCAGCAGTGACTTTGTTTGTCTTCTAGTCTTCATATCCTTTGCGTGTAAGCTTTGCATTAAATGCACATTTGAATAGAATTCAAACAGTAACATTGGAGCGCAAAATCTCGTACATTCAGCAAGAGGTCACATATGTTCATCAGCAAGTGTTCAGTCTCAGTTTCAGTAAGCACAACCTACTCTGTCTTTCAGATTTTCACTTATGCAATGTTGTTGCTGAACATTCCACTTTCTGAGAAAACACGTGCCTTACCAGTCTTCAGCAATCTTCAAGTCTTCAAGTCTTCAAGTCTTCAAATCTTCAGATCTTCAAAAGTCTTCAAGATTCTGACCGGTTTCTTATTTGCTTAAATAATTTGTTTGTAATAAACAAAATATATCTTCAGCAAATGCTTCAATAGGTCATTTTCTTTTCAGAAAATAAGATTCATTAAAGCTAAGCATCAATAAGATATTTTCTTTTCAGAAAATAAAATACATCATACGCAATTGTGTCAATAAGATATTTTCTTCTCAGAAAATAAAATACATCATACGCAATTGTGTCAATAAGATATCTTCTTCTCAGAAAAAGAAAATACGTCATACACTAAAGAAATAACTTATCTAAGTCACCAGCAAACGTTTCTCTTTTACAATGTCCTTAAAATTCTAAATTCCTATGGACCTTAAGAGTACTAGTTACTGGACTGTTCTTAATCTAGCATGGTTAATTACTCATCAAAATTACAAGTTTCCTAACAATGCCGGAGCCAATAGCAATGCTGGCCAGCCTTTTCTCTTCCTGTCTTTGCCTTCTTCTTCTTGTCTTAGCATTGTCTTGATCTCTTGCTGAAGAGTCAGACGAAAAATGCTTTGAGTGGCCAGACGGAGTCACGGCTGTTAAGGGTCTAGCTCTTATGGCTTGAGCTATTGTTTGATTGTCATCATCTTCTTCATCATCTTCATTCAAATTGTGATGACTTTCAGTATGACAGAAATCTTGAGTTTCAGCAGCGGTTTTTCTCTTTTTGGTATTTGCTGAATTTAACTCAGATTCTGCTTGTCTTTTAGAACATTGCTCTTTTTCAGCAAGAGGTTCTATGGGCAAAGGCACTTCAGCAACGGGAGGAGGAGGGGATTGGTTTCTTTTTCTGGATCTCTTCTTTTCAGCTATTGTGAGCATATTCGTAATCCATGCATGTGTATTCGATTTCTACCACCGGCCGTTTTCCAAACTTATTTACAAAAACTCTTGATTTGTCACTTCCTTTGTTCAAACATCTCTCTCAAAAATCATCATCTAGTTGACTGAAATTAGCTAGCAAAAACCTTGATCAAAGCCACGTTAGGTCCCGAGAGAACAACACTCGGGACAACTTGCCATTGCACTTTGTTTGTGTAGTGAAAGGTGTTCTTTGGATTTTTAAACAAATTTAATTGGTGAAAAACGACATCATCAAAAAGTATGAATTTCGGAGAAAATGTGAGCAACTATATATACTGTTCAAAATACTGTGGGGCCCTTCGCCCAACACACCGGGCGAGTCGCCTGGTGTGGGGCGATTCGCCCGGGAGCATTTTTCCGGAATTTCCGCATTTTCGACGCGTTTTTGGATTCCTTCCCCTTTTCGGACTCGGTTTCTGACTTCTAGTGGCCATCTAACCTCCAGATTCGACCCCTAGACTCCAAATCTTATCCGGAAACCTTCAGATACTCCAAATAGGCTTCTGGAACACCAATTCCTTGTCAACTTCAATATAATTGCCCTGAAATCCTCGTTTTTCAACCAAAACCTGTAAAATAAAAACTAAAGGGAAACGCGACACTATTCTAATAAAATGCACTAAAATATAGCTAAATTAACATAGAGGATAGCTAAAATAGATGAAAAAGACTCAAATGAAAGTGTAAAATACACATTCATCAAACTCCCCAAACCGAACCTTTGCTTGTCCTCAAGCAACTAAGCTAGACTCTAATGCAAAAAACAATGCAACAAATAAAATGGAATCTCATGCCAAATAAAATGAATTAATCTACCAAATCTATCAAAAAACATATGAACAAGAACCATATAAATCAAAGCATGAATATAGGTTGAAGAATACCTCGATTGACTCATACACATCCACACAAGCACTTATGTCAAGACAAGATAGTCTCTCGTAATATTCTCTACCTGGACCTAGTCAGTGACGATGTAATGAAGCATGCTAAGATTCGAATGGTTGTCCCGTGCCTATGAAACTGAGGACTTACTACTGTTCACCAAGTTTAAGACTTTCCCTCAAAGAGGTCGAACCAGTACTGGCTCTCATCTAACGAAGGAGGGTTCCCTATAAAAGATAACACTCCCCTATTATACCCATCTCTCAAGCAAAGCCTTAAGCTATTCACCACTTCCTGAATGGCAGGACGAGGGTGGTCTAGAACAGATGACACTCAAAAACAAAAGAAAAGATAGAAAATTACAAACACGATTACGAACATTACAAGAATTGGAAAATTAGACACAACACTTTCCTAAACTGCTATTTGGCTTTCTTTTAGTGCTTTCCTGTCAGAATGTCTTTAGGAGACGCTCCCTTGCTGAAGCTGGAAAACTACAAAAAATGGCGAAACAACATGATGCTACATCTTGAGGCCATTAGTGATGAGATGGTCACTGTCATTAAGGATGGACCTATCAAGATCACTAAGATTGAAAGAAGTTTTCCTCACAAAACCACTGAAGCTGGAAAGGAAACTATCTTAGGTGAACCGGTTGATACCGTTGTGCCAAAACCAAGGCAGGAATAGACTTCCGACGAAGCTAAGAGATTCCGTCTTGATGGCCAAGCAAGAAACATCATCATTCGATCAACTCCGGATACCATACTGTGCAAACTGTGGGGTGCTAAAACTGCTAAGGAAGCTTGGAAAATGGTTCAAGATCTTTGTGCTGGATCTGACAAAACCAAGGAAAACAAACTTGAAGTGCTGAAATTAAAGTTCCAAAACTTTAAACAAGGTACAAATGAGTCACTGGAAGACTTGGACTTCAGATTCACAACTCTTGTTAGTGAAATGGCAGCCTTGGGTGTTGGAAATCTTTACTCAGATTCTGAGAAGGTGGAAACCATCATCAGAAGCCTGAATCAAGAATGGATCCACACTCAGAACTTCTACTACAATCAAGGAATGCCAGACATTACACCAACAGAGTTGTTCTCTCATCTTGCTATTGTCAACTACGAGACAAAGCAAAGAGAAAATGTGTTTGCTGAAAAATCGCAAAACATTGCTCTTGCTGCAAAGCCGTCATCTTCTGAAATGAAGAATGATAAAGAGCCTGCTGATGAAAATTCTTTGGTTGTGAAAAACATGAAGAAAGTCATCAGTAAGGAACTTGAAAGGCGAAAAGCAAAAGAGAAGTTGAAAAAGCATCTTGGTAACAACTACCATAAGTACAAGAATGAGATGAGCTCGCTGAACAAGCAAGCTCAGCAAGCAACTTCATCAGAAGAACCAGCAGTTGGAAATGATCTGTGCTTTTACTGCAAAAAGCCTGGACACTTCAAAGCTAATTGCCCTTTGCTGAAAGGCAAATCTGCTGAAAAGAAGAAGAAGTTCAAACGAGCTTTTATTTCTAAAGAAAAGAAGAAGCTTCAAGCAAAAATCGATGCATTGTGCATTGATACTAGCTCTGAAGATAGTGAGGATGAAAGCTCAGACACTGACGATGAAGAAGCCACTCTAGACGTGGAGATTGGCAAAGAATTTTGTGGAATAGCTATGGAAGCTTATCCATATGTGTCAAACTACGAGTTCTACCTCATGGCCGGTCAGGTAAAGAACCCTACCTCTGACTCAGACTTAGAAAGTGAAGACGAGATTGACCTTGACAAGATTCAAGGAGAAATCGAAAGATTTGAGAAAACTATGAGCAGACAGCAAGAGAAACTACAGATTGTTGAAACTCTGACCAAGCAGACTACTGCAAAGTATGTCTTGCTGAAGAAGAGACAGAAGAAAAGGATGCTGAAATAAGGCGTCTTAAGAAGTTGATTGCTCAAGCTACAGAGAAGAATTCTCAAATGGCATTAGAATTGGAAGAATATCAGTCCTCAATTCTAAAGTTACTTGCTGAAATCCAAGAAATGAAAAAGATGAAAATCAATTTCAAATCTTATGCTGACGCAAGTAATACGCTGACTGAACTAAACTCTTATTTGAGAGATCCATCTCAGAGAGAAGGTTTAGGTGCAACGTATGAAGGTGATGACGTAGAAATCTTGAGTAAAGACAAATCACCGATTTCCTTCGTACGTGCTACTGATAGTGGTCAACCAGAACTCTATCAGTTTGGTCAATCTAAGGTTGCTGAAACATGCAATCAAGTACCTACAACCATAAAGCCCGCTGTTGCTACTCAAAGTAACAAGACTTTAAAAGGAAAACAGGTTGCTGTAAAGAAAACTGTAAAGAAAAAGGATGCTGTGAAGCATTCCGCCAAACAAGTTGCTGAAAAGCAATTTGTTAAGTCAAAAGTCAAGATTACTAAAAGTAATCAGAAGACCTTTGCTGACAAACCTGAATCAAGTAAGGTTGCTGACACAAAAGCTCAGCATTCTCCGAAAAGTGGACTCGGTTTCAAAACCAAGCAAAGTCAACTTTTTCACGAGTATAAGCAAAGTCTGCAAAGATACTTCAAAGAGATGAAGAAAATCAAGCCTAAGAGTTCTGAAAAGACTCTAAATGCTAGGGCTAGAAGGAACCTTGCTAGAAAAAACATACTGAAAAGTATGTTCAGCAAAAAGGTCAACCGAGCAAGACACCACATCAGCACGAATCAAAAGTCTTTCAGCTCAAAACCTCCTAGTTCCTCAACAAGTAGAAAACAAGTCAAAGTTGAAAAACTTAAGACTTGGGTTTCCACTGGACGCATTCGTGAACATGTTAATGGACATCAAAAATTGGATAATTAACTTGTTTTCTCTTGATTGTGCAGACTTCAGCCATAGAGACAAACGATGCAATCTGGCACTTTGACAGTGGTTGTGGAAAGCACATGACGTGCAACAAGAATAACCTTATAAACTATAGACGGTGGTCTAAAGGTCCAACATTAAGGTTTGCTGGTGGAGGCTCCGGTTCTACAAAAGGCTATGGTGACGTGAAGTTATATTGCAAATGGGATCGTCTAGGAATTCCATATTGCCTGGTTTAGAACTTGCTTAATACAATGAGGCCCTATGGATCACACTATGTGGTGATTCAGCTTATTCAATATCCTTGAAGATGGAATCGCAATTAATTTGGAATTAATTGTGATAGAAGGAATTATAATTAATTTGGAATTAATTATAATTTATTGAGGCTCAATTAATAATTTAGAATTATTAATTGGATTAATTAGTTATTAATAATTTGGAATTATTAATTGAATTAATTAATTAACTAATTGTATTTTGGAAATACAATTAAATATTATATTTTGGAAATATAATAGAGGTTGGATTGGAAAGGATATATTAATTTAGAATTAATATATGCACATGGCAAAATTAACTTAGAGTTCAATTTGCCTTATAATTATAAGTGGGTCCCAAAGCGGGACCCACTAGGAGACTGCATGGGCGCACGCCCAGTGTGAACAGAAGGGAGGAGTTTGACTCCTCCGCAAACTTGAATGGATAAGTTAGATTTTCCTAATTGAGTTCTAATTCAATTAGAGAATGAATCTAGGCTTAATTATAGTTTCCTAGTGCAATAAGAATTAGATTCTTATTCCTTTATGGAGTTTAATAAAATGTTCTTTAGGCTTCTATTGACTACTATATATATGAGTCAATAGAGAGCTATTTCAGTATCGATTTCTGAGTTAATCTTCCTGAATCATTCTATTCTTTCTTAGAGAAAATAAAATCTCCTCCCCCTCTATATAAGCCGCGCGCGCCATGCCTCACCGGAGGAAAATTGCCGCCCCATCTTCTTGGCAAAGATAAGAATATCCTAGCATTATTTATGATAAGTTGTTCACCCTTGGATATCAAGGTTGAGGTTCAAGGAGCTTGAAACTAACTTTTATTCTTTTGCAGAAAGAATTCCCGAGTGCAGATTTTCTGCACCGCGCAACGATTTTGAAAAAGAAGTTCCCGCTTAGTTACAAAAGCTTTTGAGGTGGTTCCAGTTGGAGAATGCTCCAGACTCATTGAACTATCTTTCTGTAAAAGGGCATCGAAATCGAAGTTGTTTTGGCCTGTCAATTATTTGCCGAACTACAGCAGCAGACTTACATCAAATCAATTGGGCTATATCGATTCTATTCTTATCCTAGCTTTGGAGTATTGTAAGTCTTCTAACTAATGTGTTTCATATATACGTGATATGCATGATCAATTACTTTGTATGTCAAGAAAATTTTTGAAATTCCGCTGCGTGCCCTAGGGGCAATTATGACCATATTTTCTTACAAGTGGTTGTGTGTTCATATGTGAACTACATTCTATAGTTGTTGTATGTTTTCTGATTCTGTAGAATGGTTGTTCACTTGTTCGATCATGATTTTATGATTAATTCTATTATGTGCTTGATGATATTTATGTGTGTGTCCTTCTTATGTGCCATTACTTATACTAGATTCATTTGGTAATTGAGTGTTCTGAAATTCAGGACGACCAATTCAGGCTTGCTCAGTCAAGGTTCACTGCAGGGGGAGATTCGTGACCTATGATAATGGAGGAATCCATTAAAAAAGTGGGCTTACTGTCTACATTCACATCAGGGACAAGGACGAATTCTCCTACCTTGAGCTGTGTCGTGCAATAATGGGAAGGGTAACAGGACCACTCCCAGTTGGCTTGATGTGGTTCTCTACTGAAAACCCTATCACTGATGGAAGCAACCTCAAGCCACTGCAGAATGATGAGGATGTGGATGAATTGCTGAATACGAATGCGAAGATTTACACCCAAGACTTTTTTCAAATATAAAATTCATTCTTCTCACGGTTACAAAGTAGGCAGGATGCCCGTACGGTACAGAATGGAAGCAAAAGTAATTGCAGTTCATCTTCACAGACTGGATTGAGAATGTATAAACAACAAAAAAAGTGTGGTAGTTAAATGATGTGCTGCAGGTTCATTTGATTGTTTGACTAACTAAGCATTGGGTAATCACAGATCTTGGCCTCTGGTTATCAACGAAATAGACACTTTCCAAATATGAACATGTTGTGCAACAGATGTTGCTCAGGACACATAGGCTTGCAGGTAAAGTGGTGAAAGCAGTGTGTGACTATTATAGGGCACTACTTAGTAGTATTATGCAATAAGCAATGATGAGATCAGGACGCAAATAGCCATAAAGGTCAAGGAATGCTAACTCAGTTGAAAGAGGCTTATTCTAACGGACCAGCTAAAATTACTCCACATTAAGAGATTTCCAATGCTACTTGTGCTTGAGAGTTGAGACTGCACTTAGAACAATTTTATAATATTTACAACAATGTAGATAGGCAATAACAACAGGTGTAAAATTGAGAAAACTTACCGCCAGGACCATAAGGTATGAATTGAACTCAATGTGCCCAGGATAGTTGGTATGCAATACAAACTTCTTAATTTTATGTGTCTATGATAAATTCCAAAAATAAGAAAAATGAAAAGAAAACATCAGTACCTCAATGTAACTATGCCATGACGTATTCAGATATCAAAATATTCAGATCTAAAAAGTAGTTCGGTAAGAATAAAACCTGTCCGTCGAATAAAATGTCCAGCCCACGCGTGAAATAGTTGAAGAAATAATCACCACATATTGTTTGTTGCTTAAAACCTAGGGAGGCTGAATGTATTACCATTTGATCACCTGTATACGAACAAGCATACAACCAAGAAAGAAAATTAAGCAGCCATAAATTAAGAACATTAAGAACATGGTGAATATGGTACTGGAATTCAAATGAGCAAGGGGAATGAACAAATAAAAATGGTGAATGCTACTGAATTTCAAATGAACATATAACCTGTTTTTCATCATGAACTTTACAGGGGTTGCCCAATTCAGTCAACACATCCTACAGAATTAAAGACAAAATGTAAATTAGCTTTATATTATTTTGTATTCTATTGTCACGAAATTAAGAAACATAATTGTGATATCTCTGTTCATATATGACATAAATATTCAATGCCAACTTAGCTGAAAGATATCATACTTGCGGTGATGACCCGAATGTGATATGCTGACCCCCAACTGTAAACCATAGTTCCTCTCCTAGCTGCACAACAACAAACATAACACCAGAGTTGATGAGGACTAATCGGTGGTCAAACGAGACTACAGAAAGTTAACAAAATAGACATAAAAAACTCATTGGGTCGGAGGACTAATAAAATGTACCTTTACTCGCACCTCTTCCATGTACAAGCTACCATCAACAAGTGGAGGAACACATGCCTTAACTGTTGAAACTCGTGCATTCTTAGAGTGTTCACCGGAAGAATCGTACACCAATACACGAGAAGTAACTGGAGTAGTGCCATTATGTAACTCCAAAGGAATATCATCTATGAAATTAAATTCATCAGTATTTAGTACCTCCCAGCTTTCTTAGTTATATTGAAAATAATTATATACATATACCTTCTCTGTCATCACACCAATAGGCAAATTCTGACGGGATTGGGAAATCGAATGACAAACCCTACAAAAATTCGAAAACACTAGAAATTAAGGTGTCTTTAACTACAAAGGGGAAGGATCGGGAAAACTAATATGAGTACTAATAATATATGCACCTCCTAAAACATACCGGATAAAATAGAGTTTATGTACCCTTATAAATCAGATAGAATTAAGTTCAACACAACAAACTAATGAGAAATCTATGTTTTATGGAAGAGGCAAAATGTCCTACCCGATCATTGAAGTTGAGTATCGCATTAGGAGCCGTTCCACATCAAAAATTTCAATAAGGTGCAACCGCTAATACATCACCAATGTCAAAATCATGATTAATTAAACAATTAAATATTCGTTAAAAATATCTGTAAACATAATGCTTAAACAATAAAAAAGAACAGTATATAAACAACTAGAGGAATAGATAAAATATTCAGTGTAATGAGTAAAAATGTAAATTGTGAATAAAGTTGGATATATATTTAATGTTATAGCAGGATAGAGTTTTTGCATTTTGAGGGATATTATTAGGTGCCTAGAGTCATGTTATTATTACTGGTGCATTAAGAAGTAGTATATCTGTATCCTCACAAAAACTTCATAACAGCTCCCAGTCAGCTAGTTGAAGTTGGGAACAAACAAAAAGGGCAATCAGGAAGTTGAAGTTGGGATAGGAGCATATATAAAATAAACTAACAATTGATTAACCTCGTGAAAAAGTAAAGAACAAACAATGAGTACAAAATACCTGCGACCAAGCATCAAACCTAAGATGAAATCCATGTTTGGGAAAGCTAATAACAACGTCAAACTTAAGAGGCTCCTGCACAACATAATAATAATAACATAAGCTTCATATCACAATTTTATAAACATAAAACAAGTACTATTATCTAAGTTAACACAGGCAATATTCAATGTGAGAAATGGAAGAGAAAAAAAAATAAAATTGAAACCTGACCTCATCATGATATTTGACTTGTGCACAGTCATAGACTCCCGCCTGCTGCTCTATTTGCACAAACGCCTTAGATAAAGTCATTCCTGAAACATTCCCAAAACCAACAAGCTAGCGAATTGAAAACCTCAATTAATACAATCTCACAATCATAAAATTAACTAGCAGTTGTTCAAGTTAGCCATACAAGTTTAAAACAAACCAAAAACATGCACAAATCATAGCTTAAATTAAATTGGCTGGCTGATTACAACCAATAAATTAAACATCAGAAAAGTAAGCATGAGGTCAGAGGTAGGTACGATAAAGAATTTTACCAATAGAAAAAGGGCCGAGTCCATGCCCAGGATGAAGATCAAGAGCCAGGACCATGGTTCTTGCGTCTGCGTAAGCTATATACAATTAAATTGGGATTCTGTAACTAAATTGGGTTTTCTTTGTCTCGTTAAGTTTAATGCTTCCGTTTGGTTGGGTTTGGTTGGGTGTGTTCACTCAAATTGCACCCAAAAATTGTCGAAAAAGCTGTTTGGTATAAAATCTGAGAAAGTGTGTTCTCGCTGGACCGGTTAAGCTGGAAATATTGGACCGTGCGTTTCGAAGCCCCGAAACACACCTCTTTTTCATACATGCCTATCTGATGTATGAAAAATGTGCATGGTCAAGTGCACTTTTTTTACCCCTTATAATTACATGAATGCCACTGGAAAATAAAAAGGAAAAAGAATTCTGGAAATTGAGGTGTACATATATTGCCCGCCAATTCACTTCATTCACCTTCTAGGTTTCAGACGACGATATCAGCCGCCAAATCTTCCCTCTTTCTGCGACAAAGGTAATTTGAGCTGAATTTTTGGAATCCAACTCGTAAATCCCTCCTCTTTCGTTCTATCTTTTCAATTTTGTGAATGGTGCTCTGACGCCTGAGAATTTTGGGTTCAATGTTTGTGCTGCAGTTTTGGTCACTTGAACGTCGATTGGAGCTGAGGAAAACCATGGATGCTGAAACAGCTGTTGTAAGTTACACTCGTCCTTTGATTTGTGGGTTGTATTTGCTATGAATTTTAGGTTTTAGTTGCAAGTATGGAGATTGAGGTTGTAGTACCTACTTGTCTACTGTGTTCTGCGTTACTCCGTTGTTTGTTCTGTTGATATTCCCTGTAGTACTGAAATGCCCATTATTAGGTAGATCTGTTATAAATCTTGGGCTTCTCTGTTTTTTGGGTTTATTTTACTCCTATGTTATATCGAAACATGCTGTAAGTGATGCTTAATCTCTAACCAAGTTGTTGTGTGTAAGTATGTTTGTTTAAATCTTGGTGTTTTGGAGTTCTTGGTTTCAGATCTGGTTTATGTACGTTTTAATAACTTCTGGTTTTGTGGAGTTCCTAAATTTAGATCTCTGTGTGTGTGAATGTTTAAAAAAAAAACTTGGTTGTTTTGGAGATCCTAGTTTAAACTTTGTGTGTATGTATGTTTGAATCTTTGTTATGTGCAATGGTCTAGTTGAGGATGATAGTATAGTGCACCTACCGTACAAAACTAGTTAACCCTTCATGACTAACTTAACCGGATTGTCTTTTTCAAGCTTATACGGTGAAGAGTGTTTTTGCGCCGAATTATTATCGTAGGCATTGGAATGATGGCACTAATCATGTTGTATTATCACAAACGTATGGTTGGCCGCCTTTCCCGTAAGCGCAGACTGCCTATTAAGTATAGTCTCACTCGTAAAAAAAACTGCCAGCTTAGATATATTAAGAGGCTAACCGAGAAAAATGACAAGAACACAAAAGATCTGCTTATAATTGATAGGTCAGATTTTCGACAGTTCTGTGAGCTCCTTGCAAATGATGGTGGTCTTAAGGACAGTACTTATGTTACCATTGAGGAGAAAGTTGCTTGTTTCCTTGTGATACTTGGTCACCATTTCAAAAACAGAGTTATCCAGTTTCCTTTCCGTCGATCCGGCCAAACTATCAGCCATTCCTTTCACGAAGTGCTCCGAGTTGTTCTGAAATTGCATGATGTTCTTGTGTCACGGCCTGAACCTGTTCCAGCTGACTGCGAAGATGACCCTTGGTTACATTTTGAGGTAGAATAATATTTATTAAGTGATTACATGTTGTGTTCATCTAATATGTTAACTCTCTATTATAATGTTCTCTTGACCATTTATAATTTTCTCTTGTTCTCTCGGGACATACATAAAGGTTTTAGCACCTCTGGAGCAGCAACCCTTGTATCGTAATATGAAAGGACAAGTCGCAATTAATGTTCTCGGTGTTTGTGACCGCGAAATGAAGTTTGTCTACATGCTAACTGGTTGGGAGGGCTCTGCAGCAGATGCTAAGGTGCTGGGTGATGCTTTGGAGAGGGCAAATGGTTTTCACGTCCCGGCAGGTTGATGTTCAGCACTTTTACATTTAAGATAATTGCTTGCTTTCACCTATTAAGTCATTTCTGATTAGGACAAATAATTCCTTTGTATCCAGGCTTCTATTATCTAGTTGACGCTGCTTATGCTAATGCCCCGGGCTTCCTAGCACCTTTTCGGAGTACCCGTTATCATCTTCAAGAATGGGGACATGGTGGAGTTGCACCTCAGACCCATAAAGAGTACTTTAACATGAAACACTCTTCTGCCCGAAACATCATTGAAAGGACATTTGGTCTCCTCAAGAAGAGATTTGGGATCCTACGTTCTCCCTCATTTTACCCGCTGGAAACTCAAAAGGACATACTTTTGGCTTGCTCCCTGACTCACAACTTTCTTCGCAATGTCAGCAAAGATGATCTGCTGGCTGATGAGGTTGATGAGGATGAGGATGATGATGAGTTGGATGAGTTGGATGATTAAATGCCAGCGGATGGTGGACATGATGAAATGGAAGAAGATGAGCCTGCAATTCATGGGGTCGAGGGAACTACTGCTTGGAAGGAGAAGACGCAGAATATGGCCCATGAAATGTACATTAACTGGCGTGTTCAACGAAACGATAGGCACTAGATAGTGGTGTTCTGACAATGTTTTTTCCTATTCGTGCGCTTGGACTTATGAAATTGTGGAGACTTGAATATGACTGAAATTTTCTGTTGTTGAATTGAGTTTAGACCGATTTACATTATATCTGAATTGAATTGTCATGGATACTCGTGCTGTGAACTGTTTGGTGATTTCCCCAGCGTCATAACTGAATCTATGTTTTGCTTGATATATTACAATATGATACAGTCTGCCCGTGTGAAACTGTTAATTGTGCATTAAGCTTGCTGATTATAGTGTGTTGATTTGTTTGTTTAATTTATCAGGATGTTGAGACCAATGGAAGCTTCCCCCAAAGTGGAATTGGAACTGAGAAGGTGCATGATCCAACCCAGAAAGGATCAGCTGGCGGAGGTTACCGGCCATGGACTTTTGAGGAAGAAAAGGCGCTAATTGAGGGCATGAAGAAGGCGAAGCTCGCTGGGTTTAAGTCGCCTCAAGGGTTCAAGCCGGGAGGTTTCCAGTACTTGCAAGTGCACATGAGGAAGCAATTCCCTGGAACAGATCTGAGGATTAAACCACATATCAAAAATCGGGTTAGGAGCATGAGGGACAAGCACAAGGCTGTGCTAGACCTAAGTGAAAAGTCAGGAATGGGCTGGTGTGATATCAAGAAGGAGTTTAGCTGTAGTGATGAGATATGGCGGGCTGCATGCATGGTATGAAATTTAAATTTACTTTCATCATTGCAAATTTTTTTTTTTTGGGACTATGTATTGCTTCATTTCATCCACATATCCAGTAGATTACATAAGTCGTATCCAAATCGGATCCAGAACGAAAAGAAAGTAGATCAGACTACCCATATTACTCAACTACTTACAGCTAATAACATGAAAAACAGAGAAACATATAAGCATTACTCGTCCAATATGTATTCATAGGCAAGTGTCTTTTGAGCATTTTAAAAATGCTATGTGATTGTATTAATGGCTCCATACCATACTCTCTATAATGTTAGTCTTGCTTGTCAATCATACATGGTAAAGACTTCCTTTCACAGCACCCTTGAGAAGCTTTGACTTCCATCACTTGACAATGCTTAATATTTAAATACTTTCATTGCTTATTTCCTCTGTTCTAAAATGAACTGTCTTATGTATATTACTTCCATCACTTGACACTCTTTATTGTGTTTGTGTTGTTTCTCATGCAGAAACATAAGGTGATGAACAAGATAAAGCGCGGAACATTTCCCTTCTTCGATGACTGGTGTGAGATTTATGGCACAGAACGAGCTCGTGGGGAGGGGTCTAGAGGATTTGCTGAAGCCAAAGAGAAGCTGCTTGTTAGTGATGATGAGTATTTCAGTGACGAAGCTGATGACACTGGAGAACCTGGTGATGAATCCCCTAACTTTGATGGTACAACGGCTTTTGGTTCAGACAAGAAATGTTCATCTCCGGACGAGACAGAATTCAACAAGCACACAAAGCGCAACAGGAAGGGAAAGGCTGGAGTAAGAGCTCATCAAGAGAGCTCTAGATTTTGCGAAATGATGAGTGGGCTTGGAAATATCCTAAAAGAGGTTGTTGATTTTATGAAGGGGCCAATAATCGTTTCAAATACTCTAGGTCCCATGAGCAAGACTGAAAAGGTCCAGGCTATGAGAATTCATCTGGACAGCTTTTATGCTTTACCACCAAAAGCCAGATACTGCATGGTTAAGAAGCTCATGGGTGATGACGATCTGCTTGGTCGGTTTCTTGGTATGGAGTATTCTGATATGGAGGAGTGGGTCATGAATGAGGTCCAGACCAGTGGGGAGATTTGGGGTGCAAATCTGGACAATCCCTAGACTTGTCAAGCCATGCATTGGGGTGGAGATGGCAGTGGCATTTTTTGCCTGATAAGGACTTAATTTGCGTTTTTAGCTAGCCCCTAATTGTGAACGTTTAATTATTTGTGGCCGCTGCCTTTCTTTTGTGTAGTGTCAATCATTGGCATACTTTTGTAATTCTCCTCCAATGCTCATGGTCCTGGAGTATGCATTTTAATTTCATTAACCAAAGTCAAAATTTAAGATCTAATTCAAAATTTGCTATGACATGATGTTTGTGAAAGATTTGGATTATCCCTGTTACAGTTCACACGCTTCTATATACCTAACTGGCAAACCATATGTGCTGCTAGTGACCCCCTTCATTGATATTAATTATAGACCTGAAGTTTAACTTGTCGGGCGAAAGATATATTCGACTTTGTTCAGATATCTAGTTGATCCAATGTTCTGTGACGTTCAATTCTACCAACACGGGGAATTAGAAATTTGTCTTCATGACACCGAAACTATATCATTTCAAGTATATTGTCGGAAAAAATTGAGTCATTCCAAATATATCATAGTATGAAATTTAACAATTTCTGAACCATCCAACTGAATGCATTAAAAAAAAATGGAATATTGAGGTGTTAGAAAAATAGTATGTTGGGTTAGGTCCTACTATAATTTCGAACTCTCGTATTTTGGCGATCTTCTATTTGACCGGGAAAACTATGGACTTCAATGATCTCAACTGAAATGGACTGATCTGAACTTAACCTATTTGTTGTACAAATTATTAATATGAAAGTCTAGACTGAACTAGACTGATCTGAACTGAGTTGAATTGATTTGCGCAAAACTAAATTTTGTATCTTCAAATGAAAAGCACATAACATATAGTATATGGTAATACATTTGGTGTATATGGTTACTTGTCGACCAAAGTGGTTCTTGATAAGGACATACGAAAATGTACGAAAGTTAAACGAAATAACATATGAAATTTCTCATTCCTATATAATAAATAATGTGCCTAATTGTCCTTGATTCTCTTGAGAATATAACATACGTGGTAATTTTCGAGCAACAATAGTTCAGATTCGACTGCAAAACAACTCACATATTCGATCATCCAAATAACATATGAAAGTAATTAGTCCTGATTCCTTAATAATTACCTAAATCGTCATTTTATTTGAATGTAAAAGATAATACGAGGTAATATACATCAGTGATAGTACAGATTCGATGACAAACAACACACACGCTTAGATCAAATGGCTAAAGAATCAAATATGTAAGTACTACGTCTTAAATGATTTTCTCAGTGGTCGTAGTTTGTCCAGGGACTAGAACACACGTGTCAATGTTTCTCATGAGATTTACATATTCGATCAAAACGAACGCACTTCTTTGATCAGCCAATATCTAATGAAAGATTTAAACGCAAGTTCTTTAATGATTTGCTTGGTTGTCGTGCTTAGTCTAGGGATTAGATAATACCTGATCTTTTGGAATAATAGCATCATAGATCATATTAAAACGAACACACATATTCGATCAGCACAATAACATATCAAAGCAGTAGGTCCAACTTCTTTAATGTTTTCCTAAGTTTCCATTTGGATTTAGTCGAATCAAAGATCCAAGACAATTACAAGCATTATCATTAGATTGTCTTCAGTGTCTACGTGTTCGGACAACGTGTTTCCTACACATTACATTCTAGGTTCTTCTTCACACATTTATGAATGATAAGTTATTAGTTTTGATTATTATCGCTTCCATGTCAATAACATCATGAATATGGAAGTTAACATATAACATTTCAATCCTCTGCCTAAATCAACCATAACCTATTTATATCATGTCCCCCTAAAACCCTAAACCCTACGACCCTTGACCATTGGCAAAATATGAACCATAAACATATGCCCTAAACCATATACCCTAAACCCTAAACCATAAACGCATTCAGTTAGGGTTCGCCTACGTTTAAAGTAGATATGGACGACAAAAATTCATTTGTAATTTTGATTTGATTAATCACGTTCACCACGGAAATTGATCATCGAAGGAGATGTGGTTCAATAAATTTACAAATAAAATTGGCTTTTTAATTCCATATGTCACTATTAAAAAAATGGTATAATATTCAATTTTGGTTAAATTTGATAAAATACTTTCTTTTATAATTTGAGTGTAAATTACTAGGATAGTTAATAAGAAGCAATTATTTTGTATTATTTGCATTTCAACTACATAAAAATATTAAAAAAATAGTTAATAGTAAATAATTAGTAAAGATCGTGTACATGGTAAAGCGACATTGCCTATTTTTAAAACTTCGTTCGGCAATTACGCTTCTTCACCTCAGCCCTAGTAGCATGGTATAAATATAAATTTTGCTCCCCACAATCCACAAATCTCCATCTTCGAACAGTGTTTCCCAAGCAGCAGCAACCTGGCTCGCCGACGAATTTACGAAGAAAAAAAGAAAAAAAAAGAAAAGACCCCAAAAAAGCAAAGAAGGGTCCAAAAAAGAAAGCCAAATAGCAGTTAGCAAAGTGTTGAGTCTTTTCCATTCTTGTAATGTTCGTAATCGTGTTTTTCTATTTTTGATCTTTTTTGTCTTGAGTGTCATCTGTTCTAGACCACCCTCGTCCTGCCATTCAGGAAGTGGTGAATAGCTTAAGACTTTACTTGAGAGATGGGTAGAACAGGGGAGTGTTATCTTTTATAGGGAACCCTCCTTCGTTTGATGAGAGCCAGTACTGGTTCGACCTCTTTTGAGGAAAAGTCTTAACATGGTAGAACAGTAGTAAGTCCCCAGTTTCATAGGCACGGGACAACCATTCGTATCTTAGCATGCTTCATTACGTCGTCACTGACTAGGTCCAGGTAGAGAATGTTACGAGAGACTATCTTGTCTTCACATAAGTGCTTATGTGGGTGTGTATAAGTCAATCGAGGTATTCTTCAACCTATATTCATGCTTTGATTTATATGGTTTTTGTTCATATGTTTTTTGATGGATTCAGTAGATTAGTTCTATTTGGAGTCTAGGGGTCGAATCTGGAGGTTAGAAGGTCACTAGAAGACAGAAACCGAGTCCGAAAAGGGAAAGAAATTCAAAAACGCGTCGAAAACGCGGAATTCCACAAAATTTTCTCTGGGGCTAACCGACCTAGACGTGGGGTGAACCGCCGCACACCGGGCGAACCGCCGCAGGTGTGGGGCGAACCGCCCCACAGTATTTCGGGGCCTATATATAGTTGCTCAGTTTTCTCCGAAAGTCATATCTTTCCAGACCTACTTTCTCACCTCTCTCTATAGTTTTAGGTAGGGACTTCCCAGAGCCTGTTCTGGGGGTCCGTAGCTTAGGGGATACTTTTTCATACCAGTTTGGAGCTCGTAGGATCACAATCATCCGGAGATTGACAACCTTCGTTAACTTTGTATCTTACAGTTTTATTCTACTTATTTTATTATATTCTTTCAACATGTTTTCTTCTATGATTTCTGTTGATTGCATGCCTATTATGAGTAGCTAAACTTATCGTTGGTGGTAGTATGTGAATTCTTAGCGAAGGGAATATAATCATGCTAATGGCTATATCGCGCATTATACTCCGTGTCATTGCTTTATTTCGTTGATCAGGCACAGCCTAAATTCTCGTATGTTGTATTAATTATTATGCACAATTGGACCCTCGTCGACCTGTTCGCGAGTTTATCTTCGTAGTGTTGAATAATTACGGAACACATTAGGACTATAGTGATTGACTTGTCAGACCAATTGTCTTCGTAGTGCTTAATAATTGCAACAGGACACTAGATTGATTCAAAGATCTCTATGCAAGACCGATGAATTTATGCATGATTATCGACCCGTTATGCTAAGAAGGATCATACTATCACCAATCTCCATTATCTGCTAGAAACCCCTTTTGCTATCTGTCTGTTGTTTTTATATTCTCTTGTTAAATAGATAAAGCTAGTTATAGTCCTGAGAGAACGACACTCGAGTCATTCTACTGCTACACTACGGTTTCCGTTGTAGTTGTGGATTGCCTTTGGCTAATTACAAATTTATTTGACTGAATCCGGAGCACGACATCCGCGTTCATCAGTTAATAATTATGCTAATGGATATATCGTGCATTATACTCTGAGTTATTGCTTTATTTCTTTGATCTATCTAAATCTCTATCTTCGTAGTGTTGAATAATTACGGAACACAATTGGACAATTCATTGATCAAAGATCTCCATGCAAGACCGAGGAATTTATGCATGATTATTAACCTGCTATGCTTTGAATGACCATACTATCACCAATCTCCATTATCTGTTAAGAAAAACCTTTGCTAAGACGTCTGTTGTTTTATATTCTTAAGTTAGATTAGATAAAGCTAGTTATAGTCCTTAGAGATCGACACTCGAGGTTATTCTACTGCTACACTACGGTTTTCGTTGTAGTTGTGAATTGCCTTTGGCTTAAATACAAATTTATTTGATTAATTGGAACCCGACAATTCCACGTTCAGCAATCAGTAGGGATGTTTTCATCTTCTTCCTCTTCATCATCATCAGTCAGAATGACTAGCTCAAGATGTTTGTATAGAGCAACACTCGATACTTCCTCTTCCTCATTGATTTTTTGGGGATCAGCCACCACGGGTACAAATAAACCCTTGAGCATCACAGTTTGTTCAGCTGGAGAGGCACTCTTAAATTTTGCCTTCATATTCTCTGTGATTTGAGCAATCAGATTCGAGCTCATTACCTGAGAATATGAGAATTCTTCAGGAAGTATGGAGTGGACGAATGTTTCGAGCTTCAGCAGAGAGGATCTCTTTTTCTCATTTGATAGATGAAGATGGAGGTCAGAAAAGTCCATCCTTCTGTACCTTTGCCAGTTGCTGACAGACTTAGCAACTCTTGACAAGGTTGTTCTTTTGAAGTTCAAGTAAAGTTCTTCAGAACTCACTTGTGAATCTTCAGTGATGTGCACCACTTCAGTGGTCTCCTTTAGATCCTGAAAAAAAATATTATTTAGATCAGGAGAGGTTTGGATAATTGCTTTAGAGTTCAAAGCTGAAACATGAATTACCTGCTGAGTTTTAGCAAGCTCATGTTGTACAATTTCCATTCCTTGAGGAGCTTGAGTAGCATCCTCCATTTGTTCATCCTGAAATAAATATGAGTTAGATACAAGTACTAAGTTGTCAAACTTAGTTTTATTACCAAAAACTTTAACTACCTGCTGAGCAGGGAGTGTTGATTCTGGTGCAGAGGCTTCAGCAACCATCTGACTTGCATCTTGAGAAGTCTGTAGAGATATCATAATATTAGCAAAAAAATAAGTTTCAGAAAATGAAGTTTTACTGATGGATGAGTTATCTACCTGCTGAAGAAGGACAGGTTGTGACTCAGTCCTTTCAGCATTAACAGTTTCTTCAATTTCTGGGACTGTTCTTCGGCAGACTTCTTGGCTTGCTCTGTTTCAGAAAGCTGTGCGGTTTCAGCAATCTCCCTTATCTCTGAAATGACAAGTTGAGCAGAAGCATCTTGACCCTTAAGCTCATTGCTTGTCATAAAAGCATCGATAGATTTGTTGGATGATTCTTCAATATCCAATTCCATCTGTTGGCTTAAAGCTTCCAGTACAAGCTGAACATTGTCAATTGATGTCTTTGGTGAACTTGGGCCAGTATTCTCAGCATCACGAGATGCGTCGTTGAATAATGCTTCTTGTGTTTCTTCAACAACTTCTGGAACTTGAACCATTCCTGTCTCAGCAACTGGTTCTTCAGCAACTTGATGAGTTGCTTGTTCAGCAACCATCTTTTCAGCAGCATCTGCAAGTGCCGCGGTTCTCAGATCAGCAGCAATATCACTTGCTGGTTCCAGAGTCTGATCATCTAGATTATCTACAATGTAGATATCTGGAACTTGGGCAGGAATTTCATTTCCACTGCCTTGTGGTCTATTCGCAGTAGAAGAATCAACATTAAGTTGATTGTTGAAGGCTTCCGCAAACACTTCAACATTGCGGACATAGGTTTCAGTAATCACCTCAGCAACATCTACTGGAACTTGCGTTTCAACAATTGTCTGGGAATTGTCTGAGAGGTCATGGACAATTGGTACTGACTTGCGAGCCAGCGTTTTCTTCCTTGTATTATTTGTCCTTTTCCTCTTGGGGACAGGGTTTGTTGATGATGCTGCAGTCTGAGTGTCATCATCAGCTTTCCTCTTTTTCTTCTTTGAGTTTTCCAGTTTCCCAGCAGAGGCGTCAGTAGTTGCATTTTCAGCAACAGGTGTAGTGGTGTCAGCATGATCACCATCTAGAGCAGTTTCATCTCTGTCACCACCATCTACAGCAGTTTTATCTCTAAGTTGCTGAGTGGTGACATTTGCAGTTGTTGTATACCTTTCTTGCTGACTTGTGCTGACAACATCTGCAGCTGTTGTCTTCTTAGATTTTTCAAGTTTCTTGCCAGCAATCTTAGGTACATTCTGCTTGTAGAAGGATCTTCCCACATTGCATACAGATTTCTTGATTGGCAATGGGTTTCTCAGCTGAATCCTGAAATGTTCAAGGATATAGCATATCTTTATTCCATACATAATTGGAAAGGAAGGTGAGACTTTGTTGTCTTCCACCTTAACCTTGAACTTAGTGACACAATCAACAAGTCTGTTGAAAATGTACTTAGCCCAGTTAAGTTCCCTTTTGTTTTTATAGATATGCATCAGGAGCGGCCATCTTCTCAGGCCTACTTGGTCTATTCCTCCAACTTGGGAGTCCAAAACTTTAATCAGTAGCAGAGCTACTAGACCAAGTGAATGGCAGAGATGCTTCCTCTTAACGTGCTTTGTCCAAGTCACGGGAGCAATCTCTCCTTTCTTCATTTTCTCATTTCTGACGTCACTATAGAAGGCTTCAATTTCTTCATCAGTGGCAGTGACGTCATCTTCAGTTCCAGTGGTTGGAATCTGAAAGATTTCCGCTAAATCAGTCCATTTCAGGACGATTTGCGAGTTTTGAACTGTAGCAAAGATCACTTTTTCAATGACTCCTTTACTATGAGTTAGGGACTGGATTTCTGCATTGTTGTAGAACTCCATTGTGTCTAACATGCTCACTTTCTTAGTGCGAGCAGTTATAAAATGAATAAGGCCTTGCTCCTTGATAAATTCAAGCGCCTCTTCATTGTCACCTTCAAGTTCTTTTTCATAGAAGTATTGAATATACTTCTCTTTAGCAAATCCACCCCATTGCATCATCATCTCACACTTTGCAGTGTCAAGATATGAAGGAGGCATAGGTTTTTCAGAGATTCTATCGTTTTTCAACACAACTTTCGTTGTGTTTGTTGCCGGAGTAGTCACCGGAGCAGTGCTTTCCTCAGCACTGTCAACCTTAGACGACTTGGAGGTCTTGGAGGACGGTCTCTTTGGTGCCATTTCTTTTTATAGATAAGAGAATGTGTACGAAAAAGATAATTTGCTTTTTGACCGGAGGTACAGTAGATTCAGGCTGAAATTTGCAGAGAAAGGAAATGTGAGTTAAAGAATTTTGTCATTTCTCTAATTCCTTCTTTATATAGTGTCTCTGATGTGTGAGAAACTCAATCGATTTGAGTTCTCAGCAAGGGTAAAACAGAGAAACAAAGGCGTTAGTGGAACCTTTGCATTGAATGCGTATTGGCCCACTAACTAAAACCGTCAGAGCACTCTCTCTCTTTGTTTTGTTAACCGTTAGATCAATAACCCCTTTTAATCAATGACCACGATTGTATTTCATGTCATGATTATTACGAGTTTATCTGTGCCCGATTAACGTCACAAATTGATTTTACCGAGTTTTATGGGATTAGATTACTTGCTGAAATAGACAAGAATCTTTTCAGCGAGTTTGCATAAATAGCCTAGATACATGATGAAAGTTCCCCCTTACTTAGATATCTCATATTTTCTTAAGTTTAAAAGATATTTCTGAGTTCCCGTATCAGTAAATTCTTTTGTACTTGAGATATCCTTTGGTAAAATCTGAGAAATGAGTTTTGCTTTTTTTCTGGGTTCCCGTCTCAGAATATTCCCTTGATACTTGAATACCTGTTTCAGTATCTTTGATTGTCTTAATGCCCGTTTCAGCAATCTTTAAGGTTTTTCTAACAAATACCTGTTTTGAAGGAATTACTTGCTCAATGCTTGTTTCAGCAATCATGTAGTGACCTATCATTTCTTAGAAGAAATTAGTGGAAGGAGCTTTTAAGTAAGAATACTTTGGCTTGCTGAATACCTGTTTCAGCATTCTGCCAAATGTATCTTTTATTGAGGTAGTTCAATCAATCCAAGGTTATACCTTAGCATTGCGAACCTATTATCTGGTAGGGGCTTAGTAAAGATGTCAGCAAGTTGATCATCAGTACCTACTTTCACAACCTCAATATCTCCCTTTTCCACATGATCTCTAATGAAATGATGTCTAATATCAATGTGTTTGGTCCTAGAGTGAAACTTAGGATTTAGCGTGATAGCAATAGCACTCATATTGTCACAAAAGATTGGTGTTTTCTTTGCAGAAATACCATAATCTCTTAATTGTTGCTGAATCCATAGGATTTGAGTTGTGCAACATCCAGCTGCAATGTATTCAGATTCAGTGGATGAATTTGCAACACAGGTTTGCTTCTTGCTGAACCATGATATTAATCTAGTACCCAAAAACTGACAAGTTCCAGAGGTACTTTTTCTATCAAGAGTTGATCCTCCATGATCAGCATCAGAATAACCAACCAATTCTAGTCCAGAATCTTTAGGATACCATAATCCAACATTGACTGTACCTTTGACATATTTCAGTATCTTGATTGCCTTTTTGTAGTGTGATTCTCTTGGATCAGATTGGAATCTTGCACACACACAAACAGCATACTAAATGTCAGGTCTACTTGCTGTTAAATACAACAAGGAACCAATGAGCTTCCTATACTTGTGTTCTTCAACACTTTTATCTTCTTTAGTATAACCCAATTTGGTACCAACACTCATAGGGATCTTTTCAGGTTTCTCTTCCTCTTTGATCCTAAACTTTATGAGCATTTCTTTCGCATACTTTGCCTGATTTATGAATATTCCATCTTTGAGTTGCTTGACTTGCAATCCTAGGAAATAATTCAATTTTCCCATCATACTAGACTTGTTTGTCATGAATTTGGCAAAATCATCACAAAGTTGCTTGTTCTTTGAACCGAAAATTATGTCATCCACATAAATTTGAACTAAGAGTATTTTACCATCATGGTTCATGGTAAATAGGGTTTTGTCAACTTCACCTTTCTTGAAACCATTATCCAGCAAGAACTTAGCCAAGGTATCATACCATGCTCTTGGTGCTTGCTTTATACAGCTTTCTGAAGCTTGTATACCATCTTGGTTTCTGAGGGAAGTTCAAAGCCAGGGGGTTGTTCTAAGTAGACTTCTTCAGCAAGTTCACCATTCAAGAATGCACTTTTAACATCCATTTGGTAAACAATGAAGTCATTGTGAGCAGCAAAGGCCAAGAAAAGCCTAATTGCATCCAATCTTGCAACGGGTGCATAAGACTCATCATAGTCCAATCCTTCAGTCTAATAGTAACCTTGAGCAACTAAACGTGTTTTATTTCTTGTTACTTCCCCAGACTCACTCAGCTTGTTTCTGAACACCCACTTTGTACCAATAGCTTTCTTGCCTTCAACAAGTGGTACAAGTTTCCAGACTTTGTTACTTTCAAATTGATCCAGTTCTTCTTGCATTGCCTTTATCCATTCAGAATGCTTTAAAGCTTCTTCTATGGTTTTAGGTTCAATTTCTGAAACAAAGCAAGAGAACAATGATTCTACTTCTACGACAGTTGCTTCTTTAGCATGTCCATGAGTAGTAGAAGCTTTGGATCTAGTCACTTGGCGTTTATTAATATCACCAATCATATCCGTAGAGGGATGATCTCTAATCCATTTATTAACAGGTTTTCTGCTTGTTGGATCTGGATATGTTTGCTCATCAGCATGTGACTCTTCAGCATGTACTTGTTCAGTACTACTAAGAATTTGTGTCTCTGCTGAGATAGGTTCATCAGCAATTGCTTGTTCAACATTGCTAGATTGTGGTAACTCTTCAGCAGGCACGGGAGGTTGCATAGTTTCAGCAATTTCCGGAGCAACTGCATCTTTTGCTGGAAATTCCTCGCCGTGAACTATATTTATCTTGTCATGACTTGGGGGAGGAGAGTCATTGTCAGAATCATCATTTAGTTCAATTGACTTGATTTGCCTAGCATTAGATTCAGTTGTTTGCTCATGTATGATTAACTTTTTCATACATTCTGATATTTCTTCTTCAGCAGGCACTCCTTGTGTCTTTTCGTAGAATACAACATGTACTGATTCTTCGATCTTTTGTGCCTTTTTGTTGTAAACTCTATAAGCTTTACTATGCAAGGAGTAACCGAGAAATGTCGCTTCGTCTGCCTTTGGTTGAAATGTTCTTAGGTATTCTCAATCTATATTAAGAACAAAACACTTGCAACCAAATACTCTTAGATGAGTGATATTAGGAGGCCTTCCAACAAACAACTCATAAGGAGTTTTTTTGTATTCCTTAGTAATCAAACATCTGTTTTGAGTGTAACAGGCGGTATTAATCGCTTCAACCCAGTAAGCCTCACTTATTTCAGTGTCAGCAAGCATCATTCTTGCAGCTTCTTTCAAGGTACGATTCTTCCGTTCAGCAACACCGTTTTGCTGTGGTGTCCTTACTGAGGATAACTGATGTTGTATGCCTTTTGAGGTGCAATACTCAGTTATGTACTGGTTTACAAACTCAGTACCACGACCAGACCATACTTCTTACCAGCATAGCTTGTTGAAGAAGATTCAAACAAGTCCATGTGCAATTGTTGTAAAGGTTTTGTAGTTGACGGTACTGCCTTGTTCTTGAAAGAGGATTTGGTTTGCTTTCCTTGCTGACATGCATTGCAAACACCAGCCTTCTTAAAAGTAACCTTAGGTAATCCAACTACAAGTGCCTTTTTAGACAACTTATTCAGCGTCTTGAAGTTTATATGACTTGTTCGTTTATGCCATAACCAAGGCAATCATGATCTGTGACAAGGCATTTTTCAATGATTGCTGAAGACCAATCTACGGATAGCTTTTGAATATGTTGGGACAGAGGAGCCACTGACCAAAACTTACTGCATTCCAAAGAACATTCCACCGATGGTTGAGTGGAGGAAACATGCACCGTTCAAAGAAGTTTGGAGTGCTGTGATTGAACTGGAGGAAATGTTCAAGAAGAAAGTTGCAGATGGTGGATTCAAGCCTTGGAACGTGTCTGAAGATCCTGAAGCTCCTCCCTATGATCTACGTGTATTGCCAGGTACCGTCCGTGACATGCTTGACTTCCCTTTTCTGGAAGGTTGAAGCTTAATCATGCAATGTGGTAGAGTAAACTGACTTTTGAGGCCTGCATACTCATGAAACAGATCAACCTTTTGTAGTGTGCCCTGTTTAATTCATGATAGATTACGACCAAGGTTAACTTACAGGGACCGTTGAAACTCTTTGGCCTGTTATTATAAGTACTTCAATCTGCTGAACTTATTTGTTAGACAGTATGTGACAAGCTATGTATCTACGTTTCTGATCTCGAATTTTGAATTTGTAATATATATCTTATTTAGTGAACTTGCAATTGCGTAAATCTTAAAAAATATGGGAGACTTTGGAGTCTACCATTAATGATCTTGTACTTGCAAGATCAGATTATCTCAAACAAACTTTGGATGCTAATAATGATCAAGTACTTCTCTAGTATGAGGTTCAGTTTTTTTTTAAAACCATATTTAGAAGTTGAGTAACATCCATAAGTACCACTTGAGGATACAACAAAATTTCATTTAATCAGTGTCCTCATAGAAAAATATAATTGCTTGTACAATGATCTGATGGCATGTTAAGAAGTACTTTGTATAAAACAAGAAGAAAACACATGTTTGGCTTCCCCAATTTGTGTTTTCTCGAACACATGTGTGTTTAAAATTCAAAAAATTCCTCCATAACCAATAACTACATAACCGTTCTTAGATCACAGGGTACTAGAGATATTTCCATATTAGTAATAAAAACTAATATGTTCTGATAGAATCTTATGCTTTTAAGTATAACTATTCTAATTTTATTGTCCAGGGAAAAAAATAAAAAACAAAAGTTCCATCAGATTCTAAAAATAAAAAAACAAAAACCAAAAGGGCACCACATAACTCTGTTATCAACCTACGAATTTAGCCAGCTGCCTATTTCAACATGGCTGCTCCATGGTCGACTCAAGATAGAGCCTGGTACGAAGGCAAGGTTCTGAAGGGCCATGTTCAGCTAATAGTAAGGAAGCTTAAAGATCTTGCAGATCAGGGGCTGTTGGTTTGGCCGGACAATACAGATTTGGCATATGAAGAAGTTTCCAGGTACATTTGGGAGTTTCTCGGTATCAGATATTCGAAGGCTCAGTTGATAGTCGTGGTGGAGATGCTCCTGAAGCGCCATGTGCTTTTCGAAAAACTCCTAGGCCATGACGATGTTAAATGGGAGGATGCAACCAACACACTGAACGCCAAGTCTGAAATCTGGACAGCTCTCATTAACGTTCGTAAAAAGTCCAATTTTTAAATTTGGTTTTGATTCTTTTATGTGACTTAGATTAGTACTATATCATATATGTTTTCATTTTTCACATCACAGGTTGATGACTGCTTTGGATGGTACCGTAATTACGGAGAGCCATTTTGGAGAGAGCTCCATTGCATCTTTGATGGATGGTCTCAAGTGCGTAAGCCAGGAAACAGTGACAGTGATTCTAGTGAGTACACATCTGACAGTGGTCCGCTTGACATGAAAATGAATTTCACGTACGAAGATAGTACTGCAGTGAGCCATGGATCAGATCACTGCGGAGATGGAGTTATTCCACATACAACATGAGTTCAAAATTCTATAATTGATTGTTCAACAGGTATCCATGGAAATGAATAATCGTCAGCTATTATGTTCCAGAATTAGTTTGTTATTGAATATCCTCAAAGTCATGCAGTAGCATCACCAATGTATCGAAGGGAATATCATGATAAGATACAAGACTTTTTTTTTTCTAGCAGTCCATGTTTCAGTGTCATTTTCTTCTGGATTAACTAGGATTTTGAGTTAGTGGTTTGTTCGGAAGTTATAAAGTAACGTTTGAGTTATTTGGATTGTGTATTTGTTCAATTTTTAAACGGTCGGCAATAAATGCCATAACAAACTTTGGCGCCACAGCGCTAACAGAATCAAGAAAAATCCAACGGTAACTTAAGAATTCAAAATGGAATAACGACTAGTGAAGATAAGTAAAGAGTTTCATCTTCTCATTTTAAAACAAAAACCCAACAGGCACCCCAGACCCTTCTCTAAGTCGCTGACATCCTACTCGCGTGCGTCCTCAGTAGTATCTGGAAGGAAGGAAGGAATTTTTGAAAACAAAGAGAACGTGAGATAAAGGATCTCAGTGAGGTTCAAAGTTAACAAACAGAAAAGTAAACAGTTTTGAAAACAAAATCATTTGCAGCAGGTAAGATAGCAAACAGAACAGATAACAGAAAAGAAAGACAGAAACATATAAGACAAAGTCCGTTGGTGCAGCCCACCTTGTTACTCCTACTTCTTCATCCTCATCTTCAAGGTTTTCTTCAGTAACCTTGGCATCAGAAACTGGACTTTTGCCATTTTTCAAGGCAACCCTTTTTCTGGCGTATTCTTCTTCAGTATCAGCACCTTGCACAGGTGCTTGATTTTCAGCATCAGCAGGAGGAGGTTGAGATTCTTGCTGAGATTGTTGTCGTTCAGCTTGCTGATTGTCAGATTGAGTATTTTCAGCAACTGTTAACTTCAATCCACCAGCATCAGGACTTGGACCTTGATTGTCATCATCGTCGTCTTTCTTGTCCTTAGAGTCTTTCCCTTCATCATCACTGGGATCAGTGAGAATGTTCTCATCTTCTTATTCTTCATCATCATCTGTTAGAATGACTAGCTCAACGTGCTTATACAAAGCAACACTTGTCACTTCCTCTTCCTCAGTTAACTTGTGGGGATCAACCACCACTGGTACAAAAAGACCTTTGAGCATCACAGCTTGTTCAGCTGGAGAGGCACTCTTAAATTTGGCCTTCATATTCTCTCTGATTTGCGCAATCAGATTTGAACTCATTTGCTGAGAATATGTCATTTCTTCAGGAAGGATGGAGTGGACAAATGTTTCGAGCTTTAACAGAGAAGTTCTCTTTTTCTCGTTTGAGAGATGAAGGCGAAGATCTGAGAAATCCATTCTCCTGTACCTTTGCCAGTTGCTGACAGACTTAGCAACTCTTGACAAAGTTGTCCTTTTGAAGTTCAAGTAAAGTTCTTCGGAACTAACTTGCTGATCCTCAGTGATGAGTACCACTTCAGTGGTCTCCTTTTGAGCCTGAAAAAGAATTTTATTTAGATCAGGATTGGTTTGGAGAATTGTTTTAGAGTTTAATCTGAAACATGATTTACCTGCTGAGAGTCAGCAAGCTCATGTAGTACAATTTCCATTCCATGAGGAGCTTGAGTAGCATCCTCCATTTGTTCATCCTGAAATAAATTAAAATTAGACACAAGTACTAAGCTGTCAAACTTAGTTTTTATACCAAAATTATTAACTACCTGCTGAGCAGGGAGTGTTGGTTCTGGTGCAGAGGCTTCAGCAACCATCTGACTTGCATCTTGAGAAGTCTGTAGAGAAAGAATAATTTTAGCAAAAGAACAATTTTCAGAATTTGAAGTTTTACTGATGGTTGAATTAACTACCTGCTGAGGAAGGACAGGTTGTGGCTCAGTCCGTTCAGCATTAACAGTTTCTTCAGCAGACTTCTGGTTTTGCTCTATCTGAGAAAGCTGTGCGGTTTCAGCAATCTCCCTTGTCTCGGAAATGACAAGTTGAGCAGAAGCATCTTGACCTTTAAGCTCACTGCTTGTCATGTAGAGATCAATTGACTTGTTGGATGATTCTTCAATCTCCAACTCCATTTGTTTGCTTAAGTTATCCAGTACAAGCTGGACTTTGTCAATTGATGTCTTGGTTGAACTTGGGATAGTATTCTTAGCATCACGAGATGCGTCGTTGAATATTGCTTCTTGAGTTTCAGCAACTTCAGGAACTGGAACCATTGCTATTTCAGCAACTGGTTCTTCAGCAAGCTGGGTTTCATCAACTTGATGAATTGCTTGTTCAGCAACCATCTTTTCAGTAGCATCAGCAAGTGCCGCTCTTTGCAGATCAGCAGCAATATCACTTGCTGGTTCCAAAGTTGGATCATTTGGAATATCTACAATGTAGATATCTGGGACTTGGGCAGGAATTTCATTTCCACTGCCTTGTGGTCTATTCTCAGTAGAATTATCAACGTTGAGTTGATTGTTGAAGGCTTCCGCAAACACTTCAACATTGCTGACATATGCTTCAGTAATCACTTCAGCAACATCTACTGGCAAATGCGTTTCAGCATTTGTCTGGGAATTGACTGAGGAGTCTTGGACATCAGGGACTGACTGGGGAGCCAGTGTTTTCTTTCTTTTATTGCTTGTCCGTTTCCTCTTAGGTACGAGTTTTGCTGATGACGCTGCAGTCTGAGTGTCATCATCAGCTTTCCTCTTTTTCTTTTTAGATTTCTCCAGTTTCCCAGAGTCATCTATTGTTGCATTCTCAGCAGCTGGTGTTGTACACGTACCTTGTTGATTTTCTACAACAGTTTCATTTGTGTTACCACCACCAACAGCAGTTTCATCTCTAAGTTGCTGAGTGGTAACATCTGCAACTGTTGTATACCTTTCTTGCTGGCTTGTGCTGACAACATTTGCAGTTGTTGTCTTCTTAGTTTTCTTTCCAACAATCTTAGGTACATTCTGCTTGTAGAAAGATCTTCCCACATTGCACACAGATTTCTTGATTGGCAATGGGTTTCTTAGCTGAATCCTGAAATGTTCAAGGATATAGCATATCTTGATTCCATACATAACTGGAAAGGAAGGTGAGACCTTGTTGTCTTCTACCTTTACCTTGAACTTAGAGACACAATCAACAAGCCTGTTGAAAATGTACTTAGCCCAGTTAAGTTCCGTTTTATTTTCATAGATATGCATCAGCAATGGCCATCTTCTCAGGCCTACTTGGTCTACTCCTCCAACTTGGAAGTCAAGAACTTTTATTAGTAGCAGAGCTACTAGACCAAGTGAATGGCAGAGATGTTTTCTCTTAACGTGCTTTGTCCAAGTCACGGGAGCTATCTCGCCTTTCTTCATTTTCTCATTTCTGACCTCACTGTAGAAAGCTTCAATTTCTTCGTCAGTGGCAGTGATGTCATCTTCAGGTCCAGTGGTTGGAATCTGAAAGATTTCCGCTAAATCAGTCCATTTCAGGACGATTTGCGTGTTCTGAACATAAGTAAGGATCACTTTTTCAGTGATTCCATTACTGTCTGTAAGGGACTGGATTTCTGCATTGTTGTAGAATTCCATTGTATCAATCATGCTCACTTGCTTAGTGCGAGCAGAGATAAAGTTCATGAGGCCTTGCTGCTTGATAAACTCAAGCGCCTCTTCATTTTGGTCATCAAGTTCTTGTTCATAAAAGTACCTAATGTACTTTTCTTTTGCAAACCCTCCCCATTGCATCAACATCTCACACTTTGCAGTGTCAAGATATGACGGAGGCATAGGTTTTACAGTGATTCGGTCGTTTTTCAACACAACTTTCGTTGTGTCTGGGGCCAGAGTAGTCACCGGAGCAGTTACCGGAGCAGTGCGTGTTTCAGCACTATCAACCTTTGACGATTTTGAGGACTTAGATAACTGTCTCTTGGGAGCCATTTCTTATATAGAGCATGAAAGAGTGTACGAAAAGAGATAGTTTGCTTTTTGACCGGAGGTACAGTAGATTCAGGCTAGAATTTGCAGAGAAAGGAAATGTGAGTTAAAGAATTTTGTCATTTCTCTAACTCCTTCTTTATATAGTGTCTCTGGTGTGTGAGAAACTCAATCGATTTGAGCTCTCAGCAAGGGTAAAACAGAGAAACACTGGAGTTAGTGGGACCTTTGCATTGAATGCGCAGTGGCCCACTAACTAAAACCGTCAGAGCACTCTCTCTCTTTGTTTTGTTAGCCGTTAGATTAGTAACTCCTTTTAATCAATGGCCACGATTGAATTTCATGTCATGATTTTTGCGAGTTTATCTGTGCCAGTTTAACGTCACAAATTGATTTTACCGAGTATTAAGGGATAGATAGCTTGCTGAAATAGACAAGAATCTTCTCAGCGAGTTTGAATTAACAATCTAGATACTTGCTGAAAGTTTCCCCTTTACTTAGATATCTCATATTTTCTTTAAGTTTAAAAGATATTTCTGATTTCCCGTATCAGTAAATTCTTTTGCACTTGAGACATCCTTTGGTAAAATCTGAGAGATGAGCTTTGCTCTTTTTCTGAGTTCCCGTCTCAGAAAATTCCTTTGATACTTGAATACCTGTTTCAGTATCTTTTGATTGTCTGAGTACCCGTCTCAGCAATCCTTAAGTTCGTTCTCTTACTGAGTGCCTGTCTCAGCAAGTGGTCAAGTTTCCTAACAAATACCCATTTTGAAGGAATTACTTGCTGAATGCCTGTTTCAGCAATCATGTAGTGACTTATCATTTCTTAGAAGAAATCAGTAAAATAGGAATACTTTGGCTTGCTGAATACCTGTTTCAGCATTCTGCCAAGTGTGTCCTTTATTGAGGTAGTTCAATCAATCAAGGTTATACCTTAGCATTGCGAACCTATTATCCGGTAGAGGCTTGGTAAAGATGTCAGCAAGCTGATCTTGAGTTCCTACTTTCACAACCTCAATATCACCTTTTTCCACATGATCTCTAATGAAATGATGTCTAATACAATGTGCTTGGTCCTAGAGTGAAACATAGGATTTTGCGTAATTGCAATAGCACTTGTATTATCACAAAAGATTGCTGTTTTCTTTGCAGAAATACCATAATCTCTTAATTGTTGTTGAATCCATAGGATTTGAGCTGTGCAACAACCAACTGCAATGTATTCAGATTCAGTAGATGAATTGGAGACACAAGTTTGCTTCTTGCTGAACCATGATATTAATCTAGTACACAAAAACTGACAAGTTCCAGAGGTAGTTTTCTATCAAGAGTTGATCCACCATGATCAGCATCAGAATAGCCAACTAATTCAAGTCCAGAATCTTTAGGATACCATAATCCAACATTGACTGTACCTTTAACATATTTCAGTATCATGATTGCCTTTTTGTAGTGTGATTCTCTTGGATCATATTGGAATCTTGCACACACACAAACAGCATACTGAATGTCAGGTCTACTTGCTGTTAGATACAACAAGGAACCAATGAGCTTCCTATACTTGTGTTCTTCAACACTTTTGTCCTCTTTAGTATAGTCCAATTTGGTACCAACACTCATAAGGATCTTTTCAGGTTTCTCATCCTCTTTGATCCTAAACTTTATGAGCATTTCTTTCGCATACTTTGCTTGATTTATGAATATTCCATCTTTGAGTTGCTTGACTTGCAAACCTAGGAAGTAATTCAATTTTCCCATCATACTCATTTGTCATGAGTTTGGCAAAATCATCACAAAGTTGCTTGTCCTTAGATCCAAAAATTATGTCATCCACATAAATTTGAACTAAGAGAATTTTACCATCATGGTTCATGGTAAATAAGGTTTTGTCAACTTCACCTTTCTTGAAACCATTTTCCAGCAAGAACTTAGCCAAGGTATCATACCATGCTCTTGGTGCTTGCTTTAGACCATATACTGCTTTCTGAAGCTTATATACCATCTTGGTTTCTGAGAGAAGTTCAAAGCCAGGGGGTTGTTCTAGGTAGACTTCTTCAGCAAGTTCACCATTTAAGAATGAACTTTTAACATCCATTTGGTAAACAATGAAGTCATTGTGAGCAGCAAAGGCCAAGAAAAGCCTAATTGCATCCAATCTTGCAACTGGAGCGTAAGACTCGTCATAGTCCAATCCTGCAGTCTGACAGTAACCTTGAGCAACTAAGCGTGCTTTATTTCTTGTTACTTCACCAGACTCGCTCAACTTGTTTCTGAACACCCACTTTGTACCAATAGCTTTCTTATCTTCAGCAAGTGGCATAATTTTTCAGACTTTGTTCCTTTCAAATTGATCCAATTCTTCTTGCATTGCCTTTATCCATTCAGAATGCTTTAAAGCTTCTGCTATGGTTTTAGGTTCAATTTCTGAAACAAAGCAAGAGAATAAAGATTCTACTTCTACGACAGTTGCTTCTTCAGCAAGTCCGTGAGTAGCTTTGGATCTAGTCACTTGGCGTTTATTAATATCACCAATCATATCCGTAGAGGGATGATCTCTAATCCATTTATTAACAGGTTTCCTGTTTGTTGGATCAGGATATGTTTGCTTATCAGCATGTGACTCTTCAGTATGTACTTGTTCAGTACTACTGGGAATTTGTGTCTCTGCTGAGATTTGTTCGTCAGCAACTTCTTGTTCAGCATTGCTGGATTGAGGTATTTCATCAGCAGGCACTGGAGATTGCGTAATTTCAGCAACTTCCGGAGCAACCGCGTCTTTTGCTTGAAATTCTTTGTCGTGAACTATTTTTATCTTGTCATGACTTGGGGGAGGAGAGTCATTGTCAGAATCATCATTTAGTTCAATTGACTTGATTTGCCTAGCATCAGATTCAGTTCTTTGCTCTTGTATGATTAGCTTTTTCATACAATTTGATATTTCTTCTTCAGCAGGCACACCTTGAGACTTTTCGTAGAATACAACATGCACAGATTCTTCAATCTTTGTGCCTTTTTGTTGTAAACTCTATAAGCTTTACTATGCAAGGAGTAGCCAAGAAATATCGCTTCGTCTGCCTTTGGTTGAAATGTTCTAAGGTATTCTTTACCATTGTTAAGAACGAAACACTTGCAACCAAATACTCTTAGATGAGTGATGTTAGGAGGTCTTCCAACAAACAATTCATAAGGAGTTTTGTTGTATTCCTTAGTAATCAGACATCTGTTTTGAGTATAGCCGGCGGTATTAATCGCTTCAACCCAATAAGCCTCACTTATTTCAGTGTCAGCAAGCATTGTTCTTGCGGCTTCTTTCAGGGTACGATTCTTCCGTTCAGCAACACCATTTTGCTGTGGTGTTCTTACTGAGGATAACTGATGTTGAATACCTTTTAAGGTACAATATTCAGTTATGTACTGGTTTACAAAATCAGTACCATGGTCTGTCCTTATGACTTTTACCTTGTCATTTTTCATGACTTCAAGCTTATTCAGCAAGTTAGGTATTTCAGTCTTAGTTTCAGATTTGTGCTTGATGAATACTACCCAAGTGAATCTTGAATTGTCATCTACCACGACTAGACAATACTTCTTACCAGCATAGCTGGTGAATGAGTTCTTTCCAACTGCTATACCACACCAAATGTTTACTTGGATTGATCTCAAGGTGAAAAGAAAAGAAAGGGCTGAATCCCTACCAAGAAATATTGCTGGGAGATGGCTGAATCTGGAAGTCTTAGTAAGAAGAACTTCAATTGGTAAGTCCATAAGACAAGAACCTGATTTGATAAAACCAATTGGTGTTGCTTATTACTCTGACCCTGTGACCAAGAAAACAAAGAAGAAACTTGGATTGATTCCTTATGAGTATTTCTATCTCACTGCTAAGGATCAAGAAGAAGATCTTCTCTGGCTAAGGAAGATTCATCCTAAAATCATTTCAGATACACAACTTCTCCATGCCAGCAATTGGGGCATGCATTTGTGGGTAGTTCACTACATGGAAATGAATGCTGAAAAGCATTATCATACCGCCTGCAAAAATGCAAGGATTCTTCAACTACAAGTCCGTAAGCTACTTGAAGATTACGCAAAGGACTGTATTGAATTCACTGCACTTGCTGAGAAAAGTGTAAGAGAGATTTTGAGAAAATCCTCTGAAAGAGCTTAACTCTCTGTAATAGTTCTGTTTAAGTTTTGTTTGCTGATTTTGTGTAGTTATCTCTGATCCTTCCTGTAAACTTACTGAAAGATAACTATCAGCAATGAAGCTTTTGACTCTTATTGGTTTTTGATTATGCAATTTACTTATGCTTACTGTTTAATTATTCAAGTATGATTGCATTAATCAATTGATTTATTCAACATCAGAAACCTCTAAAAGGGTAACAATTAATTTAGCCATGGATTGCTAACTTCAAAAAGGGGGAAATTTGTAAGGAAACTTGTAATTTTGATGAGCAATTAACGATGCTAAATTAAGGAAAGTCCAGTAACTAGTACTCTTAAGTTCCATAGGAATTTTAGAATTTTAAGGACATTGTAAAAGAGGAACGTTTGCTGAAGACTTAGAGTAGGTGCTAGATAGGTTAGTTTTACCGCTTATGATGTATCTTGTTTTCTGAAAAGAAATACAACCTATTGAAGCATTTGCTGATGATGTACTTTGTTTACACAAACAAACTATTGAAGCATTTAGAACCGTTCAGAAACTTGAAGAATTCGAAGATCTGAAGTCTAGAAGATTTCTGAAGACTGGTATCTACAAAAGGCACATGTTGCTCAGAAAGTGGAAACTTCAGCAACAACATTGCATAAGTTAAAACCTAAACGACAGAGTAGGTTGTGCTTGCTGAAACTGAGACTCACCACTTGCTGATAAACATTTGTGACCTCTTGCTGAAAGTACTTGTATTTGCGCCCCAATGTTACTGTTTGAATTTCATTCAAATGAGCATTAAATACAAAGCATGCACGCAAAGGACATGAAGACTAGAAGACAAACAAAGGACGCTGTTGAAAGTACAAAAGCAAGATAGTGACATCTTAAGGAGCAAAAGCCTTAGAATTTGAAATTCAAACGGCTCATTATTTCACTATAAATAGAGGTCATTCGGCAAAGAGTTGAAGTGTGTCAACAACGTGATCAAACTCTCACTTGTGCTTAAACTCACATACCCTTCAAACACACTTTAATGCCACTGATCCGTTCCAAGACTTAAAGCTTGAAAAATCTACTTGTGAAGAAGTAGAACTTACATGGCTAAGAAATTAGTTAAGTGTTCTTCCTTTCTTTTGAACAAGAACAAGTCTTGACACCAGAAAAAATCAAACTTGTTTACTGCAAAGTATTCAAAGTTTTGCTTCTTAGATTACTTGTTGTAACTGAATAAGTTATAATTAAGTTATCTCATCCCAAACCTCTTTAACTGAAAATACACCTTTTCAGGCGTGATATTCAGGGGGAACTTAATCGTGCATAGTGTTGCTGACTAAAAGTCCCAAGTTTGGTGGAGAACAAGGTTTCGTTCTCTAGTTAGGTTGGAAACGAAGCAAGTGTGCTTTGGTTTCTGTTTGAAATGCTCTAGATAGGTGTTGTAAGGAACCTCAAACTTGTCTTAGTGGATTCTGTCCTAGAAAGGACAAAGTGGATTAGTTGAGAGATTACGCCACTCTCAGATACCACTATAAAAGTGTTTGTGTGATTTACTTACTGCATTTAGTTTTCAGCAAAGCATATCTATCTGTACACAATCACTCACTTCACTTGCTGAAACTATCACTTAATGTCAACGCACTTATTGTATCAAAGACTTCCTCTCTCTGATTTTAAGTATCAGCAAAACTAGTTACTGTGAAGTAACTTGTTCTTGCTGAGAAAGTTAAGTATCAGCAAACTCATTACTGAAAAGTAATAAGTACTTGCTGAGAAAGTTTTTAAACGACGAAAATTTGAAAAGACTATTCACCCCCCCTCTAGTCTTTTCTTGTTGTTTAAAGGGACCAACATAGTTGGACTTTGATTCTCCTCAGAACTGTGATTGTACTGTAAATGAGTATATGAACAGGTTTATGTATGCATTTTAAGGTTATAAGAATGAGGTTTGGTTGGTAGGACTTACCAGAATAAGAATTCAGGAAATAAGAGAGAATAAATCAGAAAAAATTGAAAAATGCACTCGTGGCCCTTGGATTCTGCCTAGAACTGATGTTCTTGCATATATGATCATCTCTACAAGTTCTGATGGACTTGTTGAGGTTATATGAATGATGTCTGCATGAGATGAACTTGCAAAACATGAATTTAGAGAATCTGAGATACAAGAGAAAAATGAAAAAATGGACTAGTTAGACTTTGATTCTCCTCAGAATTAGGATAGTACTGTAAATGAGTATATGGACAGGTTCATGTATGCATTTTAAGGTTATATGAATGAGGTTTGGTTGGTAGGACTTACCAGAACAATAATTCAGGAAATAAGAGAGAATAAATCAGAAAAAATTGAAAAAGGCACTGGTGGCCTTTGGATTCTGCCCAGAACTAATGTTCATGCATATATGATCATCTCTACAAGTTCTCATAGACTTGTTGAGGTTATATGAATGATGTCTACATGAGATGCACTTGCAAAACATGAATTTAGAGAATCTTAGACCATAAACAAGAGAAAAATGAAAAAATGGACTAGTTGGACTTTGATTCTCCTCAGAACTGTGATTGTACTATAAATGAGTATATGAACAGGTTCATGTATGTATTTTAAGGTTATATGAATGAGGTTGGCTGGTAGGACTTACCAGAACAAGAATTCCGGAAATAAGAGAGGATAAATCAGAAAAAATTGAAAAATGCACTGGTGGCCCTAGGATTCTGCCTAGAACTGATATTCTTGGATATATGATAATATCTACAAGTTCTCATAGACTTGTTTAGGTTATATGAATGATGTCTGCATGATGAGCTTGCAAAACATGAATTTAGAGAATCTGAGACCATAAACAAGAGAAAAATGAAAAAATGGACTAGTTTGACTTTGATTCTTCTCAGAATTGTGATTGTACTGTAAATGAATATATGGACAGGTTCATGTATGCATTTTAAGGTTATATGAATGAGGTTTGGTTGGTAGGACTTACCAGAATAAGAATTCAGGAAATAAGAGAGGATAAATCAGAAAAAATTGAAAAATGCACTGGTGGCCCTTGGGTTCTGCCCAGAACTGATGTTCTTGCATATATGATCTTCTCTACAAGTTCTCATAGACTTGTTGAGGTTATATGAATGATGTCTGCATGAGATGAACTTGCAAACATGAATTTAGAGAATCTGAGACCATAAACAAGAGGAAAATGAAAAAAATGAAATAGTTGGACTTTGATTGTCCTTAGAACTGTGATTGTACTGTAAATGAGTATATGGACAGGTTCATGTATGCATTTTAAGGTTATATGAATGAGGTTTGGTTGGTAGGACTTACCAGAATAAGAATTCAGGAAATAAGAGAGGATAAATCAGAAAAAATTGAAAAATGCACTAGTGGCCCTTGGGTTCTGCCCAGAACTAATGTTCTTGCATATATGATCATCTCTACAAGTTCTCATAGACTTGTTGAGGTTATATGAATGATATCTGCATGAGATGAACTTGCAAACATGAATTTAGAGAATCTGAGACCATAAACAAGAGGAAAATGAAAAAAATGGACTAGTTGGACATTGATTCTCCTCAGAACTGTGATTGTACTTGTTAGGAAACTCGTAATTTTGATGAGCAATTAACCATGCTAAATTAAGGAAAGTTCAGTAACTTGTACTCTTAAGGTCCATAGGAATTTAGAATTTTAAGGACATTGTAAAAGAGGAACGTTTGCTGAAGACTTAGAGTAGGTGCTAGATAGGTTAGTGATGATGTCGTTTTTCACCAATTAAATTTGTTTTAAAAGTCAAAGAACACTTATCACTACACAAACTAGAGTGCAATGGCAAGTTTTCCCCGAGTCTCATTCTCTCGGGACCTAACGTGGCTTTGGTTGTGGTTTTTGCTAGTAATTTCACTCAACGAGTTCAAATGTTTGTAGAATCGCTTTCTTAGAACAAAGCAACGAGAAATCAGATTGATGTAATCAAGTTTGGAAAACGGTAGGTGGTAGAAATCAAATACACATGCATGGGTTACGAATGTGTTCACAAGTTCAGTGCGTAAAACCTTCGATCAAGTCTGCTAAGCAACTCGTCTAGGTAACTTTCAAGACACACATCATAAAAGACCACTATCAATACTTTAGAGGTGCTTGTCACTAACACCGTTTATCTAGCATGCTGCAAATCTCTAACATACAATCCTATAGCTTCCATTGACCAAGAGTTTGTCACTATACTCAATTCGAATATATTTTATAGGCAACTAAGAATCATATGAAGGAATTTGCAGCAAGATTGAATCACAATCTCATGTAAGCATAAACATAACCCATAGCATGCATATTCTACATTCTACCACTAACACAAAGGATTTAGCTACTCATATTCATCAACATAGACATCAAATCATATGAATTGTAAATAGAATACATCAAATCAAACTACTAGACAAGAGATAATGATACAATGTTACCACCAAGCTGTCACTAATCGGTGGTTATTGATGAAAACCTCTCCGTAGATGAAACAATGGATGAAATCCTATGCCAAAACCTTTAATCCAATCTAAAATACAATATAATCTGAGTTTTCTCTGAGTTTTGGGGCCTAGGAGCTCTCAAAAACGAAGCTACAGTTCAAAAGTATCAAAAAAGTAACAGAAGATCAGATCTAAGAAGGAAAATCCGAAAACATAACTGCTGCCAAGCGGACCGCCTGGAGAGGCCAAGCGGGGCGCTTGGCAAGCGAAGCGCTTTGGCCCTCCAAGCGCTTCGCTTGGCTGCTGTGCCAAAGCTCCTGGAAAATGAAGCGGAGCGCTTCACTATTCCAGGCGCTTAGCTTGGCTCCTGGGCAGATTTTTGTCTTCAAACTCAATCTTTTTGCCCTCGTACGGCCCTCGGGTGCCTTGTACTCATCCTTCTCGATGCTTATTGATGCTCAAACACTCACGAACAAGCCGTGGAGATCAAGGAACTTCAACGGGGCCATTTTCTATCAAAAAAAGCTCGTTTTTAGCTCCAAAAACGCCACTTCGTACCTAAGTGCCTGAAAATGCAGAAAACAATAAACGTGACACTATTCTGCAAAACTAACCAAAAAACAAGGCTAAAAGATAGCAAAAGAAGGTAAAAAAGACAAGATGAACGCGTCAAAAATACGTTCATCAAACTCCCCAAACCAAACCTTTGTTTGTCCTCAAGCAACAAACTATCCTAAATGCAACACAAAAGGAGTCTCATGCCAAGTAAAGTGAACTAATCTATTGCATCTACCAAATGCTTATGAACAAAACCAAATGAGCATGACATGCAAGTAGGTTGAAGAATGCCTCGATTGCGAATATACACATTCTCATGTGCACTAGGTTAAACAAAGGAGTCTCTCGTAACATCTTCTACCTGGACCTGGTCAGTGACGACACAATGATGCATGTTATCATACTACAATTTCCCCGTGCCTATGAAACCGAGGGCTTACTACTGTTCACCAAGCGAGACTTTTCCTCAAGAGAGGGCGAACCAATACTTGCTCTTATCAAACGAAGGAGGGTTCCCTTAGAAAGATAACACTCCCCTATTCTACCCAGACTCTCAAGAATGAGCCTCTTTCAACCACTTCTTGAATAGCAAGACGAGGGTGGTCAAGAACATGCCTTGGACAAAGGCGACACGAAACGAAAGATAGAATTTACAACTCGATAACTTCACAAGGACAAAATATTTACATGACACTTCACACTACGAGACTGCTTTTGGCTTGCAACGACCCTTCTTTTGCTTTTGGGTCTTATTCTTTATTTTCTTTCTTCTTCTTTTTTTTTTTTTTCTCTTTTTTTTTTTTCTTCTTTTCTTTTCCTCTTTCTTTTTTTTTTTTTTTTTTTTTTTTTTTCTATATATATAGGGGCAAGCAGCAGTACTAAGTGTCAAAAACACCTCCCCAAACCTGTTTGAGCACAAAGACGAAAAAGAAAAAGGAAAGACTCTTTTACAAAGACACCTCCCCAAACCTATTCGAAAGAATAGGTTGGGACACAAAACAAAAAGAAAAAGAAAAAGGGAAACTTTACAACGACTCAAAGACGAAAGACAAGATCAATAAGGCAACCGGTTTAATACAAGGAATCGCACACCTCACACTACCTCCTTCCTAGGCATTTGGCAATCTCTAATCGAGGTGAAGAACTTGTCGCCTCTTACGTACATAATTACACAGGTTACAACCATAGACTCTAACATGCATCATTTTATAAGGTCATCGTGAACCGCAGCAGAAGAAACACCACTCAAGGTGATGTCGAGACTACTAAGCTTAACTAGTGCACATGCGAATGTGACAAACCAAGCGAGACAAGCCTCAAACTACTTGCAAAGTGATGCAACATACGATCAATGGTCATAAACACTTAGTCTACTCAATAAAAAAGTTCGAAAAAAAAGTTGACAATAGACTCCACACAACAACGTGCAACAACTAATCTATGGATGATATGCATGCAAACACTGAAAAAAAAAACACGACAAATCACATGAACTTGAGTGAAATCAGGCATGCACGAACCACACAAGCATATAGTACTGAAAATCCAATACCCCCTCCCCAAACCTAAACTTTTGCTCGTCCTCGAGCAAAGAAAAGTTGAATGAAAAGGAAAAATTGGATTGCAAGTACACTTCCCTGAGATAAAGGTTCGTGTCCAATCTCCTATATATGAGTAGTACCTGAAAGGACTCAAAAAACATAAGAAAACGGGTGCACAAAGGTGAGAAGAATGGAAAAGCGAGGAAAATCTGGGTACAGGCCCGCCAAGCGGTTTGCTTGTCTTCGTTACGATAAATCCATACGAATCTAAACCAAGCAAACAAACTCTCCAATTGAATTATCCAACAAATCCAACACATTCTCATGCAATCACAACATCACCATAATCATAACATAACTCAAATTCAAGGCTAACAATCATTAAACAATTATATAGCAAAAAATTCGAGCAATAGAATTCATCATAAATCAAGAGGAGCAAAATTCGAATTTAGACATCACATCTAGTAAGAAACATGCTCAACAATCATCATCGAACTCTAATTCACCAATGCATAACACAATTGAAGCTAATTAAGATAAAATCCCAAATTCAAGAAAGTTAGGGTTCATGAGAGGTACCTTTGATTCCTTGTTATGGATGCTTCAAACGTGAAATTTGATCGTTTTAGATGATAGAGGGGTGATGGGCTTTGTAAAATGCACAAGATTGCAAGAAATGGTGGAGAATTGAGAGAGATTAAGATTTTTGGGGTGCTAAATCGGCAATGGAGGAAGAAAAACGAAGTGGGGAGCCTTGATACACAAGTGCTCCGCTTAGCTTTCTTAAGGAAAGCCAAGCGAAGCGCTTGGGCCGTCACAAGCGAAGCGCTTGGCAAGCGGTCCGCTTGGGACCCGCCAAGCGCTCCGCTTGGATTTCCAGTAAGAGTGAAATTCTTACTGGAAATCCAAGCGGACCGCTTGGGCTTGCCAAGCGGTTCGCTTGGGACCTGAAGCTCCCAAATCCATTTTTTTCGACTTTTGCTAAATTTTCACCCCAAAAACCTTGTCTAATCAACGAAACAAAATTTTAAACGTGCTTCTAATCTATATGCAAGTACCTACAACCTCGGGTTGCCTCCCGAGAAGCGCCTTCGTTTAAAACTCGTTGGCTCGACTCTTCACAACTCATGCGAAATTGATTGCACCTTGGGTACTAGATTTCCCCCTCCAATTGCCTCTCAAAGCATCAATTCCCTGCACATCTTGACGAACATAAAGTGGACCAAAAAATCCTACAAGTTCGTTAGTATCAACATAAGCACATGAATCAACAATGGCTCGCAACGTGTGTTGCTTGCCATTTACCTCAAAGTGACATGTTCGGCGATACATGTCTATGACCATACGCACTTTGTTGATGAAGGCTCTACCCAAGAGAACCACATCCTTGAGCTTAGCAGAAGACGTAGGCATAACGATGAAATTAGTCTTCACCTCTACACCGGCAACCCTCACCGCCAAGTTCTCAATCACACCCAACGGCTTTTTCATGGACCCATCCGCTAATTGAACCATGCATTTCATAGGTCTCAAGCCAGACAAACCCATCCGCTAATTGCACCATGCACTTCATACACGTTCAAGGGTATAACATTCACACCCGCTCCCGTGTCTAGAGTTGCCACTATTCCGTCCTTCTTCCCCAAGCCGATTTCAACATCGAAGCTCTCTTGGATGGGCACTTCCACCATATCCACCATCTCATCCTCAGACGATGAGTTTTCTTTCACCTCTTCAATTATCGCATCAGATTGTGCGACAACTTCCTCTTCCATAACCACCTTAGGAGTCTCGACCTCCTCACTCACCTTGCAAGTTTCAGTTATCTTGCAACTTGGCACCTCAACTAGTGCATTGTCTCTCACAACCGTGATCTCCACGGGCAAATCAGTCACCACGGTTATGGCCATAGCCTTCTCCGTGTTCCCGGGGAACTTCCCTTGCTCTCTACTAGCCCCCCGATCTATCAACTCTTGCAACTTCTTATGGAGGTTGCTACTACTAGCCTCAAGCTTATCAAACCGCTGATTGTAAGTAGCTTCATTACGATAGTAATGCTCCATAAACTTATTAGTCTTCAACACTAGATCGTTGAGAGAAGAGACAAGAGGTGAAGGAAGCACCCCTCCACCTTGTGGTCCCGAACTAGCAACATCAGGTGGAGGTGTAGGATTAGAAGGCGGTGCTCCTTCATACCAATTGTTCCCATAGCTGAGACGACTTCTATCTTGATTAGGCCCATAGGCATTTTGATCCGGGTTATTAAGATAACCACGGTTGCCTTGATTCTGGTACCCACCTCGGGGCCCAGGGTTTTGTGGCCTCATATTGCCATATCCTTGCCCGTATTTCACATCTCCAACTACTTCCTCTCCCTCAGCAGCATACACTTCTTGACGGATATCGTTCATGATATATTGCTCTCTAGCAAATTCAGACCGACATAAATAGGCCGGGTACCCATAGTTCTTGCACACACCACAAACTTTCGTAGAAGGAGAAGGAACGCTTTGCCTCAAAGCTTGCTCCACTTCATGGGCGAACCCATCGAAGGCATCTTGTTGTACCACTACCTTGGCCTCACCTCTTTGCTCCTTTTGGAGCACACGAGTCCTCACATTCCGGTTTTGGGAATTCCGGTACATCATGTCCAGCTTCACTTGAGCTTGAGAAGGAAGCAACTCCCCCATACTACCTCCACAAATACTATCCACTTGAGATTGAATCTCAGGATGTAAACCATTGTAAAAGAATTGGAGAAGCTGACCTTTATCATACCCGTGATGTGGGCATCGATGATGCAACCCCATGAATCGATCATAGGCCTCGTGGAAAGGCTCATCATACCTCTGCTTGAATGAGCTAATTTGGCTCTTCATAGCCATTGTCTTGGAAGCGGGGTAGTAACGCTCCATGAACTTGTCAAAGCAAAGATCCCATGTTGTCAAAGACCCGGCCTCCAAAGTATTAAGCCAAGCCTTTGCACGATCACCTAGCCCCATAGAAAAGACCTTCTAACGGAGATCATCATCCATAACACAAGCTGGAGAACAAAATTCTCGAGCTCATTCAAGTACCCAATCACGTCCTCATTAGCCATCCCATAGAATTTGAGAAGTTGTTGGAACATGTGATTCTTGATCTCCAAGTTCCTGGTGGCATCATTGAGGACAATTGCTGGTCCTCTAGCCCCAACCGTAGGCTTAGTAAGTGTACGTATGGGCCGCTCCGCCATTTCACCTTCCAAGTAAACAGATTCAAGAATTGGCTCCAAAAGATAAGAAGAAGACTCTTCCCGAATACCAGAAGTGGAAGCTCCAGATGCTACTTCTTCAAACTCGAGATTCAAATTCCTCCTTCTCCTTTGAAACAAACGATCGATCTCGTCTACAAAAGGTTCAATAATAGGTCCACCCGTTCGGGTTCTAGGCATGCACTCACCTGAAACGAAGAGTAGTGAGTTTCCAAGTCAAAAAGAAACAAAAAACAGAAATAAGGCAAAGAAGAGATGTTGGATGAAAAAACCAAAACAAAAACACCAACCAAACGAGTTAAGTCCCCGGCAGCGGCGCCAAATTGATGATGTCGTTTTTCACCAATTAAATTTGTTTTAAAAGCCAAAGAACACTTATCACTACACAAACTAGAGTGCAATGGCAAGTTTTCCCCGAGTGTCGTTCTCTCGGGACCTAACGTGGATTTGGTTGTGGTTTTTGCTAGTAATTTCAGTCAATGAGTTCAAATGTTTGTAGAATCGCTTTCTTAGAACAAAGCAACGAGAAATCAGATTGATGTAATCAAGTTTGGAAAACGGTTGGTGGTAGAAATCAAATACACATGCATGAGTTACGAATGAGTTCACAAGTTCAGTGCGTAAAACCTTCGATCAAGTCTGCTAAGCAACTCGTCTAGGTAACTTTCAAGAGACACATCGTAAAAGACCACTATCAATACTTTAGAGGTGCTTGTCACTAACACCATTTATCTAGCATGCTGCAAATCTCTAACATACAATCCTATAGCTTTCATTGACCAAGAGTTTGTCACTATACTCAATTCGAATATATTTTATAGGCAACTAAGAATCATATGAAGGAATTTGCAGCAAGACTGAATCACAATCTCATGTAAGCATAAACATAACCCATAGCATGAATATTCTACATTCTACCACCAACACAAAGGATTTAGCTACTCATATTCATCAACATAGACATCAAATCATATGAATTGTAAATAGAATACATCAAATCAAACTACTAGACAAGAGATAATGATACTATGTTACCACCAAGCTGTCAGTAATCGGTGGGAATTGATGAAAACCTCTCCGTAGATGAAACAATGGATGAAATCCTATGCCAAAACCTTTAATCCAATCTAAAATACAATATAATCTGAGTTTTCTCTGAGTTTTGGGGCCTAGGAGCTCTCCAAAACGAAGCTACAGTTCAAAAGTATCAAAAAAGTAACAGAAGATCAGATCTAAGAAGGAAAATCCGAAAACGTAACTGCTGCCAAGCGGACCGCCTGGAGAGGCCAAGCGGAGCGCTTGGCAACCGAAGCGCTTGGAAAGCGAAGCGCTTTGGCCCTCCAAGCGCTTTGCTTGGCTGCTGTGCCAAAGCTCCTGGAAAATGAAGCGGAGCGCTTCACTATTCCAGGCGCTTAGCTTGGCTCCTGGGCAGATTTTTGTCTTCAAACTCAATCTTTTTGCCCTCGTACGGCCCTCGGGTGTCTTGGACTCATCCTTTTCGAAGCTTATTGATGCTCAAACACTCACGAACAAGCCGTGGAGATCAAGGAACTTCAACGGGGCCATTTTCTATCAAAAAAAGCTCGTTTTTAGCTCCAAAAATGCCACTTCGTACCTAAGTGCCTGAAAATGCAGAAAACAATAAACGTGACACTATTCTACAAAACTAACCAAAAAAACAAGGCTAAAAGATAGCAAAAGAAGGTAAAAAAGACAAGATGAACGCGTAAAAAATACGTTCATCAGTTAGTTTTACCGCTTATGATGTATCTTGTTTTCGGAAAAGAAATAGAACCTATTGAAGCATTTGCTGATGATGTACTTTGTTTACACAAACAAACTATTGAAGCATTTAGAACCGTTCAAAAACTTGAAGAATTCGAAGATCTGAAGACTAGAAGATTTCTGAAGACTGGTATCTACAAAGGCACTTTTTGCTCAGAAAGTGGAAACTTCAGCAACAGCATTGCATAAGTGAAAATCTAAATGACAGAGTAGGTTGTGCTTGCTGAAACTGAGACTGACCACTTGCTGATGAACATTTGTGACCTCTTGCTGAAAGTACTTGTATTTACGCTCCAATGTTACTGTTTGAATTTCATTCAAATGAGCATTAAATGCAAAGCATGCACGCGAAGGACTTGAAGACTAGAAGACAACAAAGGACGCTGCTGAAAGTACAAAAGCAAGATAGTGACATCTTAAGGAACAAAAGCCTTAGAATTTTAAATTCAGACGGCTCCTTATTTCACTATAAATAGAGGTCACCCGGCAAAGAGTTGAAGTGTGTCAACAACGTGATCAAACTCTCACTTGTGCTTAAACTCACATACCCTTCAAATACTCTTTACTACCATTGATCCGTTCCAAGACATAAAGCTTGAAAAAGCTACTTGTGAAGAAGTAGAATATACTCGGCTAAGAAATTAGTTAAGTGTTCTTTCTTTCGAACAAGAACAAGTCTTGACACCAGAAACAATTAAACTTGTTTACTTCAAAGTATTCAAAGTTTTGTTTCTTAGATTTCTTGTTGTAACTGAATAAGTTATAATTAAGTTATCTCATCCCAAACCTCTCTAACTGAAATACACCCTTTCAGGCGTGATATTCAGGGGGAACTTAATCGAGCATAGTGTTGCTGATTAAAAGTCCCAAGTTTGGTGGAGAACAAGGTTTCGTTCTCTAGTTAGGTTGGAAACGAAGTAAGTGTTCTTTTGTTTATGTTTGGATCGCTCTAGATAGGTGTTGTAAGGAACCTCAAACTTATCTTACTGGATTCTGTCCTAGAAAGGACAAAGTGGATTAGTTGAGAGATTACGCCACTCTCAGATACCACTATAAAAGTGTTTGTGTGATTTATTTACTGTATTTAGTTTTCAGCAAAGCTTATCTATCTGTACACAGTCACTCACTTCACTTGCTGAAACTTTCACTTACTGACAAAGCACTTATTGTATCAAAGACTTCCACTCTCTGATTTTAAGTATCAGCAAAGCTAGTTACTGAGAAGTAACTTGCGCTTGCTGAGAAAGTTAAGTATCAAAAAACTCATTACTGAAAAGTAATAAGTACTTGCTGAGAAAGTTTTTAAACGACGAAAGTTTGAAAAGACTATTCACCCCCCCCCTCTAGTCTTTTCTAGTTGTTTAAAGGGACCAACAAGTGGTATCAGAGCGAGGTTCTTTAACCTTCAGCACTGAACCTAGATCCCCTTAGATGCTTTCCGTAAATACTCTCACTTGATCAGTTTGGTAGTCTTTTGCTGACAGGATGTCTTTAGGAGATGCTCCCTTGCTGAATCTTGAAAACTACGAAAAATGGCGAAACAACATGATGCTACATCTTGAGGCCATTAGTGATGAGATGGTTACCGTCATTAATGATGGACCTATCAAAATCACTAAGGTTGAAAGAAGTTTTCCTCACAAAACCACAGAAGCTGGAAAGGAAACTATCTTAGGCGAACCAGTTGTTACTGTTGTTCCAAAACCAAGAGAGGAATGGACTTCTGACGAAGCCAAGAGATTCCGTCTTGATGGCCAAGCAAGAAACATCATCATTCGATCAACTCCGGATACTATACAGTGCAAACTGTGGGGTGTTAAAACTGCTAAGGAAGCTTGGAAAATGGTTCAAGATCTTTGTGCTGGTTCTGACAAAACCAAGGAAAACAAACTCGAAGTGCTGAAGTTAAAGTTCCAGAACTTTTTTAAACAAGGTACAAATGAGTCAATGGAAGACTTGGACTTCTGATTCACAACTCTAGTTAGTGAAATGGCAGCCTTGGGTGTTGGAAATCTTTACTCAGATTCTGAGAAGGTGAAAACCATCATCAGGAGTTTGAACCAAGAATGGATCCACACTCAGAACTTCTACTACAATCAAGGAATCCCAGACATTACACCAACAAAGTTGTTCTCTCATCTTGCTACTGTCAACTATGAGACAAAGCAAAGAGAAAATGTATTTGCTGAAAAATCGCGAAACATTGCTCTTGCTGCAAAGCCGTCATCTTCTGAAAAGAAGAATGATAAAGAGCCTTCTGATGAAAATGCTTTGGTTGTTAAAAACATGAAGAAATTCATCAGTAAGGAACTTGAAAGGCGAAAAGCAAAAGAGAAGCTGAAAAAGCATCTTGGTAACAACTACCATAAGTACAAGAATGAGACTGGCTCGCTGAACAAGCAAGCTCAGCAAGCAACCTCATCAGAAGAACCAGCAGTTGGAAATGATCTCTGCTTTTATGCAAAAAGCCTGCACACTTCAAAGCAAATTGTTATTTGCTGAAAGGAAAATCTGCTGAAAAGAAGAAGAAGTTCAAAAGAGCTTTTATTGCTGAAGAAAAGAAGAAGCTTCAAGCAAAAATCGATGCATTATGCATTGATACTAGTTCCGAAGACAGTGAGGATGAAAGATCAGAGACTGACGATGAAGAAGCCACTCTTGACGTAGAGATTGGCAAGGAAGTTTGTGGAATAGCTATGGAAGCTTATCAAGATGTCTCAAACTACGAGTTCTGCCTCATGGCTGGTCAGGTAAACAATCCTACCTCTGACTCTGACTCAGAAAGTGAAGACGAGATTGACCTTGACAAGATTCAAGGAGAAATCGAAAGATTTGAGAAAACTCTGAGCAAACAGCAAGAGAAACTACAAAATGCTGAAACTCTGACCAAGCAGACTACTGAAAAGTGTGTCTTGCTGAAAGAAGAGATAGAAGAAAAGGATGCTGAAATAAGGTGTCTAAAGAAGTTGATTGCTGAAGCTACAGAGAAGAATTCTCAAATGGCAATAGAATTGGAAGAGTATCAGTCCTCAATTCTAAAGTTACTTGCTGAAATCCAAGAGATGAAAAAGATGAAAATCAATTTCAAATCTTATACTGATGCAAGTAATACGCTGACTGAACTAAACTCTTATTTGAGAGATCCATCTCAGAAAAGAAGGTTTAGGTGCAACGTATGAAGGTGATGACGTAATAATCTTAAGTAAAGACAAATCACCGATTTCCTTTGTACGCGCTACTGATAGTGGTCAACCAGAACTCTATCAGTTTGGTCAATCTAAGGTTGGTGAAAAATGCAATCAAGTACCTACGACCGTAAAGCTTGTGTTGTTACTCAAAGTAACAAGACTTTAAAAGGAAAACAGGTTGCTGAAAAGCAAACTGTAAAGAAAAAGGATGATGTAAAGCATTCTGCCAAACAAGTTGCTGAAAAGCAATTTGTAAAGTCAAAAGGAAAGATTACTAAAGATAATCAGAAGACCTTTGCTGACAAACCTGAATCAAGTAAGGTCGCTGACACAAAAGCTCAGCATTCTCGGAAAAGTGGACTAGGTTTCAAAACTAAGCAAAGTCAACTTTTTCACGAGTATAAGCAAAGTCAGCAAAGATACTTCAAAGAGATGAACAAAATCAATCCTAAGAGTTCTGAAAAGACTCAAAGTGCTAGGGCTAGAAGGAACCTTGCTAGAAAAGAACTTACTGAAAAGTATGTTCAGCAAAAAGGTCAACCGAGCAAGACACCACATCAGAAAGTGGACTTGATCAGCACGAATCAAAAGTCTTTTGGCTCAAAACCTTCTAGTTCCTCAGCAAGTAGAAAACAAGTCAAAGTTGAAAAACTTAAGACTTGGGTTTCCACTGGACACATTCTTGAACATGTTAATGGACATCCAATATTGGATAATTAACTTGTTTGCTCTTGATTGTGCAGACTTCAGCCACGGAGACAAACGATGCAGTCTGGCACTTTGACAGTGGTTGTGGAAAGTACATGACGGGCAACAAGAATAACCTTATAAACTATAGACGGTGGTCTAAAGGTCCAACAATAAGGTTTGCTGGTGGAGGCTCTGGTTCTACAAAAGGCTATGGTGACGTGAAGTTAGGATGCATTACCATTACGGGAGTTCTTTATGTCAAAAATCTGAAGTTTAATCTTTTCAGCATGAGTCAGTTTGCTGACAAAGGATACTTCATCAAAATCAAAAGTGATGAATGTAAACTTATAGATCTCGAGACAAAAAAGGTTATTATGGTTGCAAGAAGATCAGGAGGCTTGTACACCGTAGATTGGTCTTCACCAATCGTTGAAAAATGCCTTGTCTCAGATCACGATTGCCTTGCTGAAAAAGCATGGTTATGGCATAAACGAACAAGTCATCTAAACTTCAAGACGCTGAATAAGCTGTCTAAAAAGGCACTTGAAGTTGGATTACCTAAGGTTACTTTTAAGAAGGATGGTGTTTGCAATGCATGTCAGCAAGGAAAGCAAACCAAATCTTCTTTCAAGAACAAGGCAGTACCGTCAACTACAAAACCTTTACAACTCTTGCACATGGACTTGTTTGAATCTTCTTCAACAAGCTATGCTGGTAAGAAGTATGGTCTGGTGGTGGTAGATGACTATTCAAGATTCACTTGAGTAGTATTTATCAAGCACAGATCTGAAACAAGGACTGAAATACCTAACTTGCTGAATAAGCTTGAAGTCATGAAAAATGACAAGGTAAAAGTCATAAGGACAGACCATGGTACTGAGTTTGTAAACCAGTACATAACTGAGTATTGCACTTCAAAAGGCATACAACATCGGTTATCCTCAGTAAGGACACCACAACAAAACGATGTTGCTGAACGGAAGAATCATACCCTAAAAGAAGCCGCAAGAACAATGTTTGCTGACACTGAAATAAGTGAGGCTTACTGGGTTGAAGCGATTAATACCGCCTGTTACACTCAAAACATATGTCTGATTACTAAGGAATACAACAAAACTCCATATGAGTTGTTTGTTGGTAGACCTCCTAATATCACTCATCTAAGAGTATTTGGTTGTAAGTGTTTCGTTCTTAATAACGGTAGAGAATACCTAAGAACATTTCAACCAAAGGCAGACGAAACGATATTTCTTGGTTACTCCTTGCATAGTAAAGCCTATAGAGTTTACAACAAAAAGGCACAAAAGATTGAAGAATCAGTGCATGTTGTATTCTATGAAAAGACACAAGGAGTACCTGCTGAAGAAGAAATATCAGAATGTATGAAAAAGTTAATCATACATGAGCAAAGAACTGAATCTAATGCTAGGCAAATCAAGTCAATTGAACTAAATGATGATTCTGACAATGACTCTCCTCCCCCAAGTCATGACAAGATAAATGTAGTTCACGACAAAGAATTTCCAGCAAAAGACGCAGTTTCTCCGGAAGTTGTTGAAACTACGCAACCTCCTGTGCCTGCTGATGAGTTACCACAATCTAGCAATGCTGAACAAGCAGTTGGTGATGAACCTATCTCAGTAGAAACACAAAATCCCTGTAGTACTAAACAAGTACATGTTGAAGAGTCACATGCTGATGAGGAAACATATCTAGATCCAACGAGCAGAAAACCTGTTAACAAATGGATTAGAGATCATCCCTCCACGGATATGATTGGTGATATTGATAAACGCCAAGTGACTAGATCCAAAGTTTCTGATACTCATGGACTTGTTGAACAAGCAAATGTCGTAGAAGTAGAATCATTGTTCTCTTGCTTTGTTTCAAAAATTGAACCTAAGACCATAGTAGAAGCTCTAAAGCATTCTGAATAGATCAAGGCAATGCAAGAAGAACTGGATCAATTTGAAAGAAACAAAGTCTGGAAACTTGTACCTCTTGCTGAAGGCAAGAAAGCTATTGGTACAAAGTGGGTGTTCAGAAACAAGCTGAGTGAGTCTGGTGAAGTAACAAGAAACAAAGCACGTTTAGTTGCTCAAGGTTACTGTCAGACTGCAGGATTGGACTATGATAAGTCTTATGCACCAGTTGCAAGATTGGATGCAATTAGGCTTTTCTTGGCCATTGCTGCTCACAATGACTTCAGTGTTTACCAAATAGATGTTAAAAGTGCATTCTTGAATGGTGAACTTGCTGAAGAAGTCTACTTAGAACAACCCCCTGGCTTTGAACTTCCCTCAGAAACCAAGATGGTATACAAGCTTCGGAAAGCTGTATATGGTCTAAAGCAAGCACCAAGAGCTTGGTATGATACCTTAGCTAAGTTCTTGCTGGATAATGGTTTCAAGAAACGTGAAGTTGATAAAACCTTATTTACCATGAACCATGATGGTAAAATACTTTTAGTTCAAATTTATGTGGATGACATAATTTTTGGATCTAAGGACAAGCAACTTTGTGATGATTTTGCCAAACTCATGACAAACAAATTTGAAATGAGTATGATGGGAAAATTGAATTATTTCCTAGGATTGCAAGTCAAGCAACTCAAAGATGGAATATTCATAAATCAAGCAAAGTATGAAAAATAAATGCTCATAAAGTTTAGGATCAAAGAGGAAGAGAAACCTGAAAAGATCCCTATGAGTGTTTGTACCAAATTGGGCTATACTAAAGAAGATAAAAGTGTTGAAGAACACAAGTATAGGAAGCTCATTGGTTCCTTGTTGTATTTAACAGCAAGTAGACCTGACATTCAGTATGTTGTTTGTGCAAGATTCCAATCTGATCAAAGAGAATCACACTACAAAAAGGCACTTAAGATACTGAAATATGTCAAAGGTACAGTCAATGTTGGATTATGGTATCCTAAAGATTCTGGACTTGAATTGGTTGGTTATTCTGATGCTGATCATGGAGGATCAACTCTTGATAGAAAAAGTACCTCTGGAACTTGTCAGTTTTTGGGTACTAGATTAATATCATGGTTAAGCAAGAAGCAAACCTGTGCTGCCAATTCGTCTACTGAATCTGAGTACATTGCGGTTGGTTGTTGCACAGCTCAAATCCTATGGATTCAGCAACAATTAAGAGATTATGGTATTCTCCAAAGAAAACACCAATCTTTTGTGATAATACGAGTGCTATTGCTATCACACAAAATCCTAAGTTTCACTCAATGACAAAACACATTGATATTAGACATCATTTCATTAGAGATCATGTGGAAAAGGGAGATATTGAGGTTGTCAAAGTGGGTACTGATGATCAACTTGCTGACATCTTTACCAAGCCCCTACCAGATAATAGATTCGCAATGCTAAGGTATAACCTTGGATTGATTGAATTACCTCAATAAAGGATACAGTTGGCAGAATGCTGAAACAGGTATTCAGCAAGCCAAAGTATTCTTACTTCATTAAAAGCTCATTCCACTAATTTCTTCTAAGAAATGATAGGTCACTACATGATTGCTGAAACAAGCATTTAGCAAGTAATTCCTTCAAAACGGGTATTTGTTAGGAAACTTGATCACTTGCTGAGACAGACACTCAGTAAGAGAAAAACCTTAAAGATTGCTGAAACGGGTATCAAGACAATCAAAGATACTGAAACAGGTATTCAAGTATCAAGGGAATATTCTGTGATGGAAACTCAAAAAAGAGCAAAACTCATTTCTCAGATTTTACCAAAAGATATCTCAAGTATAAAAAGAATTTACTGATACGGGAACTCAGAAATATCTTTTAAACTTAAGAAAATATGAGATGTCTGAGTAAGGGGGAATTTTCATCAAGTAACAAGGCTATTTATGCAAACTCGCTGAAAAGATTCTTGTTTATTTCCGCAAGCAATCAAATCCCATAAATCTCGGTAAAATAAATTTGTGACGTTAATCGGGCACAGATAAACTCGGTAATAATTATGACATGAAATACAATCGTGGCCATTGATTAAAAGGCGTTATTGATCTAACGGTTAACATTACAAAGAGAAAGAGTGCTCTGACGGTTTTTGTTAGTGGGCCACTACGCATTTAATGCAAAGGCTCCACTAACGCCATTGTTTCTCTGTTTTATCCTTGCTGAAAACTCAAATCGATTGAGTTTCTCACACATCAGAGATACTATATAAAGAAGGAGTTAGAGAAATGACAAAATTCTTTAACTCACATTTCCTTTCTCTGCAAATTTTAGCCTGAATCTACTGTACCTCCGGTCAAAAAGCAAACAATCTTTTTCGTACACATTTCTCACTATATAAAGAAATGACACCAAAAACGCACTGCTCCGGTGACAACTCTAGTAACTAACACAACGAAAGTTGTGTTGAAAAACGATAGAATCACAGAAAAACCTACGCCCCCCTCATATCTTGTCACTGCAAAGTGTGAGATGATGATGAAATGGGGTGGTTTTGCAAAGGAGAAGTATATCCGATACTTCTATGAACAAGAACCAGATGGTGACAATGAAGAGGCGCTTGACTTCATTAAACAACAAGGCCTCATTCATTTTATAACTGCTCGCCCTAAGCAAGTGAGCATGTTAGATACTATGGAGTTCTACAAAAATGCAGAAATCCAGTCCCTAACTGATAGTCAAGGAGTCACTGAAAAACTGATCTTTTCTACAGTTTAGAACACGCAAATCGTCCTGAAATGGACTGATTTAGCAGAAATCTTTCAGATTCCAACCACTGGAACTGAAGATGACATCACTTCCACTGATGATGAGATAGAAGCCTTCTACAGTGATGTCAGAAATGAGAAAATGAAGAAAGGAGAGATTGCTCCCGTGACTTGGACAAAGCACGTTAAGAGGAAGCATCTCTGCCATTCACTTGGTCTAGTAGCTTTGCTACTAATCAAAGTCTTAAACTCCCAAGTCGGAGGAATAGACCAAATAGGCTTGAGAAGGTGGGCGTTGCTGTTGCATATCTATGAGAACAAAACGGAGCTCAACTGGGCAAAGTACATTTTCAACAGACTTGTTGATTGTGTTACTAAGTTCAAGGTCAAGGTTGAAGACAACAAGGTCTCACCTACCTTCCCTGTCATGTATGGACTGAAGATATGCTTTATCCTTGAACACTTCAGGATTCAGCTAAGAAACCCATTGCCAATCAAGAAATCTGTATGCAATGTGGGAAGAGCCTTCTACAAGCAAAATGTACCTAAGACTGCTGGCAAGAAACTCGAAAAATCAAAGAAGACAACAGCTGCAAATGTTGTGAGCACAAGCCAGTAAGAAAGGTATACAATAGCTGCAGATGTCACCACTCAGCAAGAAAATGTTCCAGCAACTGAAAAGTTGTTGATGAAACTACTGTAGATGGTGATAGAGATGAAACTGTTGTAGATAGTGATCATGCAAACACCACTACACCCGTTGCTGAAAATGCAACTACTGACGCCACTGTTGGGAAACTGGAAAAATCCAAGAAGAAAAAGAGGAAAGCTGATGATGACACTCAGACTGCAGCGTCATCAGCCAACCCCGTCCCCAAGAGAAAAAGGACAAATAACCCAAGAAAGAAAACACTGGCTCGCAAGTCAGTACCAATTGTCCATGATCTCTCGGACGATTCTCAAGCAGTTGCTGAAAAGCAAGCTCTAGTAGATGTTGACAAGGTGGTTACTGAAACCTATGTCAGCAATGTTGAAGTGTTTGTGGAAGCCTTCAACAATCAACTCAATGTTGATTCATCTACTAAGAACAGACCACAAGGCAGTGGAAATGAAATTCCTGCCCCAATCCCAGATATCTACATTGTAGATAATCTTGATGATCAGACTCTGGAACCAGTGATTGATATCGCTGCTGATATAAGAACCGCGACACTTGCTGAAGCTGTCGTTGCTGAAAAGATGGTTGCTAAACAAGCAACTCATCAAGTTGCTGAAGAACCAGTTGCTGAGACCGCAATGGTTCAAGTCCTAGAGTTTACTGAAACAACACAAGAAGCATTATTCGACGATGCATCTCGTAATGCTGAGAATACTGGCCCCAGTTCACCAAAAACATCAATTGACAAAGTTCAGCTTGTGCTGGAAGAAATAAGCCATCAAATGGAGTTGGATATTGAAGAAACATCCAACAAATCAATCGATGTTTTTATGACAAGCAGTGAGCTTAAGGGTCAAGATGCTTCTGCTCAACTTGTCATTTCAGAGACACGAGAGATAGCTGAAACCGCACAGCTTTCTCAACTAGAGCAAGAAAAGAAGTCTGCTGAAGAAACAGTCCAAGAAATTGAAGAAGCTGTTAATGCTGAAAGGACTGAGTCACCACTTGTCCTTCTTCAGCAGGTAGTTAACTCAACCATAAGCAAATCTTCACTTTCTGAAACTCAATCTTTTTCTAATATTATGATTTCTCTACAGACTCTCAAGATACAAGTCAGACGGTTGCTTAAGCCTCTGCACCAGAATCAACACTTCCTGCTCAGCAGGTAGTTAAAGTTTTTGGTAATACAACTAAGTTTGACAACTTAGTACTTGTATCTAACTCACATTTATTTCAGGATGAACAAATGGAGGATGCTTCTCAAGCTCCTCAAGGAATGCAAATTGTACCAGCACAAACAAGTGTGCAACATGAGCTTGCTGAAACTCAGCAGGTAAATCATGTTTCAGCTTTGGACTCTAAGACAATTATCCAAACCTTTCATGAACTAAATGTTATTCTTTTTCAGGCTAAAAAGGAGACCACTGAAGTGGTTCACATCACTAAAGATCCAAAAGTGAGTTCTGAGGAACTTTACTTAGACTTCAAGAGAACTACCTTGTCAAGAGTTGCTAAGTCTGTCAACAACTGGCAAAGGTACAGAAGGATGGACTTTTCTGACCTTCATCTTCATCTATCAAACGAGAAAAAGAGGACTTCTTTGTTGAAGCTCGAGACCTTTGTCCACTCTATACTTCCGGGAGACATGTCATATTCTCAGCTAATGAGCTCGAATCTGATTGCTCAAATCACAGAGAATATGAAGGACAAATTTAAGAGTGCCTCTCCAACTGAACAAGATGTGATGCTCAAGGGTTCTTTTGTACCCGTGGTGGCTGATCCCCACAAAATCAATGAAGAAGAGGAAGTAACGAGTGTTGCTCTGTACAAGCATCTCGAGTTGGTTATTTTGACTGATGATGATGAGGAAGAAGAAGATGAAAACAACCCAACTGATCCCAGTGATGATGAAGGGAAAGATTCTAAGGACAAAAAGGACGACGATGATGACAATCAAGGTCCTAGTCCTGATGCTGGTGGACTCAAACTGACAGTTGCTGAAACTGAGAATCAAGACATTCAGCAAGCTGAACAAACACCAACTCAGCAAGAATCTCAACCTGCTCCTGCTGAGACAAGTACTCAAGCACCTGTTCAAGGCGCTGATACTGAGGAAGAATACGCCAGAAAGCGAGCCGCTTTGAAACTTGGCAAAGGCAAGCTGTCTGATGCCGAGTTATCTTTACTCGATGCCAAGGTCATTGATCCAAACCTTGATGATGAAGAAGAAATGGATGAAGATTACCAAAGAGCACTTCAAAACAGTCTCCAAATTCATGCAAGGCATACGTAGAATTTGGATATTGCTCAATCTTCAGGAGTAAAGCCACAGGAAGTCCCCTCCCTTCCACTTACTACTGGTGAAACTCCAGCAATTGAGTCTCAAACGTTGCCCTCAGCAACTACTCAATTAAAACTTACTACTGGTGAAACTCCAGTCGTTGAGTCTGAAGCGCTGCCATCAGCAACCACTCAACCAGAAAGGAATGAAGCTGCCGATTTAGGTTCCAAGGTTGTTGGCCTTGATGAATCTGAAGATGAAGATGATCTTTCAGCAAATGAGGATGATAAATCAAAGAAAGACCCCAAAGTTGTTGAAATTCCTCCTCCTGACTACGAACATAGTGTAGGAAATTCCTTGAGAACTCAATGGGTCACACAAGACGATCAATTTTCTTCTGAGCTCAAAGTTCATTCCTTGACCCTGATGAACGTATTTTTGACGCGTTCATCTTGTCTTTTTTACCTTCTTTTGCTATCTTCTAGCCTTGTTTTTTGGTTAGTTTTGTAGAATAGTGTCACGTTTTGTGTTTTCTGCATTTTCAGGCACTTAGGTATAAACGGCGTTTTTGGAGCTAAAAACGAGCCTTTTTGATGAAAAGATGGCCCCGTTGAAGTTCCCCAATCTCCGTGGCTTGTTCGTAAGTGTTTGAGCATCAATAAGCATCGAGAAGGATGAGTCCAAGGCACCCGAGGGCCATGCGAGGGCAAAAAGATTGAGTTTGAAGACAAAAATCTGCCCAGGAGCCAAGCTAAGCGCCTGGAATAGTGAAGCGCTCCGCTTCAATTTCCAGGAGCTTTAGCACAGAAGCCAAGCGAAGCGCTTGGTGTGCCAGAAGCGCTTCACTTGCCAAGCGCTCCGCTTGGCTTCTTCAAGCGGTCCGCTTGGCAGCGGTTACGTTTTCGGATTTTACTTCTTAGATCTGATCTTTGATCATTTTTTGAATATTTTTTGAACTGTAACTTGGTTTTGGAAACTCATAGAAAACTCACATTACTTTGTATTTTAGCTTGGGATTCAGGGTTTTGATTGTGATCCATCCTTTGTAATCATCTACGGAGAGGTTTTGTTTGCTTTCCACGGATTAGTGACAGCTTTGGTGGTAACTTGTATCACTCTCTTGTCTTGTAGTTTGATATGATGTATTCTGATTATTATTCATATGAATTGATGTCTATGTTGATGAATATGAGTAGCTAAATCTTTTGTGTTGGTGGTAGAATGTAGAATATGCATCCTATGGGTTATGTTTATGCTTACATGAGATTGTGATTCAATCTTGCTGCAAATCCCTTCATACGATTCTTGGTTGCCTATAAAATATATTCGAATTGAGTATAGTGACAAACTCTTGGTCAATGAAAGCTATCGGATTGTATGTTAGAGATTTGCAGCATGCTAGATAAATGGTGTTGGTGACAAGCACCTCTAAAGTATTGATAGTGATCTTTTATGATGTGTGTCTTAAAGTTGCCTAGACGAGTTGCTTAGCAGACTTGATCGAAGGTTTTATGCACTGAACTTGTGAGCATATTCGTAACCCATGCATGTGTATTTGATTTCTACCACCAACCGTTTTCCAAACTTGATTTACAACAATCTGATTTCTCGTTGCTATTGTTCAAAGGAAACGATTCTCTAAACATTTGAATTCGTTGACTGAAATTAATTGCAAAAACCCCAAGCAAAGCCACGTTAGGTCCCGAGAGAACGACACTCAGGGACAACTTGCCATTGCACTCTAGTTTGTGTAGTGATAAGTGTTCTTAGGCTTTTAAACAAATTTAATTGGTGAAAAACGACATCATCAATTTGGCGCCGTTGCCGGGGACTTAACTCCTTTGGTTGGTGTTTTTGTTTTAGTTTTTTCAGCCAACATCTCTTCTTTGTCTCATTTCTGTTTTTGTTTCTTTTTGCTTGAGATACTCACTATTTTGTATTTCAGGTGAGTGCATGCCTAGAACCCGAACGGGTGGACCTATTATTGAACCTTTTGTAGACGAGATCGATCGTTTGTTTCAAAGGAGAAGGAGGAATTTGAATCTCGAGTTTGACGGAGTAGCATCTAGAGCTCGGGAAGAGTCTTCTTCTTATCTTTTGGAGCCAATTCTTGAATCTGTTTACTTGGAAGGTGAAATGGCGGAGAGACCTATACGTACACTTACTAAGCCTACGGTTGGGGCTAGAGGACCAGCAATTGTCCTCAATGATGCCACAAGGAACTTGGAGATCAAGAATCACATGTTTCAACAACTCCCCAAATTCTATGGGATGGCTAATGAGGACGTGATAGGGTACTTGAATGAGCTCGAGAACTTTGTTCTCCATCTTGGGCGACCAGGAGCTGGTGTTACTGATGAACGTTGTCAGGGTTCAATCAAATAATATTTGTTATTTAGCCAAAGGCAATCCACAACTACAACGAAAACCGTAGTGTAGCAGCAGAATGACTCGAGTGTCGTTCTCTCAGGACTATAACTAGCTTTATCTATTTAATAAGAAAATATAAAACAGCAGATAAAAAGCGATAAGGGGTTTTCAAGCAGATAATGGAGGTTGGTAATAGTATGGTCCTTCTTAACATAATGGGTCGATAATCATGTATAAATTTCTCGGTCTTGCATAGAGATCTTTGAATGAATCTAGGGTCCTGTTGTAAGTATTGTGCACTACGAAAATAGTATGGGTCTGACCTGTCAACAACTAACGTCCTATTGTGTTCCGTAATCATTCAACACTACGAAGATAATTAAGTCTGATTGGCCGACAAGTGTCCTAGTGTGCATACTGATCAATACAACATACGAGAATTTTGGTGTTCAACTCATCAACGAAATAAAGCAATGACACGGAGTATAATGCGCGATATAGCCATTAGCATGATTATCTTCCCTCGCTAAGAATTCACATACTACCACCAACGATAAATTTAGCTACTCATAATGTGCATGCAATCAATAACAATCATAGAAGAAAACATATTGAAAGAATATATAAAATAAGTAGATAAAAGTTGTAAGATACAAAGTTACCGAAGGTTGTCAATCTCCGGATGATTGTGATCCTACGCGCTCCAATCTGCTATGAAAAAGTATCCCCTAAGCTACGGAACTCCCAGGACAGGTCCCGGGAAGTTCCTACCTAAAACTATAGAGAGAGGTGAGAAAGAAGGCTTGGAAAGATATGAATTTCGGAGAGAAAATTCGCAACTATATATAGGCCCGGAATTCCTCTGGGGCGGTTCGCCCGAGAGCTGGGGAGGTTCGCCCCCCAGTGTAAACGCGAGATTTTCGCGTTTTCGACGCGGTTTTGGATTTCTTCACCTTTTCGGACTCGGTTTCAGACCTCTAATGGCCTTCTAACCTCCAGATTCTACCCCTAGACTCCAAATCCTATCCGGAAACCTTCAGATACTCCAAATAGGCTTCTGGAACACCAATTCCTTGTAAACTTCAATATAATTGCCCGTAAATCTCCGAATTTCAACCAAAACCTGTAAAGTAAAATCTAAAGGGAAACGTGACACTATTCTAATAAAATGTACTAAAATATAGCTAAATTAACATAGAGGATAGCTAAATTAGGTGAAAAAGACTCGAATGAAAGTGTAAAATACACATTCATCAAACTCCCCAAACCGAACATTTGCTTGTCCTCAAGCAACTAAGCTAGACTCTAATACAAAAAACATGCAAGACTCAAAAATGGAGTTTTAATGCCAAATAAAATGAACTAAATTACTGAATCTACCAAATAACATATGAACAAAAACCATATAAATCAAAGCATGAATATAGGTTGAAGAATACCTCGATTGACTTATACACATCCACATAAGCACTTATGTCAAGACAAGATAGTCTCTCGTAACATTCTCTACCTGGACCTAGTCAGTGACGACGTAATGATGCATGCTAAGATACGAATGGTTGCCCCGTGCCTATGAAACTGAGGACTTACTGTTGTTCCACCATGTTAAGACTTTTCCTCAAAAGAGGTCGAACCAGTACTGGCTCTCATCAAACGAAGGAGGGTTCCCTATAAAAGATAACTCTCCCCTATTCTACCCATCTCTCAAGTAAAGTCTTAAGCTATTCACCACTTCCTGAATGGCAGGACGAGGGTGGTCTAGAACAGATGACACTTAAGACAAAAAAGATAAAAAATAGAAAAACATAATTACGATCAATACGAAAAATGGAAAAGACTCAAACTTGCTAAACTGCTATTTGGCTTTATTTTTTGGACTCTTCTTTGCTTTTTTGGGGTCTTCTTTTTTTTTTTCTTTTTTCTTTCCAGATTCTTTTTTTTCTTTTTCTTTTTTTCTTCTGGAATTTTTCTTTCTTTTTTTCGATTTTTTCTAGCCAGCAGTAGCATAACAAAGAGAAAAACAAAAAGACTCACACGACTTTCCCAAATTACGGAAAAGGAAAAATAAACTCACGATACGAAAAATGAAAAACAGAAACAAGTCTAATTATGGTGTAACCCTCTCCCCAAACCTATTCGGAAGAATAGGTTATAAACAAAGGATCACACAACCTCACACTACCTCCTTCCTAGGAATTTAGCAATCTCAAAGCATGGTGAAGACTTGTTGCCTCTTAGGTACATAATTACTCGGGAAAACAACCATAAGACCCTAACATGCATCATCCTATTATAAAGGCCTTCGTGAACCGCAGTAGAGAAAACACCACTAAGTGATGTCGAGACTACCTAGCTCAACTAAGTGCAATACATAAATGTGACAAGCCAAGCGAGAAAGACCTCAAACAAATTCATAGAGATGAAGCATACGATTAATGACATAGCTAGTTGGTCTACCCAATAAAAAAATTCAAAAAATTCGGCAATAAACTCCATATAAAACATGCAAGACTATCCTAGGAAAGCAGTAAACGTGCAAATGCTAAAAATTCACGAGCTTTTCTTTTCATAAGCAAGATAAGTAAAGAGATAACCAGCGATAACCTCCTCCCCAAACCTGAACGTCGTCGCTCATCCCGAACGTCGAAAGTGGATCCAAGGTGAGAGCTAATGCTTGTATAAGTTACCTATAATACTCAACCGAACTCGTGAGAAAACAAAACATACTAACCTTCAGTGGAGGCGGTAAGGGTAAGCTCTAGGTGATCAACCTCCCTTTGATCACTAGATATTTCGAAGTACGGTTTCACTCGTTGGCCATTCACTTTGAAGGTATTTCCCGTCTTTGGATCGAAGAGTTTAACAGCTCCATGGGGAGCAACTTCGAGAATTTCGTACGGTCCATCCCAACGAGTACGGAGCTTTCCAGGAAATAGTCGAAGGCGAGAATTAAACACCAAAGCTTTTTGTCCAGGAATTAATTCTTTACGTACTATACCACGATCATGATACTTCTTAGTACGTTCCTTATAAATCTTGGCATATTCATAAGCACCTAGTCGTAATTCATCAAGCTCATCTAACTGCAACGATCGTCCCTCGCCAGCCTTCCCAATATCTAGGTTGAGCGCTTTAATTACCCAATATGCCTTGTGCTCTAGTTCCAAGGGAAGATGACATGCTTTCCCATACACAAGTCTGTACGGAGTGGTTCCGATCACTGTCTTGTAGCTAGTTCTGTACGCCCAAAGTGCATCATTCAATTTTCCTGCCCAATCCTTCTTGCTAGGCTTCACTACTCGCTCAAGGATCTTCTTGATCTGACGGTTGCTGACTTCTACTTGCCCCGATGTCTGTGGGTGATAAGGTGTAGCGACGCTATGGTGGACAATGTATCTCTTAAGAAGTGAGGCAAATGTTCTATTGACAAAGTGTGACCCTCCATCACTGATGATTGTCCTAGGGCACCCAAACCTCGAAAATATGACTTCCTTCAAGAACTTTATAACCACTGCGCCGTCATTTGTTTTTGTAAGAATTGCCTCTACCCATTTAGTCACGTAATCCACTGCAACAAGAATGTACTCCTAGCTTCCACTGTTTGAAAATGGTCCCATAAAATCAATGCCCCAAACATCGAAAGGTTCTACCACTAGATTCGTTTGAAGGGGCATTTCATCTTTCTTGCCGATACCACCTCCTCGTTGACATGGGTCACAATTCTTCACAAAACTTCAAGCATCTTTGTATATTGTTGGCCAGAAAAATCATGCCTGCAATACCTTGCGTGCTGTCTTCAATCCACTGTAGTGCCCCCCACAGTTAAGCTCATGGCAATGGCTCAGTATACTTTGTTGCTCTTCCTGTGGCACGCATCTCCTTAGAATCCCATCAGCTCCTTCCTTAAATAGATGCGGATCATCCCATATGTAAGTCCTGCATTGCTTGGCAAGAGCTCTCTTGTCTGAAGCTGAAAAGTTAGTGGGGCAAATATTCATAGCCAAATAGTTTACAATATTTGCATACCAAGGCTCCTCATTAGCCTTCATTAGATGCTCATCGGGGAGATCTTCATTAATGGGTATTGGATCAACAGGGATATTTGGTATTCTAGATAAATGATCTGCTACTAAATTCTCCCTACCAGCTCTATCCACTATAGTCAAATCAAAGTCTTGTAGCAAAAGGACCCAACGGATTAATCTAGGCTTAGAATCTTGCTTAGCTATCAAATGTCTCAAAGCAGCATGATCAGTATGGACATTCACAGGATGACCAATTAAATAAGATCTAAACTTTTGTAAAGCAAAGACAACAGCTAAAAATTCTTTTTCAGTTGTTGTATAATTAACCTGTGCGGAGTCTAGAGTCTTACTAACATAATAAATCACACGATACTGCTTATCAACTTTTTGGCATAAAACAGCACCCATAGCAAAATTCGAAGCATCACACATAATTTCGAAAGGGAGATTCCAGTCAGGCGGCACAACAATGGGGGCAGAAACAAGCTTTTCCTTAAGAGTATTAAAAGCAACTAGGCAATCATTAGAGAAATGGAAAACCACATCTTTAGCAAGCAAGCTACTTAAAGGTTTAGCAATTTTCGAAAAATCTTTAATAAACCTCCTATGAAATCCTACATGGCCAAGAAAAGATTGTAATTCTTTCACACAAGTAGGCTGGGGAAGTTTTTCAATGATTTCTATCTTAGCCTTGTCTACCTCAATACCTTTTTCAGAAACTACATGTCCTAGAACAATGCCTTCTCTAACCATATAATGACTCTTCTCCCAGCTTAAGGTCAAGTTGCATTCAATGCACCTTTTTAAAACTAGATCTAATCTTTGCAAGCACTCATCAAATGAATCACCAAATAGGGAAAAATCATCCATAAAAAATTCAACAAATTTTGTTACCATGTCAGAGAAAACAGAAAGCATGTGCCTTTGAAAAGTGGCGGGAGCATTGCATAGTCCAAATGACATCCTCCTATAGGCAAATGTTCCGAATGGGCAAGTGAATGTCGTCTTCTCCTGATCCTCTGGCGCTATTGGAATCTGGTAGAAACCTGATAAACCATCAAGAAAATAATAGAACTTCCGTCCCACAAGGCGGTTTAGCATGTCATCTATAAATGGTAAAGGGAAGTCGCCAATACATGAAAACGCAATGAAAGTTCAAAATTATAGCACCCTATGGAAAGCATCTCATAAATACATATATATATATATATATATATATATATATATATATATATATATATATATATATATATATATATATATATATATATATATATATATATATATATATATATATATATATATACATATTTCCGTACTTATATTGGTTTGGTTGGGGCTTGTAGCTTGAGGGTTGTTATCAGTCATCTACAAACAAATAAGGGCGTCGCCTACCCATCATGCATGAACGGTCTACACGTAATGGATGCCGCCTATCCATTCTAGTTCTAAACGCGGTCAAGCATATAATGGGTGCCGCCTACCCATACATAAATATGCGGTCCGACATATAAGAGGGCGCCGCCTACCCTCGCATGCATAGCGGTCGAACGGAATGTAAAAACATGGTATTTAAACATGCATTGTCAAACGATAGCATATTGAGCATATGAAACAAGTAGTAGCCTATGCGGATGACAAATGACTTCATAATTTCATTATGAAAATTATAATCCCATACTTATAATCTCTATGAAATAATTGAAAATTTGGACTAGATTGAACATTCAAAAATTCTGTTGACCAAGTAGCAATTTTCGAAAACCCGAAGGACTTAATTGTAATTTTAAAAACCTTAGAGGTGTTAAATCTAAAATTCAAAAGTAGAAGGACTAATTTGCAATAAAAAATAAATTGATAAATTATAAATAAGCCCTTTAACTTTATACTAATTAAATTTAACGCCTCTAGTTTAAAACAATTACAATTAAATCATATTTATATTCCAAATATAAAATTAATTCCTCAAAACTTTCAAAATTCAATTTTGGGTCCAACCCGAAAATATATATATAACTTTTTTTTCTTATTAAAATGTGGGACGCCCGCCCCCTCCCGGTGCCCGCGGCACGTGGGTACCGGACGCCGCGGGTGCAGGCACCTGGCGCCCCAGGCGCCCGGCACCTGCGTCCGCAGGCAGGGCGCCTGCGTCACGCAGGCGGCCGGCCGCCGCTTGCGTCGGGCAAGCGGCCCGGTCAAAAATATATATATGTAAATTTTTTTTTTTTTTGAAAAATATAAATTCTAAATTTATAAAAAAAACAAAACTTTTGAAAATCCAATTCATCATAGAATCAATTGCATCCACATATCTACAAAATCATACAATATATATATACGTATATACGTAATCAATTAACCTCGCTCTGATATCAGAGTTACCCCTAGGGTACGCAGCGGAATTTTAAAGATTTTCTTAACATACTGGTTAATTGATTATGCATATGTCGTATATATATAAACACGTCAATTAGAAGACTAACCTTACTTCCAAAGCAGCTTCCAAGTCTTCGTAATAATCCGGTGTATCTTCTCCTTCGTCGAAGTCGAAGATATCTACAATACTCTGTATATCTGCAAGACAATAAGAGTTAGTTTCCAGCTCCTAGAACCTCAACCTTGGTATCCACGGATGAACAGCCTATCGGAAGAATGCTAGGATATTCTTTATGTGACCAAGAAGACGGGGCGGCAATTCCCTCCGGTGGCGGTGTGCGCGCGCGTGAGGCTAAGGGAAGAGGGGAGAGTTTTTATTTTCTCTAAGAAAACTGGGTAGAATAACTGTGTATCAAAATCACATGTAAAATCGTCTGTCAAACTCTCTCCAATAGTCTACTATATATAGTAGTCTATAGAAGCCTAAAGCATAAGCAATTAGACTTCGTAAAGGAATAAGAATCTAATTCTTATCGCACAAGGAAACCAATATCAAGTCTAGATTCATTCCCAATCAAATCAAAACTCAATCAGGAAAATCTAACTTATCCCTTGGACTTCTAATAGAGGACGGAGTCGAACTCCTTCCCCTATTCTGCCACGCGCGCGCGCGCGCCTATCCTACGGGACGTGGGTCCCACTTTTGGGACCCACATATATTTCTAAGGCAATCCAAACTCCAAGTAGATTTTTGCCCAAGTGCATATGTTAATTCTAAATTAACATATCCTTTACAATCAAACCTCCATTATATTTCCAAAATATAATATTTAATTGTATTTACATAAAATACAATTACTTAGCCAATTCAATTAATAATTCCAAATCATTAATTGAGCCACCAATTATTATAATTAATTCCAAATCAATTATAATCCATCAATCACAATTAATTCCAAATTAATTGCGATTCCATCTTCAAGGATATCCTGATAGGCTGAATCACCGCATAGTGTGACCCCTAGGGCCTCACCGTATTAAGCAAGTCCTAGACTAGGCAACATGGAATTCCTAGACGGTTCCATTTGCAATATTAATACGTGAGGACGCTTGAGAGGTTTCTCAAAGCTAACCCTTTCGTTGCGAAGCCTGTTGCGCTCAACGCGGCGATGGTAACGTCCCTTCATCTGACTTGCTCGGATGTATCTAGGATCGATGAAGTGTCTAACCCAATAATACATCCACGGGCGTCTCAGGGAGTTGTTTGGTTAAGATATACTTATGACCATCATAATATATCACTTGCACTGGCCAGTGACTTTACCAACACAACTATGCAGACTACGAGCAGTGCTCTCCTGTGCTACACTTGAGAGATGAATCCTTCACAGAATCACTTATCACCCCCATTTGTATTTAGCCATAATCCTGGATCGTGTCTTAGGTCAACTGCTTATTCAGAGCTGACATCGACGGGTCCACCAAGGATATGGAGCAACAAATGTGATGATAAAGTCCTGTAAGTGCAAAGGACGAATGGCATCACTTCGACAACTCACCGGTTCCCATAGACACGTCGGTGTAGAGTATACATCGATGGGAGTGTCGGGTGGGTACTTCCATTGTTCGATAAAGCTTCTTCGAACAACTATGCGCAGTTATGGAACGTTCCTTGATTTTCCAACAATCCGTTCCGTGGCCGTGGGATCGGCTCACACTTGCTCCAACAAGTATAACCTCCACGCATACTAGTCTTGTCAGGTTCATTCAGACCCCCACATCCGAGATGTACCACGACTAGGGAGAGTTTGGGATAGATGATAACTCACATAGCTCCCACTAACTGTGTGATCGGTCATCTATCCGAGTGGACATGTTCAGTATCAATACAGACAACAATATAGATATGACATGCTGCAGCCTTGTGTAATATAAATATGAAAGCAATACTCAACAGTAAAATGAAACAAACATATATTATATTACGTTGACCTGTGTAATAGTACATATATATCCTCTACAAGGGCACCATGCCCTTAGTAAGGACTGTCTCTAGGACATATACACTATCAAAAAATGTGTTGGTCAAGATTGGTGAGGCATCTATATACACCAATTTCGTAGTTATGCCGGCGTCTGCACCTGGAACGGGGGATGTCATACTCTTAGGGAAAACATTCTTGACCAAGCTACACTCGGTGATGGATATCTACCAAAGGACTTGCACCATCGAAGTAAATGGCAAGAAACACGTATTGCAAGCCATACCTGATCCACCTGAACCGCCTGATATTACTACTCACTATTGTGGTCTTGCAGCCTATATTCTTTCTTATTCACAGGTTCGTGGCATGGAAAGGAGATCAATGAAGGGGAAGGCTAGTACCCGCAAAAAGAAGAGATAGGCGCAGACAGGAGTCGAGTCAAAGACTTTAAACAATGACGCTATCCGGGAGGCAACCCGGAATTTTTACCGCTTTCTTTACTACTTTTCTGCATGCATTCATTCTTGAACTATTTCCTTCTCATATGCGAATTTGTTCATGTGTGTGTCGTATATGCTTTTGTTTGAGAGAGATTTATCGAGTGGTTTTTTGAAAAAAATTAGTTTCGGGATTTAAACCGCATTTTCTGACATCGGGACCCGTCTCCCCGCATTGGGGAGCACGGGGCGAACCGCCCCACTTGGGGGGCGAACCGCCCCATAGTTCCAGATCTTAAAAAACACGGATTTCAACCCCAAAACCATATTTTCTTCATTCTTCTTCATCCATACTCCCAAAAAACCCGAAAAGTGCGATTTTGCTTCTAAATCTTCATAACTTCTTCGTTTCTTGACCAAATTAAGTGTTCTTTAGATTAATTTGAAGCCTGTTACATGATCTATCATCCTAACCGATCAGATTTCATCCTAATTCGTTAGATTTGCATATATGAGGTATCATCTTTAAGAACCCTAATTTTCGAATTTGGGGGTTTTCTAATTTGAGCTTCAATTATGCTTGTTTGATGCATGGGTATGGTGTTTATGTGATTAGACATGTTATTTACTATCAATTGCATGCTCAATTTTGCTTAAATTGTTGATTTGGGTATTTTGCTATTAGATGATATATCTTGTTATGCATTATGTCTTTATCTTTGATTTATAGCATATGGATATGTTTATTGGTGTAATGTTGGTAGATTTGACGATACAATGCTTATTAGTTGAGAATGAGGATTTATGCTGTTGAATTTTTTGCGCTGCTATGGTATGAATTGAAACCTTGTTATCAAGGTTATTGGTTGTCTAGTAAGAGCATGATGTGATGTATTGCATATAGTAGTTACGTTGATATGTTGCATGATGAAGTAGCTAGGCTAGACATTGCGGTTTGGGGAGTTCGATTGATGAATTTATCACTTGTGTGTCTCGCTTTTACACTAGCATATATTTGAGTCTGTTTTGAGTCGTACGAGGTGCTAATCGCTGTTTGTAGGTACCATACTAAGGGAAGGGAGTATTTCCGTATGATTGCTGTGAAGAACCATGTCAAGGAAGGTGATCTCGCTAGATGTGCGTTCGAGCCAAGGGGTTTGGCAACAACGTCGTGGATTATCCGAGAGGAGGAGTTAGAATACACCTGGAGTAAGGACTCCTATGCCTATTCATGCACCACCGAAGGACTCCTATGTCAGCACTCCATCACGAAGACTGCAAAGTTCGAGTGAACAGGAAGGCACCGGGACATTCTAGCAGCGATGGATTTGATCTTGAGTTCGCAGTTGCTAGAAGGTTCCGAAGTGCTAGCTTGGTTCCAAAACGTAACGACATGGGTACACAGTCCCTCGTTGGGGCACCCCTTACCTGCCTCTAAAGTGAGCATCATATTGACATTGGTCGGAGCAACAGTGGATAAAGTGGTCAAAATTGGAGAAAAAGGTAGAAGACTTCTGAGTGTCCGAACAGCTTACTGTAACCTTCTCGAGGTGTAAATCTTTTGAGGGGGAGGTCCTGATACCACTTCCCTTTCCCCTCCAACAGTTCACATCCTATTGAAGGGCTACAGGATGGAGAATTCCATAACAGCGGCAGCTAATCTTAAGAATTCTACCTACCACTGCAACTCTACTGGCGATGATGATGATGACAGTAGTGACAATGAAGGCCATACGGACAATGATGACTCTGATAGAGGAGTTGATCTTGACCGGCCTAAAAATGGAACTATCGCAACCATCAGAAGACCTGATGTCACACTATGAAACTCACAAAGGAGGCCCAATAAATCACAAGCAGCATACTCAGCCGACCGAGGCCAACCATGGGGTAACATCTAGTATCACATCTTATTTCCTCATTTTCTTACTGCTAGGGACTAGCGTTAATTTCATGAGGGGGATTGGATTTAAGTGATCTAGTATTATTAGTTTGGAGCTTGACATTGGTAGGCTGAGTATAAGTACCTCGCATGCTTTATCTCTTTGCATTTGCATTTGCACGTTTACTGCTTTCTTAGATTTTTAGGTTGCATTCACTTCATTCATCCTAGGATAGTTTTGCATGTTTTTATATGGAGTTTATTGCCGAATTTTTTGAACTTTTTTATTGGGTAGATCAACTAGCTATGCCATTAATCGTATGCTTCATCTCTATGAATTTGTTTGAGGTTTTTCTCGCTTGGCTTGTCACATTTATGTATTGCACTTAGTTGAGCTAGGTAGTCTCGACATCACTTAGTGGTGTTTTCTCTACTGCGGTTCACGAAGGCCTTTATAATAGGATGATGCATGTTAGGGTCTTATGGTTGTTTTCCCGAGTAATTATGTACCTAAGAGGCAACAAGTCTTCACCATGCTTTGAGATTGCTAAATGCCTAGGAAGGAGGTAGTGTGAGTTTGTGTGATCCTTTGTTTATAACCTATTCTTCCGAATAGGTTTGGGGAGGGGGTTACACCATCATTAGACTTGTTTCTGTTTTTCATTTTTCGTATCGTGAGTTTATTTTTCCTTTTTCGTGAATTTTGTACTCCAACCTATTCTTTCGAATAGGTTTGGGGAAGTCGTGTGAGTCATTTTGTTTCTCTTTTTGTTATGCTACTGCTGGCTAGAAAAAAATCGAAAAAAAAAAGAAAGAAAAATTCCAGAAGAAAAAAAAAGAGAAAAAGAAAAAAAGAATCTCACCCCAAAACTCTCTAACTGAAAATACACCCTTTCAGGCGTGATATTCAGGGGGAACTTAATCGGGCGTAGTTTTGCTGATTAAAAGTACCAAGTTTGGTGGAGAACAAGGTTGAGTTCTCTAGTTTAGGTTGGAGACAAAGCAAGTGCGCTTTGGTTTCTGTTGAATCGCTTTAGATAGGAGATTGTAAGGAACCTCAATCATATCTTAGTGGATACAGTCCTAAAAAGGACAAAGTGGATTAGTTGAGAGATTACGCCACTCTCAGATACCACTATAAAAGTGTTTGTGTGATTTACTTACTGCATTTAGCTTTCAACAAATTATATCTGTTTGTACACAGTCACTCACTTCACTTGCTGAAATCTCTTTACTTGCTGAAAGAGCACTTATCGTTTCAAAGACTTCCGCTCTCTGATTTTAAGTATCAGCAAACCAAGCTACTGGAAAGTAACTTACGCTTGCTGAGAAAGTTAAGTATCAGCAACCTCATTACTGAAAAGTAATAAGTACTTGCTGAGAAAGTTTTTAAACGACGAAAGTTTGAAAAGACTATTCACCCCCCCCCCCTAGTCTTTTCTTGTTGTTTAAAGGGACCAACAAGTGGTATCAGAGCGAGAGGTTCTTTAGCCTTCTGCACTGAACCTAGATCCCCTTAAGTGCTTTCCGTAAATCACTCTCACTTGATCAGTTTGGTATTGCTTTTGCTGACAGGATGTCTTTAGGAGATGCTCCCTTGCTGAAGCTGGAAAATTACGAGAAATGGCGAAACAACATGATGCTACATCTTGAGGCCATTAGTGATGAGATGGTAACCGTCATTAATGATGGACCTATCAAGATCACTAAGATTGAAAGGAGTTTCCCTCACAAGACCACTGAAGCTGGGAAGGAAACCATCCTTGGCGAACCATCAGATACTGTTGTGCCAAAACCAATAGAGGAATGGACTGCTGACGAAGCTAAGAGATTCCTTCTTGATGGCCAAGCAAGAAACATCATCATCAGATCAACTCCGGATACCATACAGTGCAAACTGTGGGGTGCTAAGACTGCAAAGGAAGCTTGGAAAATGGTTCAAGATCTTTGTGCTGGATCTGACAAGACCACGGAAAACAAACTTGAAGTACTTAAATTAAAGTTTCAAAACTTTAAGCAAGGTGCTAACGAGTCACTGGAAGACTTGGACTTCAGATTCACAACTCTTGTTAGTGAAATGGCAGCGCTGGGTGTTGGAAATCTTTATTCAGATTCTGAGAAAGTGAAAACTATCATCAGAAGTTTGAATCAAGAATGGATCCACACTCAGAATTTCTATTATAATCAAGGAATGCCTGACATTACACCAACAGAGTTGTTTCTCATCTTGCTACTGTCAATTATGAGACAAAGCAAAGAGAAAATGTGTTTGCTGAAAAATCGCAAAACATTGCTCTTGCTGCAAAGCCGTCATCTTCTGAAAAGAAGAATGATAAAGAGCCTGCTGATGAAAATGCTTTAGCTGTTAAAAACATGAAGAAGTTCATCAGTAAGGAACTTGAAAGGCGAAAGGCAAAAGAGAAGCTGAAAAAGCATCTTGGTAACAACTACCATAAGTACAAGAATGATACTAGCTCGCTGAACAAGCAAGCTCAGCAAGCTACATCATCAGAACAACCAGCAGTTGGAAATGATCTATGTTTTTACTGCAAAAAGCCTGGACACTTCAAAGCTAATTGTCCTTTGCTGAAAGGCAAATCTGCTGAAAAGAAGAAGAAGTTCAAAAGAGCTTTCATTGCTAAAGAAAAGAAGAAGCTTCAAGCAAAAATCGATGCATTGTGTATTGATACAAGCTCCGAAGACAGTGAGGATGAAAGTTCAGACACCGACAATGAAGAAGCCACTCTAGACGTGGAGATTGGCAAAGAAGTGTGTGGAATAGTGATGAATGTGTATTTTACACTTTCATTTGAGTCTTTTTCACCTATTTTAGCTATCCTCTATGTTAATTTAGCTATATTTTAGTACATTTTATTAGAATAGTGTCACATTTCCCTTTAGATTTTATTTCACAGGTTTTGGTTGAAATTCGGAGATTTACGGGCAATTATATTGAAGTCTACAAGGAATTGGTGTTCCAGAAGCCTATTTGGAGTATCTGAAGGTTTCCGGATAGGATTTGAAGTTTAGGGGCCGAATCTGGAGGTTAGAAGGCTACTAGAAGTCATAAACCGAGTCCGAAAAGGTGAAGAAATCCAAAACCGCGTCGAAAACGCGAAAATTTTGCGTTTACACTGTGGGGCGAACCGCCCCGTGCCTCGGGTGAACCGCCGCGGGCAAATTCCGGGCCTATATATAGTTGCGAGTTTTCTCTCCGAAAATTATATCTTTCCAAGCCTATTTTCTCACCTCTCTCTATAGTTTTAGGTAGGAACTTCCCGGGGCCTGTCCTGGGAGTTCCATAGCTTAGGGGATACTTTTTCATAGCAGATTGGAGCGCGTAGGATCGCAATTATCCGGAGATTGACAACCTTCGGTAACTTTGTATCTTACAACTTTTATCTACTTATTTTATATATTCTTTCAATATGTTTTCTTCTATGATTGCTATTGATTGCATGCACATTATGAGTAGCTAAATTTATCGTTGGTGGTAGTATGTGAATTCTTAGCGAGGGAAGATAATCATGCTAATGGCTATATCGCGCATTATACTCCGTGTCATTGCTTTATTTCGTTGATGAGTTGAACACGAAAATTCTCGTATGTTGTATTGATCATTATGCACACTAGGACACTTGTCGGCCAATCAGACTAAATTATCTTCGTAGTGTTGAATGATTACGGAACACAATAGAACGTTAGTTGTTGACAGGTCAGACCCATATTATCTTCGTAGTGCACAATACATACAACAGGACCCAAGATTCATTCAAAGATCTCTATGCAAGACCGAGGAATTTATGCATGATTATCGACCCATTATGTTAAGAAGGACCATACTATCACCAACCTCCGTTATCTGCTTGAAAACCCCTATTGCTTTCTATCTGTTGTTTTATATTCTCCTGATTAAATAGATAAAGCTAGTTATAGTCCTGAGAGAACGACACTCGAGTCATTCTACTGCTACACTACGGTTTTCGTTGTAGTTGTGGATTGCCTTTGGCTTATTACAAATTTATTTGACTGAATCTGACACGTTCATCAAATAGCTATGGAAGCTTATCCAGATGTGTCGAACTACGAATTCTGCCTCATGGCCGGTCAGGTAAATAACTCTACCTATGACTCAGAATCAGAAAGTGAAGACGAGATTGACCTTGACAAGATTCAAGGAGAAATCGAAAGATTTGAGAAAACTCTCAGCAAACAGCAAGAGAAACTTCAACTTGCTGAAACTCTGACCAAGCAAACTACTGAAAAGTATGTTTTGCTGAAGGAAGAGACAGAAGAAAAGGATGCTGAAATAAGGCGTCTTAAGAAGTTGATTGTTGAGGCTGCAGAGAAGAATTCTCAAATGGCGTTAGAATTGGAAGAGTATTAGTCTGCTGAAATCCAAGAGATGAAAAAGATGAAAATCAATTTCAAATCCTATGTGGAAGCAAGTAATACGCTGACGGAACTAAACTCTTACTTGAGAGATCCATCCCAGAAAGAAGGTTTAGGAGCAACGTGGGAAGGTGATAACGTAGAAATCTTGAGTAGTCCACCAGTGATCTATCAGTTTGGTCAAACTAAGGTTGTTGAAACATGCAATCAAGTACCTATGACCATAAAACCCGCTGTTGCTACTCAAAGTAACAAGACTTTAAAAGGAAAACAGGTTGCTGAGAAGCAAACTGGAAAGAAAAAGAATGCCGCGAAGCATTCCGCCAAACAAGTTGCTGAAAAGCAAGTTGTTAAGACTAAAGGCAAGATTACTAAAAGTAATCAGAAGTCTTTTACTGACAAACCTGAATCAAGTAAGGTTGCTGAAGCTAAAGCTCAGCATTCTCCGAAAAGTGGACTAGGGTTCAAAACCAAGCAAAGTCAACTCTTTCATGAGTATAAGCAAAGTCAGCAAAGATACTTCAAAGAGATGAAGAAAACCAAGCCTAAGAGTTCTGAAAAGACTCCCAATGCTAGGACTAGAAGGAACCTTGCTAGAAAAGAACTTACTGAAAAGTATGTTCAGCAAAAAGGCCAACAGAGCAAGACACCACATCAGAAAGTGGATTTGACCAACACGAGTCAAAAGTCTTTCAGCTCAAATCCTCCTAGTTCCTCAGCAAGTAGAAAACAAGTCAAAGTTGAAAAACTTCAGACTTGGGTTTCCACTGGACGCATTCTTGAACATGTTAACGGACATCCATCATTGGATAATTAACTTGTTTGCTCTTGATTGTGCAGACTGCAGCCACAGAGACAAACGATGCAATCTGACACTTTGATAGTGGTTGTGGAAAGCACATGACGGGCAACAAGAATAACCTTATAAACTATAGACGGTGGTCTAAAGGTCCAACAATAAGGTTTGCTGGTGGAGGCTCCGGATCTACAAAAGGCTATGGTGATGTGAAGTTGGGATGCATAACCATTTCTGGAGTTCTTTATGTCAAAAATCTTAAGTTTAACCTTTTCAGCATGAGTCAATTTGCTGACAAAGGATACTTCATCGAAATTAAAAGTGATGAATTTAAACTTGTAGATTTTGAGACTAAAAAGGTTATAATGATTGCAAGAAGATCAGGAGGCTTGTACACCGTTGATTGGTCTTCAGCAAACGTTGAAAAATGCCTTGTCTCAGATCATGATTACCTTGCTGAAAAAGCATGGTTATGGCATAAACGAACAAGTCATCTAAACTTCAAGACGCTGAATAAGCTGTCTAAAAAGGCACTTGTAGTTGGATTACCTAGGGTTACTTTTAAGAAGGATGGTGTTTGCAATGCATGTCAGCAAGGAAAGCAAACCAAATCTTGTTTCAAGAACAAGGCAGTACCGTCAACTACAAAACCTTTACAACTCTTACACATGGACTTGTTTGAATCTTCTTCAACAAGCTATGCTGGTAAGAAGTATGGTCTAGTCGTGGTAGATGACTATTCAAGATTCACTTGGGTAGTATTCATCAAGCACAAATCTGAAACCAAGACTGAAATACCTAACTTGCTGAATAAGCTTCAAGTCATGAAAAATGACAAGGTAAAAGTCATAAGGACAGACCATGGTACTGAGTTTGTAAACCAGTACATAACTTAATATTGTACCTCAAAAGGTATTCAACATCAGTAAGGACACCACAGCAAAACGGTGTTGCTGAACGGAAGAATCGTACCCTGAAAGAAGCCGCAAGAACAATGCTTGCTGACACTGAAATAAGTGAGGCTTATTGGGTTGAAGCGATTAATACCGCCTGCTATACTCAGAATAGATGTTTGATTACTAAGGAATACAACAAAACTCCTTATGAATTGTTTGTTGGTAGACCTCCTAACATCACTCATCTAAGAGTATTTGGTTGCAAGTGTTTCGTTCTTAATAATGGTAGAGAATACCTAAGAACATTTCAACCAAAGGCAGACGAAGCGATATTTCTTGGCTACTCCTTGCATAGTAAAGCTTATAGAGTTTACAACAAAAAGGCACAAAAGATTGAAGAATCTGTGCATGTTGTATTCTACGAAATGTCAGAAGGTGTGCCTGCTGAAGAAGAAATATCAGAATGTATGAAAAAGCTAATCATACATGAGCAAAGAACTGAATCTGATGCTAGGCAAATTAAGTCAATTGAACTAAATGATGATTCTGACAATGACTCTCCTCCCCCGAGTCATGACAAGATAAATATAGTTCACGACAAAGAATTTCCAGCAAAAGATGCGGTTGCTCCGGAAGTTGCTGAAATTACGCAATCTCCAGTGCCTGCTGATGAAATACCTCAATCCAGCAATGCTGAACAAGCAGTTGCTGACGAACAAATCTCAGCAATGCTGAAGAGTCACATGCTGATGAGCAAACATATCCTGATCCAACAAACAGGAAACCTGTTAATAAATGGATTAGAGATCATCCCTCTACGGATATGATTGGCGATATTAATAAACGCCAAGTGACTAGATCCAAAGCTACTCAAGGACTTGCTGAAGAAGCAACTGTCGTAGAAGTAGAATCTCTATTCTCTTGCTTTGTATTAGAAATTGAACCTAAAACCATAGAAGAAGCTTTGAAGCATTCTGAATGGATAAAGGCAAATGCAAGAAGAATTGGATCAATTTGAAAGAAACAAAGTCTGGAAACTTGTGCCACTTGCTGAAGATAAGAAAGCTATTGGTACAAAGTGGGTGTTCAGAAATAAGCTGAGCGAGTCTGGTGAAGTAACAAGAAATAAAGCACGCTTAGTTGCTCAAGGTTACTGTCAGACTGAAGGATTGGACTATGATGAGTCTTACGCTCCAGTTGCAAGATTGGATGCAATTAGGCTTTTCTTGGCCTTTGCTGCTCACAATGACTTCATTGTTTACCAAATGGATGTTAAGAGTGCATTCTTAAATGGTGAACTTGCTGAAGAAGTCTACCTAGAACAACCCCCTGGCTTTGAACTTCCCTCAGAAATCAAGATGGTATACAAGCTTCAGAAAGCTGTATATGGTCTAAAGCAAGCACCAAGAGCATGGTATGATACCTTGGCTAAATTCTTGCTGGAAAATGGTTTCAAGAAAGGTGAAGTTGACAAAACTCTTTTTACCATGAACCATGATGGTAAATTAATCTTAGTTCAAATTTATGTGGATGACATAATTTTTGGATCTAAGGACAAGCAACTTTGTGATGATTTTGCCAAACTCATGACTAATAAGTTTGAAATGAGTATGATGGAAAAATTGAATTATTTCCTAGGGTTGCAAGTCAAGCAACTCAAAGATGGAATATTCATAAATCAAGCAAAGTATGCGAAAGAAATGCTCATAAAGTTTAGGATCAAAGAGGATGAGAAACCTGAAAAGATCCCTATGAGTGTTGGTACCAAATTGGGCTATACTAAAGAGGACAAAAGTGTTGAAGAATACAAGTATAGGAAGCTCATTGGTTCCTTGTTGTATCTAACAGCAAGTAGACCTGACATTCAATATGCTGTTTGTGTGTGTGCAAGATTCCAATCTGATCCAAGAGAATCACACTACAAAAAGGCAATTAAAATACTGAAATATGTTAAAGGTACAGTCAATGTTGGATTATGGTATCCTAAAGATTCTGGACTTGAATTGGTTGGCTATTCTGATGCTGATCATGGTGGATCAACTCTTGATAGAAAAAGTACCTCTGGAACTTGTCAGTTTTTGGGTACTAGATTAATATCATGCTTCAGCAAGAAGCAAACGTGTGTCGCCAATTCATCTACTGAGTCTGAATACATTGCAGCTGGTTGTTGCACAGCTCAAATCCTATGGATTCAGCAACAATTAAGAGATTATGGTATTTCTTTAAAGAAAACACCAATCTTTTGTGATAATACAAGTACGCAAAATCCTAAGTTTCACTCTAGGACCAAGCACATTGATATTAGACATCATTTCATTAGAGATCATGTGGAAAAAGGTGATATTGAGGTTGTGAAAGTAGGTACTGAAGATCAGCTTGCTGACATCTTTACCAAGCCCTTACCGGATAATAGGTTCGCAATGCTAAGGTATAACGTTGGATTGATTGAACTACCTCAATAAAGATACACTTGGCAGAATGCTGAAACAGGTATTCAGCAAGCCAAAGTATTCCTGTCCAAAAGACCAAGTCACTGATTTCTTCTAAGAAATGATAAGTCACAACATGATTGCTGAAACATGCATTCAGCAAGTAACTCCTTCAAAACAGGTATTTGTTAGGAAACTTGACCATTTGCTGAGACAGGCACTCAGTAAAGTGAAAGAACTTAAGAATTGTTGAGACGGGTACTCAGACAATCAAAGGATACTGAAACAGGTATTCAAGTATCAAAGGAATTTTCTGAGACGAGAACTCAAAAAAGAGCAAAAGCTCATCTCTCAGATTTTACCAAAGGATGTCTCAAATGCAAAAGAATTTACTGATACGGGAAATCAGAAATGTCTTTTAAACTTAGAAAATAAGAGATATCTAAGTAAGGGGGAATTTTCAGCAAGTATCTAGATTGTTAATTCAAACTCGCTGAAAAGATTCTTGTCTATTTCAGCAAGCAATCTATCCCTTATTACTCGGTAAAATCAATTTGTGACGTTAAGCTGGCACAGATAAACTCGCAATAATCATGACATGAAATTCAATCGTGGCCATTGATTAAAAGGAGTTATTAATCTAACGACTAACAAAACAAAGAGAGAGAGTGCTCTGACGGTTTTAGTTAGTGGGCCATTACGCATTCAATGCAAAGGCTCCACTATCTCCAGGATAAACTCGCAATAATCATGACATGAAATTCAATCGTGGCCATTGATTAAAAGGAGTTATTAATCTAACGACTAACAAAACAAAGAGAGACAGTGCTCTGACGGTTTTAGTTAGTGGGCCATTACGCATTCAATGCAAAGGCTCCACTATCTCCAGTGTTTCTCTGTTTTACCCTTGCTGAGAGCTAAAATCGATTGAGTTTCTCACACACCAGAGACACTATATAAAGAAGGAGTTAGAGAAATGACAAAATTCTTTAACTCACATTTCCTTTCTCTGCAATTTCTAGCCTGAAACTACTGTACCTCCGGTCAAAAAGCAAACTATCTCTTTTCGTACAATCTTTCTTGCTATATAAGAAATGGCTCCCAAGAGACAGTCATCTAAGTCCTCAAAATCGTCAAAGGTTGACAGTGCTGAAACACGCATTGCTCCGGTGACTGCTCCGGTGACTACTCTGGCCCAAGACACAACGAAAGTTGTGTAGAAAAACGACCGAATCACTGTAAAACCTATGCCTCCGTCATATCTTGACACTGCAAAGTGTGAGATGTTGATGCAATAGGGAGGGTTTGCAAAAGAAAAGTACATTAGGTACTTTTATGAACAAGAACTTGATGACCAAAATGAAGAGGCGCTTGAGTTCATCAAGCAGCAAGGCCTCATGAACTTTATCTCTGCTCGCACTAAGCAAGTGAGCATGATTGATACTATGGAATTCTACAACAATGAAGAAATCCAATCCCTTACAGATAGTAATGGAGTCACTGAAAAAGTGATCCTTACTTATGTTCAGAACACGCAAATCGTCCTGAGATGGACTGATTTAGCGGAGATTTTTCAGATTCCAACCACTGGAACTGAAGATGACGTCACTGCTTCTGACGAAGAAATTGAAGCTTTCTACAGTGACGTCAGAAATGCAAAGATGAAGAAAGGCGAGATAGCTCCCGTGACTTGGACAAAGCACGTTAAGAGAAAGCATCTCTGCCATTCACTTGGTCTAGTAGCTCTGCTACTAATAAAAGTTCTTGACTCCCAAGTTGGAGGAATTGACCAAGTAGGCCTGAGAAGATGGCCATTGCTGATGCATATCTATGAAAATAAATCGGAACTTAACTGGGCTAAGTACATTTTCAACAGGCTTGTTGATTGTGTTACTAAGTTCAAGGTAAAGGTAGAAGACAACAAGGTCTCACCTTCCTTTCCAGTTATGTATGGAATCAAGATATGCTATATCCTTGAACATTTCAGGATTCAGCTAAGAAACCCATTGCCAATCAAGAAATCTGTGTGCAAGGTGGGATGATCTTTCTACAAGCAGAATGTACCTAAGATTGCTGGAAAGAAAACCAAGAAGACAACAACTGCAAATGTTGTCAGCACAAGCTAGCAAGAAAGGTATACAACAGCTGCAGATGTTACCACTCAGCAACTTAGAGATGAAACTGCTGTTGGTGGTGGTAACACAAATGAAACTGCTGTAGAAAATCAACAAGGTACGTGTACAACAGCCGTTGAAGTGTTTGCGGAAGCCTTCAACAATCAACTCAACGTTGATAATTCTACTGAGAATAGACCACAAGGCAGTGGAAATGAAATTCCTGCCCAAGTCCCAGATATCTACATTGTAGATTGACCAAATGACCCAACTATGGAACCAGCAAGTGATATTGCTGATGATCTGCAAAAAACGGCACTTGCTGATGCTGCTGAAAAGATGGTTGCTGAACAAGCAACTCATCAAGTTGCTGAAACCCAGCTTGCTGATGGACCAGTTGCTGAAATAGCAATGGTTCCAGTTCCTGAAGTTGCTGAAACTCAAGAAGCACTATTCAAAGACGCATCTCTTGATGCTGAGAATACTGGCCCAAGTTCACCCAAGACTTCAATTGACAAAGTTTAGCTTGTACTGGAAGATTTAAGCAAACAAATGGAGTTGGAGATTGAAGAATCATCCAACAAGTCAATTGATCTCTTCATGACAAGCAGTGAGCTTAAAGGTCAAGATGCTTCTGCTCAACTTGTCAATTCAGAGACAAGGGAGATTGCTGAAACCGCACAACTTTCTCAGTTAGAGCAAAATCAGAAGTCTACTGAAGAAACAGTCCCAGAAGCAGAAGAAACTGTTAATGCTGAAAGGACTGAGCCACAACCTATCCTTCCTCAGCAGGTAGTTAATTCCACCATCAGTAAAACTTCTAATTCTGAAAATTGTTCTTTTGCTAAAATTATTCTTTCTCTACAGACTTCTCAAGATGCAAGTCAGATGGTTGTTGAAGCCTCTGCACCAGAACCAACACTCCCTGCTCAGCAGGTAGTTAATAATTTTGGTATAAAAACTAAGTTTGACAGCTTAGTACTTGTGTCTAATTTTAATTTATTTCAGGATGAACAAATGAAGGATGCTACTCAAGCTCCTCATGGAATGGAAATTGTACTACATGAGCTTGCTGACTCTCAGCAGGTAAATCATGTTTCAGATATAAACTCTAAAACAATTCTCCAAACCATTCCTGATCTAAATAAAATTCTTTTTCAGGCTCAAAAGGAGACCACTGAAGTGGTACTCATCACTGAAGATCAGCAACTGACAAAGATACAGGAGAATGGACTTCTCAGATCTTCACCTTCATCTCTCAAATGAGAAAAAGAGAACTTCACTGTTAAAGCTCGAAACATTTGTCCACTCCATCCTTCCTGAAGAAATGACATATTCTCAGCTAATGAGCTCAAATCTGATTGCTCAAATCAGAGAGAATATGAAGGCTAAATTTAAGAGTGCCTCTCCATCTGAACAAGCTGTGATGCTCAAAGGTCTTTTTGTTCCTGTGGTGGCTGATCCCCACAAATTAACTGAGGAAGAGGAAGTGACAAGTGTTGCTTTGTACAAGCATGTTGAGCTAGTCATTCTGACAGATGATGAAGAAGAAGAAGAAGATGAGAACATTCCCACTGATCCCAGTGATGATGAAGGAAAAGATTCTAAGGACAAGAAAGATGACGATGATGACAATCAAGGTCCAAGTCCTGGTGCTGGTGGATTGAAGTTAACAGTTGCTGAAAATACTCAATCTGACAATCAACAAGCTGAACAACAACAATCTCAGCAAGAATCTCAACCTCCTCCTGCTGCTGAAAATCAAGCACCTGTACAAGGTGCTGATACTGAAGAAGAATACGCCAGAAAAAGGGCTGCCTTGAAAAATGGCAAGAGTCCAGTTTCTGATGCCAAGGTTACTGAAGAAAACCTTGAAGATGAGGATGAAGAAGATGAAGATTACAAACGAGCTCTACAAAACAGTCTCGTGATCCATGCAAGGCATACGCAGGATCTGGAAATTGGTGAATCTTCAAGACCAAAATCAAAGGAAGTTCCATCCCTTCCACTTACTACTGGCGAAACTCTAGTTTTTGAGTCTCAAACGTTGCCTTCAGCAACTACTCAATTAAAACTAACTACTGGCGAAACTCCAGTAATTGAGCCACAAACTCAATTGAAACAACTATCTACTGGTGAAACTCCAGTCGTTGAGTCTGAAGTGTTGCCATCAACAACCACTCAACAAAAAGGAAGAGAAGCTACTGACAAAGGCTTAAAAGTCGCTCAACTTGATGAATCTGAGGATGATGAAGACTTATCAGAAAATGATGAAGAACAATCCAAGCGAGACCCAAAAGTCGTTCAGATTCCTCCTCCTGATTACATCAATGATTTAGACGATGGTCTAAGAGCCGAATTGCTGACGCGTGATGATCAGTTGATGAACGTTGTCAGGGTTCAATCAAATAATATTTGTAATTTAGCCAAAGGCAATCCACAACTACAACGAAAACCGTAGTGTAGCAGCAGAATGACTCGAGTGTCGTTCTCTCAGGACTATAACTAGCTTTATCTATTTAATAAGAAAATATAAAACAGCAGATAAAAAGCGATAGGGGGTTTTCAAGCAGATAATGGAGGTTGGTGATAGTATGGTCCTTCTTAACATAATGGGTCGATAATCATGCATAAATTCCTCGGTCTTGCATAGAGATCTTTGAATGAATCTAGGGTCCTGTTGTAAGTATTGTGCACTACGAAGATAGTATGGGTCTGACCTGTCAACAACTAACGTCCTATTGTGTTCCGTAATCATTCAACACTACGAAGATAATTAAGTCTGATTGGCCGACAAGTGTCCTAGTGTGCATAATGATCAATACAACATACGAGAATTTTGGTGTTCAACTCATCAACGAAATAAAGCAATGACACGGAGTATAATGCGCGATATAGCCATTAGCATCATTATCTTCCCTCGCTAAGAATTCACATACTACCACCAACGATAAATTTAGCTACTCATAATGTGCATGCAATCAATAGCAATCATAGAAGAAAACATATTGAAAGAATATATAAAATAAGTAGATAAAAGTTGTAAGATACAAAGTTACCCAAGGTTGTCAATCTCCGGATGATTGTGATCCTACGCGCTCCAATCTGCTATGAAAAAGTATCCCCTAAGCTACGGAACTCCAGGACAGGCCCCGGGAAGTTCCTACCTGAAACTATAGATAGAGGTGAGAAAGAAGGCTTGGAAAGATATGAATTTCGGAGAGAAAACTCGCAACTATATATAGGCCCGAAAATACTCTAGGGCGGTTCGCCCGAGCCATGGGGCGGTTCGCCCCCCAGTTTTTCGCGGAATTTCCGCGTTTTTCGACGCGGATTTGGATTTCTTCACCTTTTCGGACTCAGTTTCAAACTTCTAATGGCCTTCTAACGTCCAGATTCGGCCCCTAGACTCCAAATCCTATCCGGAAACCTTCAGATTGACTTGTACATATCCATATAAGCACTTATGTCAAGACAAGATAGTCTCTCGTAACATTCTCTACCTGGACCTAGTCAGTGACGACGTAATGATGCATGCTAAGATACGAATGGTTGCCCCGTGCCTATGAAACTGGGGACTTACTGCTGTTCCACCATGTTAAGACTTTCCCTCAAAAGAGGTCGAACCAGTACTGGCTCTCATCAAACGAAGGAGGGTTCCCTATAAAAGATAACACTCCCCTATTCTACCCATCTCTCAAGTAAAGTCTTAAGCTATTCACCACTTCCTGAATGGCAGGACGAGGGTGGTCTAGAACCGATGACACTCAAGACAAAAAAGATAAAAAAATAGAAAAACACGATTACGAACAATACGAAAAATGGAAAAGACTCAAACTTTGCTAAACTGCTATTTGACTTTATTTTTTGGACCCTTCTTTGCTTTTTTTGGGGTCTTCTCTTTTTTTTCTTTTTTTCTTTCCAGATTCTTTTTTTCTTTTTCTTTTTTTATTCTGGAATTTTCTTTCTTTTTTTTTCGATTTTTTTCTAGCCAGCAGTAGCATAACAAAAAAAAGAAACAAAATGACTCACACGACTTCCCCAAACCTATTCGAAAGAATAGGTTAGAGTACAAAATTACGGAAGAGGAAAAATAAACTCACGATCCGAAGAATGAAAAACAGAAACAAGTCTATGATGGTGTAACCCCCTCCCCAAACCTATTCGGAAGAATAGGTTATAAACAAAGGATCACACAACCTCACACTACCTCCTTCCTAGACATTTAGCAATCTCAAAGCATGGTGAAGACTTGTTGCCTCTTAGGTACATAATTACTCGGGAAAACAACCATAAGACCCTAACATGCATCATCCTATTATAAAGGCCTTCGTGAACCGCAGTAGAGAAAACACCACTAAGTGATGTCGAGACTACCTAGCTCAACTAAGTGCAATACATAAATGTGACAAGCCAAGCGAGAAAGACCTCAAACAAATTCATAGAGATGAAGCATACGATTAATGGCATAGCTAGTTGATCTACCCAATAAAAAATTCAAAAAATTCGGCAATAAACTCCATATAAAACATGCAAAACTAATCCTAGGATGAATGCAACCTAAAAATCTAAGAAAGCAGTAAACGTGCAAATGCAAATGCAAACGGATAAAGCATGAGAGGTACTATACTCAACCTACCAATGTCAAGCTTCAAACTAATAATACTTGATCACTTAAATCCCATCCCCCCTCATGAAATTAATGCTAGTCCCTAGCAGTAAGAAAATGAGGAAATAAGATGTGATACTAGATGTTACCCCATGGTTTGGCCTCGGTCGGCTGAGTATGCTTCTTGTGATTTATTGGGCCTCCTCTGTGAGTTTCATAGTGTGACATCAGGTCTTCTGATGGTTGCGGTAGTTCCATTTTTAGGCCGGTCAGGATCAATTCCTCTATCAGAGTCATCATTGCCCGTATGGCCTTCATTGTCACTACTGTCATCATCATCATCGCCAGTAGAGTTGCAGTGGCAGGTAGAATTCTCAAGATTAGCCGCCGCTGTTATGGAATTCTCCATCCTGTAGCCCTTCAATAGGATGTGAACTGTTGAAGGGGAAAGGGCAGTGGTCTCAGGACCTCCCCCTCCAACGATTTACACCTCGAGAAGGTTATAGTAAACTGTTCGGACACTCAGAAGTATTCTACCTTTTTCTCCAATTTTGACCACTTTATCCACTGTTGCTCCGACCAATGTCAATATGATGCTTACTTCAGAGGTAGGCAAGGGGTGCCCCAACGAGGGACTGTGTACCCATGTCGTTACGTTTTGGAACCAAGCTAGCGCTTCGGAACCTTCTAGCAACTGCGAACACAAGATCAAATCCGTCGTCGCTAGAATGTCCCGGTGCCTTCCAGTTCACTCGAACTCTACAGTCCTCGTGATGGAGTGCTGACATAATAGTGGTTTCTGACCCTTCGGTGGTGCATGAATAGACATAGGAGTCCTTACTCCAGGTGTATTCTAACTCCTCCTCTTGGATAATCCACGACGTTGTTGCCAAACCCCTTGGCTCGAACGCACATCTAGCGAGATCACCTTCCTTGACATGGTTCTTCACACCTAACATTCGGGAATACTCCCTACCCTTAGTATGGTACCTACAAACAGCGATTAGCACCTCGTACGACTCAAAACAGACTCAAATATATGCTAGTGTAAAAAGCGAGACACACAAGTGATAAATTCATCAATCGAACTCCCCAAACCGCAATGTCTAGCCTAGCTACTTCATCATGCAACATATCAACGTAACTACTACATGCAATACATCACATCATACTCTTTGGATCTGATGTTTATAGGCGAAAGTCCGTAGAATGAGCGGTGAGGAGCCACAGAGAAAGAAAGGCTGGTGAGAAGCCACTGACGGAGAAGTTGTACAACCAATAATGAATTTTTGTGGGTGCAGGTATGCAATGATGGAGTATGTAGTGAATTACTGATGATGAAGATTGGAGAAGGAGTGAAAACATGAGATAATGGAGCCATGGAGGCGGTTGTTAACTTGTGCTAGGTAAACTAGGTTAGTCAAAATAGGCAAGGAAATATTTTATACTACTAAATATATAATGGGGCCCTAAATAATGGAGTAGTAATAGATGACAGT
>CM051455.1:69833063-69955602 GCA_028274465.1 Plantago ovata
AAATTCCTTGTCTCAGATCATGCTTGCCTTGCTGAAAAAGCATGGTTATGGCATAAATAAACGACAGTCATCTAAAATTCAAGACGCGAATAAGCTGTCTAAAAGGCACTTGTAGTTGGATTACCTAGGGTACTTTAAGAAGGATGGTGTTGCAATGCATGTCAGCAAGGAAAGCAAACAAAATCTTCTTTCAAGAACAAGGGGCAGTACCGTCAACTACAAAACCTTTACAACTCTTCACATGGACTTGTTTGAATCTTCTTCAACAAGCTATGCTGGTAAGAAGTATGGTCTAGTCGTGGTAGATGACTATTCAAGATTCACTTGGTAGTATCATCAAGCACAAATCTGAAACCAAGACTGAAATACCTATCTTGCTGAATAAGCTTGAAGTCATGAAAAATGACAGGTAAAAGTCATAAGGACAGACCATGGTACTGAGTTTGTAAACCAGTACATAACTGAATATTGTACCTCAAAAGGTATTCAACATCAGTTATCCTCAGTAAGAACACCACAGCAAAATGGTGTTGCTGAACGGAAGAATCGTACCCTGAAAGAAGCCGCAAGAACAATGCTTGCTGACACTGAAATAAGTGAGGCTTATTGGGTTGAAGCGATTAATACCGCCTGCTATACTCAAAACAGATGTTTGATTACTAAGGAATACAACAAAACTCCTTATGAATTGTTTGTTGGAAGACCTCCTAACATCACTCATCTAAGAGTATTTGGTTGCAAGTGTTTCGTTCTTAATAATGGTAGAGAATACCTAAGAACATTTCAACCAAAGGCAGACGAAAAGGCACAAAAGATTTCTTGGCTACTCCTTGCATAGTAAAGCTTATAGAGTTTACAACAAAAAGGCACAAAAGATTGAAGAATCAGTGCATGTTGTATTCTACGAAAAGTCACAAGGTGTGCCTGCTGAAGAAGAAATATCAGATTGTATGAAAAAGTTAATCATACACGAGCAAAGAACTGAATCTGATGCTAGGCAAATCAAGTCAATTGAACTAAATGATGATTCTGACAATGACTCTCCTCCCCCGAGTCATGACAAGATAAATATAGTTCACGACAAAGAATTTCCAGCAAAAGACGCGGTTGCTCCGGAAGTTGCTGAAATTACGCAATCTCCATTGCCTGCTGATGAAATACTTCAATCTAGCAATTCTGAACAAGCAGTTGCTGATGAACAAATCTCAGCAGAGACACAAATTCCCAGTAGTACTGAACAAGTACATACTGAAGAGTCACATGCTGATGAGCAAACATATCCTGATCCAACAAACAGGAAACCTGTTAATAAATGGATTGGAGATCATTCCTCTACGGATATGATTGGTGATATTAATAAACGCCAAGTGACTAGATCCAAAGCTACTCACGGACTTGCTGAAGAAGCAACTGCCGTAGAAGTAGAATCATTGTTCTCTTGCTTTGTTTCAGAAATTGAACCTAAAACCATAGAAGAAGCTTTGAAGCATTCTGAATGGATAAAGGCAATGCAAGAAGAATTGGATCAATTTGAAAGGAACAAAGTCTGGAAACTTGTGCCACTTGCTGAAGACAAGAAAGCTATTGGTACAAAGTGGGTGTTCAGAAACAAGCTGAGCGAGTCTGGTGAAGTAACAAGAAATAAAGCACGTTTAGTTGCTCAAGGTTACTGTCAAACTGAAGGATTGGACTATGATGAGTCTTATGCACCAGTTGCAAGATTGGATGCAATTAGACTTTTCTTGGCCTTTGCTGCTCACAATGACTTCATTGTTTACCAAATGGATGTTAAAAGTGCATTCTTAAATGGTGAACTTGCTGAAGAAGTCTACTTAGAACAACCCCCTGGCTTTGAACTTCCCTCAGAAGTCAAGATGGTATATAAGCTTCAGAAAGCTGTATATGGTCTAAAGCAAGCACCAAGAGCATGGTATGAAACCTTGGCTATGTTCTTGCTGGAAAATGGTTTCAAGAAAGGTGAAGTTGACAAAACATTATTTACCATGAACAATGATGGTAAATTAATCTTAGTTCAAATTTATGTGGATGACATAATTTTTGGATCTAAGGACAAGCAACTTTGTGATGATTTTGCCAAACTCATGACAAATAAGTTTGAAATGAGTATGATGGGAAAATTGAATTATTTCCTAGGGTTGCAAGTCAAGCAACTCAAAATGGAATATTCAAAATCAAGCAAAGTATGCGAAAGAAATGCTCATAAAGTTTAGGATCAAAGAGGATGAGAAACCTGAAAAGATCCCTATGACTGTTGGTACCAAATTGGGCTATACTAAAGAGGACAAAAGTGTTGAAGAACACAAGTATAGGAAGCTCATTGGTTCCTTGTTGTATCTAACAGCAAGTAGACCTGACATTCAGTATGCTGTTTGTGTGTGTGCAAGATTCCAATCTGATCCAAGAGAATCACACTACAAAAAGGCAATCAAGATACTGAAATATGTTAAAGGTACAGTCAATGTTGGATTATGGTATCCTAAAGATTCTGGACTTGAATTGGTTGGCTATTCTGATGCTGATCATGGAGGATCAACTCTTGATAGAAAAAGTACCTCTGGAACTTGTCAGTTTTTGGGTACTAGATTAATATCATGGTTCAGCAAGAAGCAAACCTGTGTCGCCAATTCATCTACTGAATCTGAATACATTGCAGCTGGTTGTTGCACAGCTCAAATCCTATGGATTCAGCAACAATTAAGAGATTATGGTATTTCTGCAAAGAAAACACCAATCTTTTGTGATAATACAAGTGCTATTGCAATCACGCAAAATCCCAAGTTTCACTCTAGGACCAAGCACATTGATATTAGACATCATTTCATTAGAGATCATGTGGAAAAAGGTGATATTGAGGTTGTGAAAGTAGGAACTGAAGATCAGCTTGCTGATATCTTTACCAAGCCCCTACCAGATAATAGGTTCGCAATGCTAAGGTATAACCTTGGATTGATTGAACTACCTCAATAAGGGATATACTTGGCAGAATGCTGAAACAGGTATTCAGCAAGCCAAAGTATTCCTATTTTACTGATTTCTTCTAAGAATTGATAAGTCACTACATGATTGCTAAAATAGGCATTCAGCAAGTAATTCCTTCAAAACGGGTATTTGTTAGGAAACTTGATCACTTGTTGAGACAGGCACTCAGTAAGAGAAAGAACTTAAAGATTGCTGAGACGGGCACTCAGACAATCAAAAGATACTGAAACAAGTATTCAAGTATCAAGGAAATTTTCTGAGACGGGAACTCAGAAAAGAGCAAAGCTCATCTCTCAGATTTTACCAAAGGATATCTCAAGTACAAAAAGAATTTACTGATACGGAAAATCAGAAATATCTTTTAAACTTAAGACAATATGAGATATCTAAGTAAGGGGGAACTTTCAGCAAGTATCTTGACTGTTAATTCAAACTCGCTGAAAAGATTCTTGTCTATTTCAGCAAGCAATCTATCCCTTAATACTCGGTAAAATCAATTTGTGACGTTAAACTGGCACAGATAAACTCGCAATAATCATGACATGAAATTCAATCGTGGCCATTGATTAAAAGGAGTTACTTATCTAACGGCTAACAAAATAAAGAGAGAGAGTGCTCTGACGGTTTTAGTTAGTAGGCCACTACGCATTCAATGCAAAGGCTCCACTAACTCTAGTGTTTCTCTGTTTTACCCTTGCTGAGAGCTCAAATCGATTGAGTTTCTCACACACCAGAGACACTATATAAAGAAGGAGTTAGAGAAATGACAAAATTCTTTAACTCACATTTCCTTTCTCTGCAAATTCTAGCCTGAATCTACTGTACCTCCGGTCAAAAAGAAAACTATCTCTTTTCGTACACAATTTCTTGCTCTATAAAACGAAATGGCTCCCAAGAGACAGTTATCAAAGTCCTCAAAGTCGTCAAAGGTTGACAGTGCTGAAACACGCATTGCTCCGGTGACTACTCCGGCCACAAACACAACGAAAGTTGTGTTGAAAAACGACCGAATCACAGAAAAACCTATGCCTCCGTCATATCTTGACATTGCAAAGTGTGAGATGTTGATGCAATGGGGAGGGTTTGCAAAACAAAAATACATTAGGTACTTTTATGAACAAGAACTTGATGACCAAAATGAAGAGGCACTTGAGTTTATCAAGCAGCAAGGCCTCATGAACTTTATCTCTACTCGCACTAAGCAAGTGAGCATGATTGATACAATGGAATTCTACAACAATGCAGAAATCCAGTCCCTTACAGACAGTAATGGAGTCACTCAAAAAGTGATCCTTACTTATGTTCAGATCACGCAAATCGTCCTGAAATGGACCGATTTAGCGGAAATCTTTCAGATTCCAACCACTGGAACTGAAGATGACATCACTGCCACTGACGAAGAAATTGAAGCTTTCTACAGTGACGTCAGAAATGAGAAAATGAAGAAAGGCGAGATAGCTCCCGTGACTTGGACAAAGCACGTTAAGAGAAAGCATCTCTGCCATTCACTTGGTCTAGTAGCTCTGCTACTAATAAAAGTTCTTGACTCCCAAGTTGGAGGAATTGACCAAGTAGGCCTGAGAAGATGGCCACTGCTGATGCATATCTATGAAAATAAAACGGAACTTAACTGGGCTAAGTACATTTTCAACAGGCTTGTTGATTGTGTTACTAAGTTCAAGGTAAATGTAGAAGACAACAAGGTCTCACCTTCCTTTCCAGTTATGTATGGAATTAAGATATGCTATATCCTTGAACATTTCAGGATTCAACTAAGAAACCCATTGCCAATCATGAAATCTGTGTGCAATGTGGGAAGATCTTTGTACAAGCAGAATGTACCTAAGATTGCTGGAAAGAAAACTAAGAAGACAACAACTGCAAATGTTGTCAGCACAAACCAGCAAGAAAGGTATACAACAGCTGCAGATGTTACCACTCAGCAACTTATAGATGAAACTGTTGTTGGTGGTGGTAACACAAATGAAACTGCTGTAGAAAATCAACAAGGTACGTGTACAACACCAGTTGCTGAAAACGCAACTATAGATGACTCTGGGAAACTAGAGAAATCTAACAAGAAAAAGAGGAAAGCTGATGATGACACTCAGACTGCAGCGTCATCAGCAAATCCCGTACCTAAGAGGAAACGGACAAGCAACAAAAGGAAGAAAACACTGGCTCGCCAGTCAGTCCCTGATGTCCAAGACTCCTCAGTCAATTCCCAGACAAATGCTGAAACGCATTTGCCAGTAGATGTTGCTGATGTAATTACTGAAGCATATGTCAGCAATGTTGAAGTGTTTGCGGAAGCCTTCAACAATCAACTTAATGTTGATAATTCTACTGAAGATAGACCTCAAGGCAGTGGAAATGAAATTCCTGCCCAAGTCCCAGATATCTACATTGTAGATATTCCAAATTATCCAACTTTGAGACCAGAAAGTGACATTGCTAATGATCTGCAAAGAGCGGCACTTGCTGATGCTGCTGAAAACATGGTTGCTGAACAAGCAACTCATCAGGTTGCTGAAACAACGCTTGCTGAAGGACCAGTTGCTGAAATAGCAATGGTTCCAATCCCTGAAGTTGCTGAAACTCAAGAAGCATTATTCAACGACGCATCTCGTGATGCTGAGAATATTGGCCCAAGTTCACCCAAGACTTCTATTGACAAAGTCCAGCTTGTACTGGAAAATTTAAGCAAACAAATGGAGTTGGAAATTGAAGAATCATCCAACAAGTCAATTGATCTCTTCATGACAAGCAGTGAGCTTAAAGGTCAAGATGCTTCTGCTCAACTTGTCATTTCAGAGACAAGGGAGATTGCTGAAACCGCACAGCTTTCTCAGATAGAGCAAAACCAGAAGTCTGCTGAAGAAACAGTCCAAGAAGCTGAAGAAACTGTTAATGCTGAAAGGACTGAGCCACAACATGTCCTTCCTCAGCAGGTAGTTAATTCAACCTTCAGTAAAACTTCAAATTCTGAAAATTGTTCTTTTGCTAAAATTATCCTATCTCTACAGACTTCTCAAGATGCAAGTCAGATGGTTGTTGAAGCCTCTGCACCAGAATCAACACTCCCTGCTCAACAGGTAGCTAATAATTTTGGTATAAAAACTAAGTTTGACAGCTTAGTACTTGTGTCTAACGTCAATTTATTTCAGGATGAACAAATGGAGGATGCTAATCAAGCTCCTCATGGAATGGAAATTGTACTACATGAGCTTGCTGACTCTCAGCAGGTAAATCATGTTTCAGATATAAACTCTAAAACAATTCTCCAAACCAATCCTGATCTAAATAACATTCTTTTTCAAGCTCAAAAGGAGACCACGAAAGTGGTACTCATCACTGAAGATCATCAAGTAAGTTCTGAAGAACTATACTTGAACTTCAAGAGGACAACTTTGTCAAGAGTTGCTAAGTCCGTCAGCAATTGGCAAAGGTACAGGCGAATGGATTTCTCAGATCTTCACCTTCATCTCTCAAATGAGAAAAAGAGATCTTCTCTGCTGAAGCTCGAAACATTTGTCCACTCCATCCTTCCTGAAGAAATGACATATTCTCAGCAAATGAGCTCCAATCTGATTGCTCAAATCAGAGAGAATATGAAGGCCAAATTCAAGAGTGCCTCTCCAGATGAACAAGCTGTGATGCTCAAAGGTCTATTTGTACCAGTGGTAGCTGATCCCCACAAAATAAATGAGGAAGAGGAAGTGACAAGTGTTGCTTTATATAAGCACGTGGAGCTAGTCATTCTAACAGATGATGAAGAAGAAGAAAAAGATGAGAACATTCCCACTAATCCCAGTGATGATGAAGGAAAAGATTCCAATGACAAGAAAGACAATGATGATGACAATCAAGGTCCAAGTCCTGATGCTGGAGGATTGAAGTTAACAGTTGCTGAAAATACTCAATCTGACAATCAGCAAGCTGAACAACAACAATCTCAGCAAGAATCTCAACCTCCTCCTGCTGCTGCTGAAAATCAAGCACCTGTGCAAGGTGCTGATACTGAAGAAGAATATGCCAGAAAAAGGGCTGCCTTGAAAAATGGCAAGAGTCCAGTTTCTGATGCCAAGGTTACTGAAGAAAACCTTGATGATGAGGATGAACAAGATGAAGATTACCAACGCGCTCTCAAAAACAGTCTCTTGATCCATGCAAGGCATACGTAGGATCTAGAAATTGGTCAATCTTCAGGAGTGAGAACAAAGGAAGTCCCCTCCCTTCCACTTACTACTGGCGAAACTCCAGTAATGAGTCTCATACTCAATTAAACTAACTACTGGCGAAACTCCAGTAATTGAGCCCCAAACTCAATTGAAACAACTAACGACTGGTGAAACTCCGGTTGTTGAGTCTGAAGCGTTGCCATCAACAACCACTCAACAAAAAGGAAATGAAGCTACTGACAAAGGCTTAAAAGTTGCTCAACTTGATGAATCTGAGGATGATGACGACTTTTCAGAAAATGAGGATGAACAATCCAAGAGAGACCCCAAAGTTGTTCAGATTCCTCCTCCTGATTACCTTAGTTATGAAGGAGATTCTTTAAGAGCAGAGATGCTTTTACAGGATGATCAGTTTGCTTCCGAACTAAAAGTTCATTCCTTGACACCACATTTAGTGCCGTTCCCATGAGTTGAGGAGTTTACTCCCAGAATTCTAGCACTAAAGCAAATCCATGATGCCTGCAAAGCTGAAGATGAGGCATTGCTTGCTCAGAGCCCACTTGACATTGGAATGATATTGGCTACAGTGCTGAAACGCACTACAACTTTGACAATAGCTCAGAAAGACATCAGTCTTTATCACAAGAGCTATGAAGAAGATGTAAGTCAAGCGCTCAGGCTTGCAAAGAATGCTCTCGTCAAAGCTCAGACTTTAATGGATGAGAAGGCCGCAACTGAGAAAAGACATGAAGAGAACATGATGAATATTCAAAAAGAGTTGTCAAAAATGACTTTTGACCAACATCAAATCATCATGAAATATAACAGCTTAAGCACTCTTGCTGAAAATTGCAATGAGTTTTATTCTCTGCACATCACCCCGATGTTGCAATCCATGTCTAAGGGGGAAGAAAAGAAGAGATCCAGAAAGAGAATCCAATCCCCTCCTCCTCCTGTTGTTGATGTGCCTTTGCCCATAGAACCGCTGCTGAAAAAGAGCAAAGTTCTAAAAGGCAAGCAAAATCTGAGTTGAATTCAGCAAGTGCCAAAAAGAGAAAAACTGCTGCTGAAACTCAAGATCTTTGCCATACTGAAAGTCATCACAATCTGAATGAAGAAGATGATGAAGATGATGACAATCAAACAATAGCTCAAGCCATAAGAGCTAGACCCTTAACAGCCTTGACTCCGTCTGGCCACTCAAAGCATTTCTCGTCTGACTCTTCAGCAAGAGATCAAGACAATGCTAAGACAAGAAGAAGAAGGCAAAGACAGGAAGAAAAAACGCTCGCCAGCATTGCTATTGGCTCCGGCATTGAATATACAAAAACCAGCAATGAGGAAACCACTCAGAATGTAATCAGAAACATTCATGGTTGCTGGATCTTAAAGCTGGAAGACTTGCTGGTAAATGAGTTCTGTCCTACAGCCATTTTGAATCAAATATTCAAATGGATTGAACTCAAGGTCCAAAGAAAGCAAAGGGAAGAATCCCTCCCAAGAAATATTGCTGGGAAATGGTTGAATCTTGAGGTCCAAGTAAGAAGAATTGCCATTGGTAAGACATACAAACAAGAACCAAATCTGATCAAACCACCTGGCATCGCTTACTACTCTGACCCAGTAACAAAGAAACCCAAGAAGAAACTTGGATTGATTCCTTATGAGTATTTCTATCTCACTGCTAAGGATCAAGAAGAAGATCTTCTCTGGCTAAGAAAGATTCATCCGAAAAGCATTTCAGATACACAGCTTCTCCATGACAGCAATTGGGGCATGCATTTGTGGGTAATTAATTACATGGAAATGAATGCTGAAAAGCATCATCATACTGCCTGCAAAAACGCAAGAATTCTTCAACTACAAGTCCGTAGGCTTCTGGAAAACTACGAAAAGGACTGTGTTGAATTTACTGCACTTGCTGAGAAGAGTGTAAGAGAGATTTTGAGAAAATCCTCTGAAAGAGCTTAAGTCCCTGCAATAGTCTTTGTTAAAGTTTTTGCTTGCTGATTCTGTTTAAGTTATCTATGCTTTTTCTTGTAATCTTCTGAAAGATAACTATCATCAATGAAACTTTTGACTCTTATTGGTTTTTGATTATGCAATTTACTTATGCTTACTGTTTAATTATTCAAGTATGCTTGCATTAATCAACTGATTTATTCAACATCAGAAACCTCTAATAGGGTAACAATTAATTTAGCCATGGATTGCTAACATCAAAAAGGGGGAAATTTGTCCAGTAACTAGTACTCTTAAGGTCCATAGGAATTTAGAATTTTAAGGACATTGTAAAAGAGGAACGTTTGCAGATGACTTAGTTTAGATGCTAGATAAGTTATTTCTTTTGCGTATGATGTATTTTATTTTCTGAAAAGAAAATAACTTATTGATGCTGAAGCTTATGATGTATCTTATTTTCTGAAAAGAAAATAACCTATTGAAGCATTTGCTGACGATATACTTTGTTTTTACAAACAAAATATTGAAGCAAATAGAAACCGCTCAGAATCTTGAAGATTATTGAAGATCTGAAGACTTGAAGATTTAGAAGATCTGAAGACTTGAAGATTGTTGAAGACTGGTATCTACAAAGGCACGTGTTGCTCAGAAAGTGAAATTTCAGCAACAGCATTGCATAAGTGAAAATCTGAAAGACAGAGTAGGTTGTGCTTGCTGAAACTGAGACCAATCACTTACTGCTGGAACATATGTGACCTCTTGCTGAAAGTACTGGATTTTGCGCTCCAATGTTACTGTTTGAATTCTATTCAAATGTGCATTAAATGCAAAGTTTACACGCGAAGGACTTGAAGACTAGAAGACAAACAAAGACGCTGCTGAAAGTACAAAAGCAAGATAGTGACATGTTAAGGAACAAAAGCCTTAGGATTTGAAATTCAAACGGCTCCTTACTTACACTATAAATAGAGGTCATCTGGCGAAGAGTTGAAGTGTGTCAACAACGTGATCAAACTCTCACTTGTGCTTAAACTTACATACCTTCAAACTCTTTACATCTGCCATTGATCCGTTCCAAGACTTAAAGCTTGAAAAAGCTACTTGTGAAGAAGTAGAACAAACTCGGCTAAGAAATTAGTTAAGTGTTCTTTCTTTCGAACAAGAACAAGTCTTGACACCAGAAACAATAAAACTTGTTTACTGCAAAGTATTCCAAGTTGTGTTTCTTAGATTACTTGTTGTAACTGAATAAGCTATAATTAAGTTATCTCACCCCAAAACTCTCTAACTGAAAATACACCCTTTCAGGCGTGATATTCAGGGGGAACTTAATCGAGCATAGTTTTGCTGATTAAAAGTACCTAGTTTGGTGGAGAACAAGGTTGAGTTCTCTAGTTTAGGTTGGAGACGAAGCAAGTGTGCTTTGGTTTCTGTTGAATCGCTCTAGATAGGAGATTGTAAGGAACCTCAATCATATCTTAGTGGATTCAGTCCTAGAAAGGACGAAGTGGATTAGTTGAGAGATTACGCCACTCTCAGATACCACTATAAAAGTGCTTGTGTGATTTACTTTCTGTACTTAGCTTTCAGCAATTCATATCTGTTTGTACACAGTCACTCACTTCACTTGCTGAAACCTTTACTTGCTGAAAAAGTACTTATTGTATCAAAGACTTCCGCTCTCTGATTTTAAGTATCAGCAAACCAAGCTACTGTAAAGTAACTTACGCTTGCTGAGAAAGTTAAGTATCAGCGGACTCATTACTGAAAAGTAATAAGTACTTGCTGAGAAAGTTTTAAACGACGAAAGTTTGAAAAGACTATTCACCCCCCCCCCTCTGGTCTTTTCTTGTTGTTTAAAGGGACCAACAGCTATCTTAGACCTTGGGGATGTCCTGCGATAGTCAAACTGATGCTCACTGATAAGTCAGATGCCAAGGGTGTCAAAGTATATTTCATAGGCTATCCTCGTCAGACGAGAGGCTATGAATTCTATCATGCTTAAGATCACAAGGTGATAGTATCTAGAAACGTCAAGTTTTTAGAAGCAGGATACCTCGAAGAAGAGAGGTTAGATGACATGATAGAACTTGAAGAAATTCAAGTCTTTGACACGCGCGAATATGAGTTCTCTAAATCTTCTGATTTGGACTCAAGTTCAATGGGAGCTTTCGAAGCAGACAAGGGTAATGATATGACACTTGCTAGGCATGTCATAGTCAGTGGGAGTCTTGTGATTAGATCAACAGTTGAAACCACACCAACAGAACCCGTTGTCAATCAAACTGTGCAACAAGTTGCACAAGAGCAGCCTCCCACTAGGGAACAGGGTCGCGGGGCGCGACCAGCTGCATCAGTGCCCACTGATAATGTTCGTGTTACACGAAGCCAGAAAAGAAAAGCACCAGAACCAGTTGAGCTCCGTAGGTTGAAGAGGATCCTAAAAGGACCTCAGAAGCAAAGCTTTATGATAGAAGACATCAGTGAACTTGATGTCGACTTATCAGATCGGGAAGATCCCTAGACCTACAAAGAGGCAATAATTGATATTGACTCAGACAAATGGCAAGAGGCCATGGAATTGGAAATGGACTCCATGTACCTGAGCCAAGTTTGGAACTTGGTAGACTTGCCCCAAGGGGTTAGACCTATTGGGTGCAAATGGGTCCTTAAACGAAAGACAGATGCCGAAGGCAAGGTACAAACGCACAAGGCTAGACTTGTGACGAAAGGCTACATGCAAAGGTATGGCATCGATTACGATGAAACCTTTTCACCGGTAGCAAAACTGAAGTCCATTCAAATTCTACTTGCGATAGATGCCTACTATGATTATGAGATCTGGCAGATGGATGTAAAGACTGCGTTCCTCAATGGCAACCTTGAGGAAGAAGTCTATATGGTATAGCCGGAAGGTTTTATTAGTAAAACCAGGCCAACTGCTGTATGCAAATTACAAAGATCCATCTATGGGCTAAAGCAAGCGTCTAGGAGCTGGAATATCCGCTTTGATGAAGCTGTCAAATCGTTTGACTTCATCAGAAGAAAGGAAGATCCCTGTGTCTACACTAGGCACAGCGACAAGGGAGTCGTTTTCATAATCATCTATGTTGATGACATTTTGATCATGGGAAACAATGTCTCTATGCTAGAAGAGACTAAAGTTTGGTTATAAAGTACCTTCTCAATGAAGGACTTGGGTGAAGTGATGAATGTGTATTTTACACTTTCATTTGAGTCTTTTTCACCTATTTTATCTATCCTCTATGTTAATTGACCTATATTTTAGTACATTTTATTAGAATAGTGTCACGTTTCCCTTTAGATTTTATTTTACAGGTTTTGGTTGAAAAACGAGGATTTCCGAGCAATTATATTGAAGTTGACAAGGAATTGGTGTTCCAGAAGCCTATTTGGAGTATCTGAAGGTTTCCGGATAGGATTTGGAGTCTGGGGGTCGAATCTGGAGGTTAGAAGGCCACTAGAAGTCAGAAACCGAGTCCGAAAAGGGGAAGAAATCCAAAAACGCGTCGAAAACGCGGAATTCCGCGAAAAATACTCCCGGGCGAACCGCCCGGTGTGTGGGGCGAACCGCCCCACACTTATTCGTAGCCTATATATAGTTGCTCAGTTTTTCTCCGAAATTCATACTTTTCCAGACCCATTCTCCCACCTTTCACTGTAGTTTTAGGTAGGGACTTCCCAGAGCCTGTTCTGGGGGTTCGTAGCTTAGGGGACACTTTTTCATAGCAGATTGGAGCTTGTAGGATCGCAATTCTTCGGAGATTGACAACCTTCGGTAACATTGTATCTTACAGTTTATTCTACTTATTTTAATATATCTTTCAACATGTTTTCTTCTATGATTTCTGTTGATTGCATGCCTATTATGAGTAGCTAAACTTATCGTTGGTGGTAGTATGTGAATTCTTAGCGAAGGGAAGATAATCATGCTAATGGCTATATCGCGCATTATACTCCGTGTCATTGCTTTATTTCGTTGATCAGGCTCAGCCTAAATTCTCGTATGTTGTATTAATTATTATGCACAATTGGACCCTCGTCGACCTATGTGCATGTTTATCTTCGTAGTGTTGAATAATTACGGAACACAATTGGACAATAGTGCTTGACTTGTCAGTATCATTATCTTCGTAGTGCTTAATAACTGCAACAGGACATTAGATTGATCAAAGATCTCCATGCAAGACCGAGGAATTTACACATGATTATTGACCCGTTATGCTTTGAAGGATCATACTATCATCAATCTCCATTATCTGTTAGAAACCCCTTTTCTTTTTCGTCTGCTTTTTTCATATTCTCTAGTTAAATAGATAAAGCTAGTTATAGTCCTGAGGGAACGACACTCGAGGTCATTCTACTGCTACACTACGGTTTTCGTTGTAGTTGTGAATTGCCTTTGGCTAAATAACAAATTTATTTGCTTGAACCGGAACTGACAAACCCGCGTTCATCAAATTGGCGCCGCTGCCGGGGACTATACTCCTTTTTTCTGTTTAATTTGTTTATATTTTCATCTTTCGATTCCTAATTCTATTAGTTTTAGTTTACCTTTTTAATCTCTCTCTGATACTGCATTCCTAGTCTGTTACAGATATTGTATGCCACATACACGATCTAAAGGAACACCACTTGCTGATTCAATTGCTGAGATCGACAGAGTCTACCACCAAAGAAGGCGACTACTCGAAAGGCGTGCACTAGAGGAAATAGAGGATACCGATTTCTCTGAATCTCTACACAGTCTTTTCAAGGAAATCGACGGAATGGTAGAAGCTAAACCACTAAAAGCATGGGTTCAACCCACCAAGGATCGTATGAGGGGACCGGCGATTGTTCTTTCGTCTGCAACTCGAGATCTCGAAATCAAGAACCACGCATTCCAACAACTTCCGAGGTTCTATGGCTTATCAAGGGAAGATGTGATGGGGTACTTGCACGATATCGATGATTTCGTCAACCAACTCCAACGACCCGGAGCTGAAATAACAACGGACGAGTTGAGGATGAAGGTTTTTGCTATGGGACTTGGTGACAGAGCCAAGTCATGGTTGAGTTCTCTACCAGCAGGCTCGCTGGACACTTGGGAGAAGGTTTTTTCAGCTTTCATGGAGAAATACTTCCCTCACACCTTGACTACCGCGCTAAAGGCGCAAATCACTAGATTCAAGTCGGACTATGATGAGACCATATACACCGCGTTTGACAGATTCCAAGATCTCACGAACAAGTGCCCTCACCATGGTTTTGAGCTTTCTGACCTAGTCCAACACTTCTACAATGGACTAACCTTCGAGAACCAACAAGTGGTGGATTTCCAATGCCGAGGCAATATTTGGGAGGAAATCGCAGAAGCAGTCTGGGCAGTTTTCGAAAGGCTTGCTAAGGGTTCTCAGTTCAAGGACCCAAGAGCAACGGTTAGGAGACGTGGACTTGAAGCTCCACCGACTCAAGAAGCCCCAATGTATAGGGGGAATGGGGATCAATTCGAGTGCTTTACCAACGAATTGAAGCAAGTCCTCAAGAGCGCCACTGGAACAACTGTTTCGAACGAAGTATGCCGAATATGCAAGAACTATGGGCATGGGGCTCATATGTGTAGATCGGAGCTTGCGTATGATGATGGCAACTGGGCTCGAGGAGGCGAAGAGGAAGCCTTTGCTATGGAGTTTGGTACTGAAGAAGTTAGCTACGGACAAGACGGTAGGAATCCTCGAGGTGGATTTTGGAGAAGAGGATTCCGAAACAATCAAGGATATGCACCGGCTAACCAAACTTATGGCCCTAACCAAGACCGTAGTAGGCTAAACTATGGTAATGATCACTGCGAAAATCCCGCTCCGAAAGAGCCACCGAAGTCGAAGTCGGCTCAACTGATGGAGAACTTGCAAAAGATGGTTGATCACACACAAAGTTTTCTCAAACGTTATGAAGAAGATTCCGAGAAGACTAGGGCAAGACTTGATAGGCTGGAAGAGAGCACTAGGCTTGCCCATCAAAAGATCCAAGAGTTGATCGATCGAGGAGCAAGTAGGGAACAAGGCAAACTGCCTAGCAACACTGAGAAGTCGAATTCCATTACATTGGCTGGTGATCTACTTGACGAAATCACCATCAAGAAGGTTGCTAAGTGCGAGTGTTGCAAGAAGGAGGAACTTCTACAGGCTAAGGAAGAAGAGAAGGACCTTGGTTCTGACAAAAGTGAAGAGGAGCAAGAGGATCCCGAGCCACTCCCTAAAAGTTTCGATGTTAAGGTAGGGATTGGCGACCTTGAAGATGTCCGTGCCACACTGGACACGGGATCCTACTCAAACATAATCCCTTTAAATGTGTTTGAAAAGAGTAGCCTTGGAAAACTATCTGAGCATAGGGCTATTGTGCAACTGGCGGATGGATCCTTTATGAGACCCGAAGGCGTTGTGAAAAATGTGTTGGTCAAGATTGGTGAAGCTTCTGTATACACCAATTTTGTAGTTATGCCGGCGTCTGCACCTGGAACGGGGGATGTCATACTCTTAGGGCGAACGTTATTGACTAAACTACGCTCCGTGATAGACATCTACCAAAGAACTTGCACTATTGAAGTAGATGGCAACCAACACGTGTTGCAAGCCATATCTGATCCACCTGATCCGCCTGATATTTCTTTCACTACTCACTACTGTGGTCTTGCAGCCTATATTCTTTCTTATTCACAGGTTCGTGGCATGGAGAGGAGATCAATGAATGGGAAGTCTAGTACCCGCAGAAAGAAGAAATAGGCACAGACAGGAGTCGAGTCAAAGACTTTAAACAATGACGCTATCCGGGAGGCAACCCGGAGTTTTTATCGCTTTATTTACCGCTTTATTGCATGCATTCATTCTTGAACTATTTGCTTCTCGTATGCGAATTTGTTCATGTCTGTGTCGTATATGCTTATGTTTGAGTGACATTTTTCGAGTGTTTTTTGAAAAATTGGTTTCGTGGATTAAAACCGCGTTTTCTGACGAAAGGAACCGTCTCCCCGCATCGGGGAGCGGGGGGCGAATCGCCCCCCATGAGGGGCGAACCGCCCCGCATGGGGCGACTCGCCCCACGGCTCCAGTAAATTAAAAACGCGAATTTCTTCCTCTTTACCTTATTTTCTTCATATCTTCATCATTCCTCCTGCCCAAAAACCGAAAATCGCGATTTTACCTTCAAAATCTCATAACTTCTTCATTTCTTGACCAAATTTAGTATTCTTTAGCTTGAATCGAAGCCTATTACGTGATCTATCTTTTCATCCGAACATATTTCGTCCTAATGCATTAGATTTTCAGATCTGAGGTTGATAGTGTATATGTCCTAGGGACAGTCCTTAGTAAGGGCATGGTGCCCTTATAGAGGGCATATATGTACTATTACACAGGTCAACGTAATATAATATATGTTTGTTGCATTTTACTATTGAGTATCGCTTTCATATTTATATTACACCGGCTGCAGCATGTCATATCTTTATTACTGTCTGTATTGATATTAAACATGTCCACTATCTATGTGAGTTATCATCTATCCCAAACTCTCCCTAGTCGAGGTTCATCTCGGATGTGGGGGTCTGAATGAACCAGACAAGACTAGTATGCGTGGAAGTTATACTTGTTGGAGCAAGTGTGAGCCGATCCCACGGCCACGGAACGGATTGTTGGACAATCGAGAAACGTTCCCATAACTGTGCATAGTTGTTCGAAGAAGCTTTATCGAACAATGGAAGTACCCACCGGACACTCCCATCGATGTATACTCTACACCGAAGTGTCTATGAGAACCGATGAGTTATCGAAGTGATGCCAGTCGTCCTTTGGACTTACAGGACTTTATCATCACATTTGTTGCCCCATATCCTTGGTGGACCCGTCGATGTGAGCTCTGAATAAGCAGTTGATCTAAGACACGATCCAGGATTATGGCTACATATAAATGGGGATGATAAGTGATCCTGTGAAGGATTCATCTCTCAAGTGTAGCACAGGAGAGCACTGCTCATAGTCGTTCATAGTTGTCATGGTAAAACCGCTGGCCAGCGTATCAATATTATTATGATGGTCATAATAGATATTGGATTCACCATGCAACTCACTGAAGACGCCCGTTGATGTATTATTGGGATAGACACTTCATCGATCCTAGATACATTCGAGCTAGTCAGATGAAGGGACGTTACCATCGCCGCGTTGAGCGCAACAGGCTTCGCAACGAAAGGGTTAGCTTTGAGAAACCTCTCAAACGTCCTCACGTATTAATATTGCAAATGGAACCGTCTAGGAATTCCATGTTGCCTAGTCTAGGACTTGCTTAATACGATGAGGCCCTATGGGTCACACTATGTGGTGATTCAGCCTATCAGAATATCCTTGAAGATGGAATCGCAATTAATTTGGAATTAATTGTGATTGATGGATTATAATTGATTTGGAATTAATTATAATATTTGGTGGCTCAATTAATGATTTGGAATTATTAATTGAATTGGCTGATAATTGTATTTTATGTAAATACAATTAAAGATTATATTTTGGAAATATAATAGAGGTTTGATTTGAAAGGATATGTTAATTTAAAATTAACATATGCACTTGGAAAAAATCTACTCGGAGTTTGAATTGCCTTAGAACTATAAGTGGGTCCCAAAATCGGGACCCACCTACTGTCCCTGGGAGAGCGCGCGCGTGCGCACAGAGGCTGGGTAGGGGAAGGAGTTCGACTCCTTCCTCTATTAGAAGTCCAAGGGATAAGTTATATTTTCCTGATTGAGTTTTGATTTGATTGGAAATGAATCTAGACTTGATATTGGTTTCCTTGTGCGATAAGAATTAGATTCTTATTCCTTTACGAAGTCTAATTGCTTATACTTTAGGCTTCTATAGACTATTATATATAGTAGACTATTAGAGAGCTTTTGACACACAGTTTCAGACATAGATTTTCACACAGTTGAAGAATCAAATTCTTAGAGAATTATTCTACCCAGTTTTCTTAGAGAAAATAAAAGCTTTCCCCTCCTCTATAAGCCACACGCGCGCGCCACCTCCCGGAGGAATCGCCGCCCCATCTTCTTGGTCACACAAAGAATATCCTTGCATTCTTCCAATAGGTTGTTCATCCGTGGATACCAAGGTTGAGGTTCTAGGAGCTGGAAACTAACTTTTATTGTCTTGCAGATAATCAAAGTATTGCAGATATCTTCGACTTCGACGAAGGAGAAGATACACCGGATTATTACGAAGACCTGGAAGCTTGCTTTGGAAGTAAGGTTAGTCTTCTAATTGACGTGTTTAAATATATACGGCATATACATAATCAATTAACCTGCATGTTAAGAAATTTTTTGAAATTCCGCTGCGTACCCTAGGGGTAACTCTGACCGTATTTTCTTACAGAGGTATCTTCTTATGAACCCTAATTTTCGAATTTGGGGGTTTTCTAATTTGAGCTTCAATTATGCTTATTTGATGCATGGGTAGGTTGTTTGTGTGTTTAGAAGTGTTATTTACTATCAATTGCATGCTCAATTATGCTTGGATTGTTGATTTGGGAATTTTGCTACTAGATGATATATCTTGTTATGCAATATGTCTTTATCTTTGATTTCTTGCATATGATTGTGTTTATTGGTGTAATGATGTTTTGAGTTTGAGGATTTATGATGCTAGAATTTTTCGCTACTATGGTATGATTTGAGCCTTGTTATCTAGGATATTGGTTGTCTAGCAAGAGAATAATGTGATGTATTGCATGTAGTAGTTACATTGGTATGTTGCATAATGAAGAAGCTAGGCTAGACATTAAAGGTTTGGGGAACTCGATTGTTGATTTTATTACTTGTGTGTTTCGTTCTTACACTAGCATATGCATGAGTCAGTTTTGTGTCATACGAGGTACTAACTGTTGTTTGTAGGAACCATGCCAAGGGAAAGGAGCATTTCCGTATGATTACTATGAAGTATTGGAGAGGGATCGATTACAACCATGTCAAGAAGAGTGACCTCGTTAGATGTGCGTTTGAGCCAAGGGGTTTTGCAACAACGTCGTGGATTATCCAAGAGGAGGAGCTAGAGTACACTTGGAGTAAGAACTCCTATGCTTATTCATGCACCACCGAAGAGACAAAAACCATTATTACGTCAGCAATCCATCACAAGGACTGCAAAGTTCGAGTTAACTGGAAGGCACCGGGATATTCTCGCCGCGACGGATTCAATCTTGAGTTCGCAGTTGCTAGAAGGTTCCGAAGCGCTAGCTTGGTTCCAAAACATAATGACATGGGTGCCCAGCCCCTCGTTGGGGTGCCCCTTGCCTGCCTCTAAAGGGAGCATCATATAGACATCGGGAGCATCAACTGTAGAGAATGTGGTCGACATAGGAAAAAACGGAAAACAACCTCTGAATATCCGAGCAGCTTGCTGTAACCTCCACGGGGTGTAAAACATTGGAGAGGGAGGTTCTGATACCACTGCCCTTTCCCCTTCAATATTTCACAACCTGTTGGAGAGATACCAGATGGAAGATTCCATAACAGAGGCGGCCAATCTTAAAGATTCCCTTCGACACTGCAACTCTACTAGTGACGATGTGCGTGACAGTAGTGACAATGAAGACAATAGGGACAATGACGATACAGATGGTTGAATTGGTCCTATCCGATCTATCGATGGAACTACCGCCACTACCACAAGTCCCGATGATCATATATAAGGCTCCCAGAGCAGTCCCAATAACTCACAAGTAGCACACTCAGCCGACCGAGGCCAAACCATGGGGTAACATCTAGTATCACATCTTATTTCCTCATTTTCTTACTGCTAGGGACTAGCGTTAATTTCATGAGGGGGGATGGGATTTAAGTGATCTAGTATTGTTAGCTTGGAGCTTGGTATTGGTAGGATGAGTATAGTACCTCGCATGTTTTATCCGTCTGCATTTGCATTTGCACGTTTACTGCTTTCTTAGATTTTTTAGGTTGCATTCACTACATTCATCTTAGGATAGTCTTGCATGTTTTATATGGAGTTTATTGCCGAATTTTTTGACCTTTTTTATTGGGTAGATCAACTAACTATGTCATTAATCGTATGCTTCATCTCTATGAATTTGTTTGAGGTTTTTCTCGCTTGGCTTGTCACATTTTATGTATTGCACTTAGTTAAGCTTGGTAGTCTCGACATCACTTAGTGGTGTTTTCTCTACTGCGGTTCACGAAGACCTTTATAATAGGATGATGCATGTTAGGGTCTTATGGTTGTTTTCCCGAGTAATTATGTACCTAAGAGGCAACAAGTCTTCACCATGCTTTGAGATTGCTAAATGCCTAGGAAGGAGGTAGTGTGAGGTTGTGTGATCCTTTGTTTATAACCTATTCTTCCGAATAGGTTTGGGGAGGGGGTTACACCATCATAGACTTGTTTTTCGTTTTCCATTTTCGTATCGTGAGTTTATTTTTCCTTTTCCGTAAATTTTGTACTCCAACCTATTCTTTCGAATACGTTTGGGGAAGTCGTGTGAGTCATTTAGTTTCTCTTTTTGTTATGCTACTGCTGGCTAGAAAAAAAATCAAAAAAGAGAAAGATAAAATTTCCAGAAAAAAGAAAAAGAAAAAAGAATCTGGAAAGAAAAAAAAGAAGAAAAAAAAAAAGAAAAGACCCCAAAAAAGCAAAGAAGGGTCCAAAAAAGAAAGCCAAATAGCAGTTTAGCAAAGTGTTGTGTCTCATTTTCCAATTCTTGTAATGTTCGTAATCCAGTTGTAATTTTCTATTTTTTATCTTTTTTGTCTTGAGTGTCATCTGTTCTAGACCACCCTCGTCCTGCCATTCAGGAAGTGGTGAATAGCTTAAGACTTTACTTGAGAGATGGGTAGAATAGGGGAGTGTTATCTTTTATAGGGAACCCTCCTTCGTTTGATGAGAGTCAATACTGGTTCGACCTCTTTGAGGGAAAGTCTTAACATGGTGGAACAGCAGTAAGTCCTCAGTTTCATAGGCTCGGGACAACCACTCGTATCTTAGCATGCTTCATTACGTCGTCACTGACTAGGTCCAGGTAGAGAATGTTACGAGAGACTATCTTGTCTTGACATAAGTGCTTATGTGGATGTGTATAAGTCAATAGAGGTATTTTTCAACCTATATTCATGCTTTGATTTATATGGTTTTTATTCATATGTTTTTTGGTAGATTCAGTAGATTAGTTCATTTTATTTGGCATGAGACTCCATTTTGTGTCTTGCATTGTTTTTTGTATTAGAGTCTAGCTTAGTTGCTTGAGGACAAGCAAAGGTTCGGTTTGGGGAGTTTAATGAGTGTGTATTTTACACTTTCATTTGAGTCTTTTTCACCTATTTTAGTTATCCTCTATGTTAATTTAGCTATATTTTAGTACATTTTATTAGAATAGTGTCACGTTTCCCTTTAGATTTTATTTTACAGGTTTTGGTTGAAAAATGAGGATTTTCGAGCAATTATATTGAAGTTGACAAGGAATTGGTGTTCCAGAAGCCTATTTGGAGTATCTGAAGGTTTCCGGTTAGGATTTGGAGTCTAGGGGACGAATCTGGAGGTTAGAAGGCCACTAGAAGTCAGAAACCGAGTCCGAAAAGGGGAAGAAATCCAAAAATGCGTCGAAAACGCGGAATTCCGCGAAAAAGACTCCCGGGCGAACCGCCCGGGACGTGGGGCGAACTGCCCCACACCGGGCGAACCGCCCGGTGTGTGGGGCGAACCGCCCCACACTTATTTGTAGCCTATATATAGTTGCTCAGTTTTTCTCCGAAATTCATACTTTTCAAGACCTATTCTCCCACCTTTCTCTGTAGTTTTAGGTAGGGACTTCCCAGAGCCTGTTCTGGGGGTTCGTAGCTTAGGGGACACTTTTTCATAGCAGATTGGAGCTTGTAGGATCGCAATTCTTCGGAGATTGACAACCTTCGGTAACATTGTATCTTACAGTTTATTCTACTTATTTTAATATATCTTTCAACATGTTTTCTTCTATGATTTCTGTTGATTGCATGCCTGTTATGAGTAGCTAAACTTATCGTTGGTGGTAGTATGTGAATTCTTAGTGAAGGGAAGATAATCATGCTAATGGCTATATCGCGCATTATACTCCGTGTCATTGCTTTATTTCGTTGATCAAGCTCAGCCTAAATTCTCGTATGTTGTATTAATTATTATGCACAATTGGACCCTCGTCGACCTATGCGCATGTTTATCTTCGTAGTGTTGAATAATTACGGAACACAATTGGACAATAGTGCTTGACTTGTCAGTATCATTATCTTCGTAGTGCTTAATAACTGCAACAGGACATTAGATTGATCAAAGATCTCCATGCAAGACCGAGGAATTTACGCATGATTATTGACCCGTTATGCTTTGAAGGTTCATACTATCACCAATCTCCATTATCTGTTAGAAACCCCTTTGCTTTTTCGTCTGCTGTTTTTATATTCTCTAGTTAAATAGATAAAGCTAGTTATAGTCCTGAGAGAACGACACTCGAGGTCATTCTACTGCTACACTACGGTTTTCGTTGTAGTTGTGAATTGCCTTTGGCTAAATAACAAATTTATTTGCTTGAACCGGAACTGACAAACCCGCGCTCATCATGAAGCGAACTACATCCTAGGGATCAAGATCTATAGAGATAGATCCAAGAGGATGTTAGGATTGACACAGTCCACCTACATCGACAAAATACTGAAGCGTTATAAGATGGACGACTCAAAGAAAGGCTTTCTCCCAGCTAGGCATGGGATTGTCTTATCAGTTAAGGATGGTCCTAAAACTGATGAAGAAAGAAATGCAATGAGTCGTGTGCCCTATGCTTCGGCAGTAGGGTCTATAATGTATGCAACGAATTGCACAAGGCCCGATATGGCATATGCGCTTAGTGTCACTTGTCGACACCAACAGAATCCAGGAGTACCTCACTGGACTGCTGTAAAGAACATTCTTAAGTACCTTCGACGGATTAAAGAGATGTTCTTGGTGTTTGGTGGAGAACCAGAATTAAAGATGTCTGGTTATGTCGACGCTGGATTTGAATCAGATCCTGATGACTTTAAGTCACAGACAGGATACGTATTCAAATTGAACGGAGGAGCTATCTGTTGGAAGATTTCTAAGCAAGCCACGGTTGCTGACTCATCCACAGAAGCCGAGTACATTGCTGCATCAGAAGCATCGAAAGAAGTTGTCTGGATTTCAAAGTTCTTGAAGGAATTGAGGGTTGTTCCTGCTCCTAATCCAATAACGATTTATTGTGACAATACGGGCGCCGTCGCTCAAGCTAAGGAGCCTAGATCTTCAAACAAGAACAAACATATACTTAGAAAATATCACGTTATACGTGAGATTATTGATAGAGGAGAAGTTAGTATAGAACGTGTCTCTACCACGGACAACGTGGCAGATCCTTTCACCAAGGTCTTATCAGTGGAAGTCCACTTAAGACATTATGCTAATCTGGGTATTAAGCATAAAGGTGACTGGCTCCAGTCCAAGTGGGAGATTGATAGTGTATATGTCCTAGAGACAGTCCTTATTAAGGGCATGCAGCCCTTATAGAGGACATATATGTACTATTACACAGGTCAACGTAATATAATATATGTTTGTTGTTTGACTATTGAGTATCACTTTCATATTTATATTACACCAGGCATGCAACATGTCATATCTCTATTTCTGTCTGTATTGACATTAAACATGTCCCCTCGGATAGATGACCGATCACACAGATAGTGGGAGCTATGTGAGTTATCATCTATCCCAAACTCTCCCTAGTCGAGGTTCATCTCGGATGTAGGGGTCTGAATGAACCAGCTGAGACTACTATGCGTGGAGGTTATACTTGTTGGAGCAAGTGTGAGCCGATCCCACGGCCACGGAACGGATTGTTGGACAATCAAGAAACGTTCCCACAACTGCGCATAGTTGTTCGAAGGATGATTACCGAACAATGGAAGTACCCACCGGACAGTCCCATCGATGTATACTCTACACCGAAGTGTGTATGGGAACCGGTAAGTTGTCGAAGTGATGCCAGTCGTCCTTTGGACTTACAGGACATTATCATCACATTTGTTGCCCCATATCCTTGGTGGACCCGTCGATGTCAGCTCTGAATAAGAAGTTGACCTAAGACACGATCCAGGATTATGACTACATACAAATGGGGATGATAAGTGTTTCTGTGAAGGATCATCTCTCATGTGTAGCACAGGAGAGTACTGCTCATAGTCTCATAGTTGTGTTGGTAAAGTCACTGGCCAGTGCATCGATATATTATGATAGTCATAAGTATATCTTCGTAACCAAGCAACTCTCTGAGACGCCCGTGGATGTATTATTGGGATAGACACATCATCGATCCTAGATGCATTCGAGTCAGTCAGATGAAGGGACGTTACCATCGCCGCGTTGAGCGCAACAGACTTCGCAATGAAAGGGTTTGCTTTGAGAAACCTCTCAAACGTCCTCATGTACTAATATTGCAAATGGAACCGTCTAGGAATTCCATTTTGCCTAGTCTAGGACTTGCTTAATACAATGAGGCCCTATGGGTCACACTATGTGGTGATTCAGCTTATCCGAATATCCTTGAAGATGGAATCGCAATTGATTTGGAATTAATTGTGATTGATGGATTATAATTGATTTTGAATTAATTATAATATTTAGTGACTCAATTCATGATTTGGAATTATTAATTGAGTTGGCTAATTAATTGTATTTTATGTAAATACAATTAAAGATTACATTTTAGAAATATAATAGAGGTTTGATTTGAAAGGATATGTTAATTTAGAATTAACATATGCACATGGGCAAAATCTACTTGGAGTTTGAATTGCCTTAGAACTATAAGTGGGTCCCAAATCGGGACCCACCTATCTCCCTTGGGACACGCGCGTGCGCGAGATGGAGTAGGGGATGGAGTTCGACTCCTTCCTCTATTAGAAGTCCAAGGGATAAGTTAGATTTTCCTGATTGAGTTTTAATTTGATTGGGAATGAATCTAGACTTGAAATTGGTTTCCTAGTGCGATAAGAATTAGATTCTTATTCCTTTATGAAGTCTAATTGTTTATGCTTTAGCCTTCTATTGACTACTATATATAGTAGACTATTAGAGAGCTTTTGACACACAGTTGAATAGACTTTCATAGAGTTATTCTACCAGTTTTCTTAGAGAAAGTAAAAGCTCTCTCCTAACTCTAGAAGCCACGCGCGCCGCCACCTACCGGAGGAAAACCGCCGCCCCATCTTCTTGGTCACACAAAGAATATCCTAGCATTCTTCCGATAGGTTGTTCATCCGTGGATACCAAGGTTGAGGTTCTAGGAGCTGGAACTGACTTTTATTGTCTTGCAGATAATCAAAGTTTTGCAGATATCTTCGACTTCGACGAAGGAGAAGATTCACCGGATTATTACGAAGACTTGGAAGTTGTGCTTGCTTTTGGAGTACGGTTAGTCTTCTAATTGACGTGTTTAAATATATACGGCATATACATAATCAATTAACCTGTATGTTAAGAAAAATTTTAAAATTCCGCTGCGTACCCTAGGGGTAACTCTGACCGTATTTTCTTACAACAAGTACTAAGTTTTCAAACATAGTAGATTTACCAAAATTTTCATCTACCTGCTGAACAAGAGTTATGGATTCTGGTGTAGAAGTTTCAACAATCTTCTGACTTGTATCTTGAGAAGTCTGTAAGGAAACAATTATATCAGCAAAAGATAGAGTTTCAGATAGTGAAGGTTTGCTTATATTTGAGTTAACTACCTGCTGAAGAAGGGCAGGTGGTGACTCAGTCCTAATGATAGCAACTTCATTATTTGGGACTTGTTCTTCAGCAGACTTCTTTTCTTGTTCTAGTTGAGAAGGATGTGCAGATTCAGCAATCTCCCTTGTCTCTGAAATGACAAGTTGAGCAGAGACATCTTGACCTTTTAGTTCACTGCTTGTCATGAACATGTCTAGTGACTTGTTGGAGTTGTCTTCAATCTCCAAGTCCATTTGCTGGCTTAGGTTAGTCAGCACCAGTTGAACTTTGTCAATAGAGGTCAAAGGTGAACTAGGTCTAATATTCTCAGCATCTTGAGATGCGTCGTCAAATACTGTCTCTTGTTCTGTTTTAGCAACCTCTGGGACTTGAACCATTGCAGTCTCAGCAAGTGGTTCTTCAGCAATTGCAGCTTCAGCAATTTCTGGGACTGGATTAGTCGCTTGTTCAGCAACTATCTCTTCAACAACATTGTCAGCAAGTGTCGCTCTTCTCAAGTCTGCAGCAATATCACTTGCTGGTTCCAGAGTGTTGTCATCAGGATTATCTACAATGTAGATATCAGGGACTTGGGCAGGAATTTCATTTCCACTGCCATGTGGTCTTGTATCAGCAGATGTATCAACGTTAGGTTGATTGTTGAAGGCTTCTGCAAACACTTCAACATTGTTGAAGGCTTCTGCAAACACTTCAACAACATCTACTGCAGTGGCTTGCGTCTCAGCAACCACTGGAGCATCATATGATAGATCATGGACAATTGGAACGGACTTACGTGTCGTTGTTTTCTTTCTTGGGTAAGTATTTGTCCGTTTCTTCTTGGGAATAGGGTCAGCTGATGACGCTGCAGTTTGAATGTCATCATCAGCTTTCCTCTTTTTCTTCTTAGATTTCTTACTGGGTGCATTAGTTTCAGCAACCGCAGTGGCTTCAGCAGCAACATTTGCAGCTGTTGCATTTTCAGCAACATTTGCAGCTGTTGTACACTTACCTTGTTGATCAACATCTGCAGTTGTTGCATTCATGGACTGTTTATCAGTCTCAGCAACATTTGCAACTGTTGGATACCTATCTTGCTGACCAATATTAACAACATTTGCAGCTGTTGTCTTCTTTGACTTCTTGTCAGCAAGCTTAGGTCCATTCTGCTTGTAGAAGGCTCTTCCCACATTGCATACTGATTTTTTAATCGGCAATGGGTTTCGTAGATGAATCCTGAAGTGTTCAAGGATGTAGCATATTTTCAATCCATACATCACTAGAAAGGTAGGTGAGACTGTATTGTCTTCAACCTTTACCTTGAACTTAGTAACACAATCAACAAGTCTGTTTAAAATGTACTTAGCTCAGTTGAGCTCAATTTTGTTCTCATGGATATGCATCAGCAATGGCCTCCTTCTCAAGCCAACTTGGTCAATTCCTCCAACTTGGGAGTCTAAGACTTTGATTAGTAGCAGAGCTACCAGACCAAGCGAATGGCAGAGATTCTTCCTCTTTACGTGCTTTGATGTCCAAGTCACGGGAGCAATCTCTCCTTTCTTCATCTTTTCGTTTCTGACATCACTGTAGAAGGCTTCAATTTCATCATCAGTGGTAGTGATGTCATATTCAATTCTAGTAGTTGGAATCTGAAAGATGTTAGCTAAATCAATCGATTTCACGATTTCAGTGACTCCTTGTCTGTCAGTAAGGGTTTGGATTTCTGCATTATTGTAGAATTCCATTGTGTCCAACATGCTCACTTTCTTAGTGCGAGCGGTAATGAAGAAAAGAAGGCCTTGTTGATAAATCTAATTCAACGCCGCCTCTTCGTTTTCTTCGTCCAATTCTTGTTCATAGAAGTATCTAATATACTTCTCCTTGGCAAATCTGCCCCACTGCATCATTTGCTTACACTTTGCAGTGTCGAGATATGCAGGCGGCATGGGTCTTTCGGTTACTCGGTCGTTTTTCAACACAATTTTCACTGTGTTGGTTGCCGGAGTTTCAACCGGAGTAGTGCTTTTTCCAGAACTGTCTGCTTTGGATGACTTTGAAGTCTTAGATGATTGTCTCTTAGGAGTCTCTTATATAGTAAGGGAGTTTATTGGTCCCTTTAAACAACAAGAAAAGACTAGAGGGGGGGGGGTTGAATAGTCTTTTCAAACTTTCGTCGTTTAAAACTTTCTCAGCAAGTACTTATTACTTTTCAGTAATGAGTTTGCTGATACTTAACTTTCTCAGCAAGCGCAAGTTACTTTGCAGTAACTAGGTTTGTTGATACTTAAAATCAGAGAGCGGAAGTCTTTGATACAATAAGTGCTCTTTCAGTAATGAAGGTTTCAGCAAGTGATGTGAGTGACTGTGTACAGATAGATATGATTTGCTGAAAACCAAGTACAATAAGTAAATCACACAAACACTTTTATAATGGTATCTGAGAGTGGCGTAATCTCTCAACTAATCCACTTTGTTCTTTCTGGGACTGAATCCACTAAGATAAGATTGAGGTTCCTTACAACACCTATCTAGAACGATTCAAACAGAAACCAAAGCACAATTGCTTCGTCTCCAACCTAATCTAGAGAACGTAACCTTGTTCTCCACCAAACTTGGTACTTTTAATCAGCAAAACTATGCTCGATTAAGTTCCCCCTGAATATCACGCCTGAAAGGGTGTATTTTCAGTTAGAGAGGTTTGGGATGAGAAAACTTAATTATAACTTATTAATCAAGTTTCTGGTGTCAAGACTTGTTCTTGTTCGAAAGAATGAAAGAACACTTAACTAATTTCTTAGTTGTGTAAATTCTACTTCTTCACAAGTACCTTTTACAAGCTTTAAGTCTTGGAACGGATCAATGGCAGTAGAAAGTATTGAAGGGTTTGTGAATTTAAGCACAAGTGAGAGTATGATCACGTTGTTGACACACTTCAATTCTTTGTCGGATGACCTCTATTTATAGTGAAAATAAGGAGTCGTTTGAATTTAAAATTCTAAGGCTTTTGTTCCTTAAAATGTCACTATCTTTCTTTTGTACTTTCAGCAGCGTCCTTGTTTGTCTTCTAGTCTTCATGTCCTTCGCGTGCATGCTTTGCATTTAATGCTTATTTGAATAGAATTCAAACAGTAACATTGGAGCGCAAATGCAAGCACTTTCAGCAAGAGGTCACATATGTTCCATCAGCAAGTGGTCAGTCTCAGTTTCAGCAAGCACAACCTACTCTGTCGTTAGATTTTCACTTATGCAAGCTGTTGCTGAAGTTTCCACTTTCTGAGCAACATGTGCCTTTGTAGATACCAGTCTTGAGAAATCTTCTAGTCTTCAGTCATCGAAATCTGCAAGATTCTGAACGGTTCTAAATGCTTCAATAGTTTGTTTGTAAAAACAAATTACATCATCAACAAATGCTTCAATAGGTTGTATTTCTTTTCAGAAAACAAGATACATCATAAGCTTTAAAACCAACGTATCTAGCACCTAACTAAGTCTTCAGCAAACGTTCCTCTTTTACAATGTCCTTAAAATTCTAAATTCCTATGGACCTTAAGAATACTAGTTACTGGACTTTCCTTAATTTAGCATGGTTAATTGCTCATCAAAATTACAAGTTTCCTAACAAATTTCCCCCTTTTTGATGTTAGCAATCCATGGCTAAATTAATTTGTTACCGTTTTAGAGGTTTATGATGTTGAATAAATCAGTTGATTAATGCAAGCATACTTGAATAATTAAACAGTAAGCATAAGTAAATTGCATAATCAAAAACCAATAAGAGTCAAAAGCTTCATTGATGATAGTTATCTTTCAGAAGTTTACAAGAAGTAGCAGAGATAACTAAACAAAATCAGCAAACAATACTTTAACAAAAACTATTACAGAGAGTTAAGCTCTTCCAAAAGATTTTCTCAAAATCACTCTTACACTCTTCTCAGCAAGTGTAGTAAATTCAACGCAGTCCTTTTCGTAGTTCTCAAGAAGCCTATAGACTTGTAGTTTAAGAATTCTTGCATTTTTGCAGGCAGTATGATGATGCTTTTCAGCATTCATTTCCATGTAGTGAGTTACCCACAAATGCATGCCCCAATTGCTGGCATGGAGAAGCTGTGTATCTGAAATGCTTTTAGGATGAATCTTTCTTAGCCAGAGAAGATCTTCTTCTTGATCCTTAGCAGTGAGATAGAAATACTCATAAGGAATCAATCCAAGTCTCTTCTTTGTTTTCTTGGTTACTGGGTCAGAGTAGTAAGCAATGCCAGGTGGTTTTATCAAATCTGGTTCTTGTCTATAAGTCTTACCAATGGCAGTTCTTCTTACTGAGACCTCAAGATTCAACCATTTCCCAGCAATATTTCTTGGGAGGGATTCTTCCCTTTGTTTTCTTTGTACCTTGAGTTCAATCCATGTGAACATTTGGTTCAGAATGGCTGTAGGAAAGAACTCATTCACCAGCAAGTCTTCCAGCTTTAAGATCCAGCAACCATGAATGTTTCTGATCACATTCTGAGTGGTTTCATCGTTGCTGGTCTTTGTATACTCGATGCCGGAGCCAATAGCAATGCTGGCCAACCTCTTTTCTTCCTGTCTTTGCCTTCTTCTTCTTGACTTAGCATTGTCTTGATCTCTTGCTGAAGAGTCAGACGAGAAATGCTTTGAGTGGCCAGACAGAGTTAAGGCTGTTAAAGGTCTAGCTCTTATGGCTTGAGCTATTGTCTGATTGTCATCATCTTCATTCAAATTTTGATGACTTTCAGTATGGCAAAAATCTTGAGTTTCAGCAGCAGTTTTTCTCTTTTTGGTACTTGCTGAATTTAACTCAGATTCCGCTTGCCTTTTAGAACTTTGCTCTTTTTCAGCAAGCGGTTCTATGGGCAGTGGCTCGTCAACAGTAGGAGGGGTTTGGTTTCTCTTTCTGGTATTTTTCTTTTCCCCATTAGACATGGATTGCAACATCGGAGTGATGTGCAGAGAATAGAACTCATTGCAATTTTCAGCAAGAGTGCTTAAGCTGTTATAGTTCATGATGATTTGTTGCTGATCAGAAGTTATTTTTGACAACTCTTTTTGAATACTCACCATGTTCTCTTCATGTCTTTTCTCTGTTGCGGCCTTATCATCCATGAAGGTCTGAGACTTCACTAGAGCAGTCTTTGCGGGCATGAGTGCTTGACTTACATCTTCTTCATAGATTTTGTGATAAAGACTGATGTCTTTTTGAGCTATCGTAAGAGTAGTAGTGCGTCTCAGCACTGTAGCCAATATTTTTTCAATATCAAGCGGGCTCTCAGCAAGCAATGCCTCATCTTCTGCTTTGCAGGCTTCATGGACTTTCTTCAGTGCCAAAATTCTAGGAGTAAACTCCTCAACTCTTGGGAACGGCACTAGGTTTGGGGTCAAGGAATGAACTTTCAGTTCTGAAGCAAACTGATCATCCTTGATCAGTAATTCTCCTCTTAGACCATCGTCTATATCATTTATGTAATCAGGAGGAGGAATTTGAACAACTTTTGGGTCTCTTTTGGATTGTTCATCCTCATTTGCTGATAAGTCATCGTCATCCTCAGATTCATCAAGGTCAGCAACCTTGGAACCTAAGTTAGCAGCTTCATTTACTTTTGGTTGAGTGGTTGTTGATGGCAACACTTCAGACTCAACAACTGGAGTTTCACCAGTAGTTAGTTTTAATTGAGTAGTTGTTGAGGGCAACGTTTGAGACTCAATTACTGGAGTTTCGCCAGTAGTTAGTTTTAATTGAGTTTGACACTCAATTACTGGAGTTTTGCCAGTAGTAAATGGAAGGGAGGGGACTTCCTTTGGTCTTACTCCTGAAGATTCACCAATTTCTAGATCCTGCGTATGCCTTGCATGGATCAAAAGACTATTTTGTAGAGCGCGTTGGTAATCTTCATCCAATTCATCATCATCATCAAGGTTTGCATCAGTGACCTTGGCATCAGAAATTTGGCCCTTGCCATTTTTCAAGGCAACCCTTTTTCTGACATATTCTTCTTCAGTATCAGCACCTTGTACAGGTGCTTGATTTTCAGCAGCAACAGGAGCAGGTTGAGATTCATGCTGAGGTTGTGGTTGTTCAGCTTGATGATTGTCTTGTGGTTCTGTTTCAGCAACTGTCATCTTTAAACCACCAGCATCAGGACTTGGACCTTGATTGTCATCATCATCGTCTTTCTTGTCCTTTGAATCTTTCCATTCATCATCACTGGGATCAGTTGGAATGTTTTCATCTTCTTCCTCTTCATCATCATCGGTTAGAATTACTAGCTCGAGATGCTTGTATAAAGCAACACTCGTTACTTCCTCTTCCTCATTTATTTTGTGGGGATCAGCCACCACGGGTACAAAGAAACCCTTGAGCATCACAGCTTGTTCAGCTGGAGAGGCACTCTTGAATTTTGCCTTCATATTCTCTCTGATTTGAGCAATCAGATTTGAACTCATTTGCTGAGAATATAACATTTCTTCAGGAAGTATGGAGTGATGAATGTCTCGAGCTTTAGCAGAGAAGATCTCTTTTTCTCGTTTGAAAGATGAAGATGGAGATCAGAGAAATCCATTCGCCTTTATCTTTGCCAGTTGCTGACGGACTTAGCAACTCTTGACAAAGTTGTTCGCTTGAAACTCAAGTACAGTTCCTCAGAACTTACTTGTTGATCGATGAGCACCACTTCAGTGGTCTCCTTTAGAGCCTGAGAAAGAACGATATTTAGATCAGGATTGGTTTGGATAATTCCTTTAGAGTTCAAAGCTGAAACATGAATTACCTGCTGAGATTCAGCAAGCTCATGTTGTACAATTTCCATTCCTTGAGGAGCTTGAGTAGCATCCTCCATTTGTTCATCCTGAAATAAATTTGAGTTAGATACAAGTACTAAGCTGTCAAACTTAGTTTTATTACCAAAAACATTAACTACCTGCTGAGCAGGGAGTGTTGATTCTGGTGTAGAGGCTTCAACAACCATCTGACGTGCATCTTGAGAAGTCTGTAGAGATAATATAATATTAGAAAAAGAATAGGTTTTAGAATTTGAAGTTTTACTGATGGTTGAATTATCTACCTGCTGAAGAAGGACAGGTTGTGGCTCAGTCCTTTCAGCATTAATAGTTTCTTCATTTTCTTGGACTGTTTCTTCAGCAGTCTTCTTGTCTTGCTCTGTTTGAGAAAGCTGCGCGGTTTCAGCAATCTCCTTTGTCTCTGAAATGACAAGTTGAGCAGAAGCATCTTTACCTTTAAGCTCACTGCTGGTCATGAAGACATCAATGGATTTGTTGGATGATTCTTCAATCTCCAACTCCATTTGTTTGGCTTATAGCTTCCAGTACAAGCTGGACTTTGTCAATTGATGTCTTTGGTGAACTTGGGCCAGTATTCTCAGCATCACGAGATGCGTCGTTGAATAGTGCTTCTTGTCTTTCAGCAACTTCTGGAACTTGAACCATTGTTGTCTCAGCAACTGGTTCTTCAGCAACCAGGGTTTCAGCAACTTGATGAGTTGCTTGTTCAGCAACCATCTTTTCAGCAGCATCAGCAAGTGCTGCCTTTTGCAGATCAGCAGCAATATCACTTGCTGGTTCCATAGTTGGATCATCTAGATTATCTACAATGTAGATATCTGGGACTTGGGCAGGAATTTCATTTCCACTTCCTTGTGGTCTGTTCTCAGTAGAGGGATCAACGTTGAGTCGATCATTGAGGGCTTCCGCAAACACTTCAATGTTGCTGGGAATTGTCTGAGAGGTCATGGACAATAGGAACTGACATGCGAGCCAGTGTTTTCTTCCTTGTGTTACTTGTCCTTTTCCTCTTTGGGACAGGATTTGCTGATGACGCTGCAGTCTGAGTGTCATCATCAGCTTTCCTCTTTTCCTTGTTAGATTTCTTCAGTTTTCCAGCAGATACGTCAGTAGTTGCATTTTCAGCAACGGCTGGTGTACACGTACCTTGTTGATCATCTACAACAGTTTCATTATTGTCACCACCATCTACAGCAGTTTCATCTCTAAGTTGTTGAGTGGTGACATCTGCAGCTGTTGTATACCTTTCCTGCTGGCTTGTGCTGACAACATTTGCAGCTGTTGTCTTCTTTGATTTTTCTAGTTTCTTGCCAGCAGTCTTAGGTACATTCTGCTTGTAGAAGGATCTTCCCACATTGCATACAGATTTCTTGATTGGCAATGGGTTTCACAGCTGAATCCTGAAATGTTCAAGGATGTAGAATATCTTTATTCCATACATAACTGGAAAGGAAGGTGAGACCTTGTTGTCTTCTACCTTTACCTTGAACTTAGTGACACAATCAACAAGCCTGTTGAAAATGTACTTAGCCCAGTTAAATTCCGTTTTATTTTCATGGATATGCATCAGCAGCGGCCATCTTCTCAGGCCTACTTGGTCTATTCCTCCGACTTGGGAGTCCAAAACTTTTATCAGTAGCAGAGCTACTAGACCAAGTGAATGGCAGAGATGCTTCCTTTTAACGTGCTTTGTCCAAGTCACGGGAGCAATCTCTCCTTTCTTCATTTCTCATTTCTGACGTCACTGTAGAAAACTTCAATTTCTTCATCAGTGGCAGTGACGTCATCTTCAGTTCCAGTGGTTGGAATCTGAAAGATTTCCGCTAAATCAGTCCAGTTCAGGACGATTTGCGTGTTCTGAACTGTAGTAAAAATCAATTTTTCAGTGACTCCTTTACTATCAGTAAGGGACTGGATTTCTGCATTATTGTAGAACTCCATTGTGTCTATCATGCTCACTTGCTTAGTGCGAGCAGATATAAAGTTCATGAGGCCTTGCTGCTTGATAAACTCAAGCGCCTCTTCATTCTCGTCATCGAGTTCTTGTTCATAGAAGTATCTAATGTACTTTTCCTTTGCAAATCCACCCATTGCATCAACATCTCACACTTTGCAGTGTCAAGATATGATGGAGGCATAGGTTTTTCGGATATCCTATCGTTTTTCAACACAACTTTCGTTGTGTTTATTGCCGGAGTAGTCACCGGAGCAGTGCGTGTCTCAACACTGTCAACCTTAGACGACTTTGAGGACTTAGAGGACTGTCTCTTTGGTGCCATTTCATTTATAGATAAGAAAGTGTACGAAAAAGATAGTTTGCTTTTTGACCGGAGATACAGTAGATTCAGGCTAAAATTTGCAGAGAAAGGAAATGTGAGTTAAAGAATTTTGTCATTTCTCTAACTCCTTCTTTATATAGTGTCTCTGATGTGTGAGAAACTCAATCGATTTGAGCTCTCAGCAAGGGTAAAACAGAGAAACACATGTGTTAGTGGAGCCTTTGCATTGAATGCGTAGTGGCCCACTAACTTGAAACCGTCAGAGCATTCTCTCTCTTTGTTTTATTAACCGTTAGATTAGTAACTCCTTTTAATCAATGGCCACGATTGTATTTCATGTCATGATTATTACGAGTTTATCTGTGCCCGATTAACGTCACAAATTGATTTTACCGAGTTTTAAGGGATTAGATTGCTTGCTGAAATAGACAAGAATCTTTTCAGCGAGTTTGCATCAAAAGCCTAGATACTTGCTGAAAGTTCCCCCATACTTAGATATCTCATATTTTCTTAAGTTTAAAAGATATTTCTGATTTCCCGTATCAGTAAATTCTTTTGTACTTGAGATATCCTTTCGTAAAATCTGAGAAATGAGTTTTTCTCTTTTTCTGAGTTCCCGTCTCAGAATATTCCCTTGATACTTGAATACTTGTTTCAGTATATTTGATTGTCTGAATGCCTGTTTCAGCAATCCTTAAGGTTTTTCTCTTACTGAGTGCCTGTCTCAGCAAGTGATCAAGTTTCCTAACAAATACCTGTTTTGAAGGAATTACTTGCTGAATGCTTGTTTCAGCAAACATGTAGTGACTTATCATTTCTTAGAAGAAATTAGTAGACGGAGCTTTTAAGTAAGAATACTTTGGCTTGCTGAATACCTGTTTCAGCATTCTGCCAAATATATCATTTATTGAGGTAGTTCAATCAAACCAAGGTTATACCTTAGCCTTGCGAACCTATTATCTGGTAGGGTCTTTGTAAAGATGTCAGCATCTTTAATGCCTACTTTCAAAACCTCAATATCTCCTTTTTCTACATGATCTCTAATGAAATGATGTCTAATATCAATGTGCTTAGTCCTTGAGTGAAACTTAGGATTTTGCGTGATAGCAATAGCACTTGTATTATCACAAAAGATTGGTGTTTTCTTTGCAGAAATACCATAATCTCTTAATTGTTGCTGAATCCATAGGATTTGAGCTGTGCAACAACCAGCTGCAATGTATTCAGATTCAGTGGATGAATTGGCAACACAGGTTTGCTTCTTGCTGAACCATGATATTAATCTAGTACCCAAAAACTGACAAGTTCCAGAGGAACTTTTTCTATCAAGAGTTGATCCTCCATGATCAGCATCAGAATAACCAACCAATTCTAGTCCAGCATCTTTAGGATACCATAATCCAACATTGACTGCACCTTTGACATATTTCAGTATCTTGATTGCCTTTTTGTAGTGTGATTCTCTTGGATCAGATTGGAATCTTGCACACACACAAACAACATACTGAATGTCAGGTCTACTTGCTGTTAAGTACAACAAGGAACCAATGAGCTTCATATACTTGTGTTTTTCAACACTTTTATCTTCTTTAGTATAGCCCAATTTGGTACCAACACTCATAGGGATCTTTTCAGGTTTCTCTTCCTCTTTGATCCTAAACTTTATGAGCATTTCTTTCGCATACTTTGCTTGATTTATGAATATTCCATCTTTTAGTTGCTTGACTTGCAATCCTAGGAAATAATTCAATTTACCCATCATACTCATTTCAAATTTATTTGTCATGAGTTTGGCAAAATCATCACAAAGTTGCTTGTCCTTAGATCCAAAAATTATGTCATCCACATAAATTTGAACTAAGAGTATTTTTCCATCATGGTTCATGGTGAATAAAGTTTTGTCAACTTCACCTTTCTTGAAACCATTTTCCAGCAAGAACTTAGCCAAGGTATCATACCATGCTCTTGGTGCTTGCTTTAGACCATATACAGCTTTCTGAAGCTTGTATACCATCTTGATTTCTGAGGGAAGTTCAAAGCCAGGGGGTTGTTCTAAGTAGACTTCTTCAGCAAGTTCACTATTCAAGAATGCACTTTTAACATCCATTTGGTAAACAATGAAGTCATTGTGAGCAGCAAAGGCCAAGAAAAGCCTAATTGCATCCAATCTTGCAACTGGTGCATAAGACTTATCATAGTCCAATCCTTCAGTCTGACAGTAACCTTGAGCAACTAAACGTGATTTATTTCTTGTTACTTCACCAGACTCACTCAGCTTGTTTCTGAACACCCACTTTGTAGCAATAGCTTTGTTGTCTTCAGCAAGTGGTACAAGTTTCCAGACTTTGTTCCTTTCGAATTGATCCAGTTCTTCTTGCATTGCCTTTATCCATTCAGAATTCTTTAAAGCTTCTTCTATTGTTTTAGGTTCAATTTCTGAAACAAAGCAAGAGAACAATGATTCTACTTCTACAACAGTTGCTTCTTCAGCAAGTCCATGAGTAGCTTTGGATCTAGTCACTTGGCGTTTATTAATATCGCCAATCATATCCGTAGAGGGATGATCTCTAATCCATTTATTAACAGGCTTTCTGCTTGTTGGATCAGGATATGTTTGCTCATCAGCATGTGACTCTTCAGTATGTACTTTTTCAGTACTACTGGGATTTTGTGTCTCTGCTGAGATTGGTTCATCAGCAACTGCTTGTTCAGCATTGCTTGATTGTGGTAGCTCATCAGCAGGCACTGGAGGTTGCGTAGTTTCAGCAACTTCCGGAGCAACTGCGTCTTTTGCTGGAAATTCTTTGTCGTGAACTATATTTATCTTGTCATGACTTGGGGGAGGAGAGTCATTGTCAGAATCATCATTTAGTTCAATTGACTTGATTTGCCTAGCATTAGATTCAGGTCTTTGCTCATGTATGATTAACTTTTTCATACATTCTGATATTTCTTCTTCAGCAGGCACTCCTTGTGTCTTTTCATAGAATACAACATGCACTGATTCTTCAATCTTTTGTGCCTTTTTGTTGTAAACTCTATAAGCTTTACTGTGCAAGGAGTAACCGAGAAATATCGCTTCGTCTGCCTTTGGTTGAAATGTTCTTAGGTAATCTCTACCATTATTAAGAACGAAACACTTGCAACCAAATACTCTTAGATGAGTGATATTAGGAGGTCTTCCAACAAACAATTCATAAGGAGTTTTGTTGTATTCCTTAGTAATCAAACATTTGTTTTGAGTGTAACAGGCGGTATTAATCGCTTTAACCCAGTAAGCCTCACTTATTTCAGTGTCAACAAGCATTGTTCTTGCGGATTCTTTCAGGGTACGATTCTTCCGTTCAGCAATACCGTTTTGTTGTGGTGTTCTTACTGAGGATAACTGATGTTGTATACCTTTTGAGGTACAATATTCAGTTATGTACTGGTTTACAAACTCAGTACCATGGTCTGTCCTTATGACTTTTACCTTGTCATTTTTCATGACTTCAAGCTTATTCAGCAAGTTAGTTATTTCAGTCCTGGTTTCAGATTTGTGATTGATGAATACTACCCAAGTGAATCTTGAATAGTCATCCACCACGACCAGACCATACTTCTTACCAGCATAGCTTGTTGAAGAACATTCAAACAAGTCCATGTGCAAGAGTTGTAAAGGTTTTGTAGTTGACGGTACTGCCTTGTTCTTAAAAGAAGATTTGGTTTGCTTTCCTTGCTGACATGCATTGCAAACACCATCCTTCTTAAAAGTAACCTTAGGTAATCCAACTACAAGTGCCTTTTTAGACAGCTTATTTAGCGTCTTGAAGTTTAGATGACTTGTTCGTTTATGCCATAACCATGCTTTTTCAGCAAGGCAATCGTGATCTGAGACAAGGCATTTTTCAACGATTGCTGAAGACCAATCTACGGTGTACAAGCCTCCTGATCTTGTTGCAATCATAATTACCTTTTTATTCTCGCAATCTATAAGTTTACATTCATCACTTTTGATTTTGATGAAGTATCTTTTGTCAGCAAACTGACTCATGCTGAAAAGGTTAAACTTAAGATTTTTGACATAAAGAACTCCAGTAATGGTTATGCATCCTAACTTCACGTCACCGTAGCCTTTTGTAGAACCAGAGCCTCCACCAGCAAACCTTATTGTTGGACCTTTAGACCACCGTCTATAGTTTATAAGGTTATTCTTGTTGCCCGTCATGTGCTTTCCACAACCACTATCAAAGTGCCAGATTGCATCGTTTGTCTCCGTGGCTGAAGTCTGCACAATCAAGAGCAAACAAGTTAATTATCCAATAATGGATGTCCATTAACATGTTCAAGAATGCGTCCAGTGGAAAGCCAAGTCTTCAGTTTTTCAACTTTGACTTGTTTTCTACTTGCTGAGGAACTAGGAGGTTTTGAGCTGAAAGACCTTTGATTCGTGCTGATCCAATCCACTTTCTGATGTGGTGTCTTGCTCGGTTGATCTTTTTGCTGAACATACTTTTCAGTAAGTTCTTTTCTAGCAAGGTTCCTTCTCTCCCTAGCATTAAGAGTCTTTTCAGAACTCTTAGGCTTGATTTTCTTCATTTCTTTGAAGTATCTTTGCTGACTTTGCTTATACTCGTGAAAAAGTTGACTTTGCTTAGTTTTAAAACCGAGTCCACTTTTCGGAGAATGCTGAGCTTTTGTGTCAGCAACCTTACTTGATTCAGGTTTGTCAGCAAAGGTCTTCTTCTTTCCAGTTTGCTTCTCAGCAACTTGTTTTCCTTTTAAAGTCTTGTTACTTTGAGTAGCAACAGCAGGCTTTATGGTCGTAGATACTTGATTGCATGTTTCAGCAACCTTAGATTGACCAAAGGAAATCGGTGATTTATCTTTACTCAAGATTTCTACGTCATCACCTTCATACGTAGCACCTAAACCTTCTTTCTGAGATGGATCTCTCAAATAAGAGTTTAGTTCAGTCAGCGTATTACTTGCGTCAGCATAAGATTTGAAATTGATTTTCATCTTTTTCATTTCTTGGATTTCAGCAAGTAACTTTAGAATTGAGGACTGATATTCTTTCAATTCTAATGCCATTTGAGAATTCTTCTCTGTAGCTTCAGCAATCAATTTCTTAAGACGCCTTATTTCAGCATCCTTTTCTACTGTCTCTTCCTTCAGCAAGACATACTTTTCAGTAGTCTGCTTGGTCAGAGTTTCAGCAATGTGTAGTTTCTCTTGCTGTCTGCTCAGAGTTTTCTCAAATCTTTCGATTTCTCCTTGAATCTTGTCAAGGTCAATCTCGTCTTCACTTTCTGAGTCTAAGTCAGAGGTAGAATTATTTACTTGACCGGCCATGAGGCAGAAGTCGTAATTTGACACATCTGGATAAGCTTCCATAGCTATTCCACAAACTTTTTTGCCAATGTCCACATCTAGAGTGGCTTCTTCATCGTCAGTGTCTGAGCTTTCATCCTCACTATCTTCGGAGCTAGTATCAATGCATAATGCATCGATTTTTGCTTGAAGCTTCTTCTTTTCTTCAGCAATAAAAGCTCTCTTGAACTTTTTCTTCTTTTCATCAGATTTGCCTTTTAGCAAAGGGCAGTTAGCTTTGAAGTGTCCAGGCTTTTTGCAGTAAAAGCAGAGATCATTTCCAACTGCTGGTTCTTCTGATGAAGTTGCTTGCTGAGCTTGCTTGTTCAGCGAGCTAGTCTCATTCTTGTACTTATGGTAGTTGTTACCAAGATGCTTTTTCAGCTTCTCTTTTGCTTTTCACCTTTCAAGTTCCTTGCTGATGAATTTCTTCATGTTTTTGACAACTAAAGAGTTTTCATCAGTAGGCTCTTTATCATTCTTCTTTTCAGAAGATGAAAGCTTTGCAGCAAGAGCAATATTTTGTGATTTTTCAGCAAACACATTTTCTCTTTGCTTTGTCTGATAATTGATAGTAGCAAGATGAGAGAACAACTCTGTTGGTGTAATATATGGCATTCCTTGATTGTAATAGAAATTCTGAGTGTGGATCCATTCTTGATTCAGACTTCTGATAATGGTTTTCACCTTCTCAGAATCTGAGTAAAGATTTCCAACACCCAAGGCTGTCATTTCACTAACAAGAGTTGTGGATCTGAAATCCAAGTCTTCAAGTGACTCGTTTGCACCTTGTTTAATGTTTTGAAACTTTAATTTAAGTACTTCAACTTTGTTTTCCTTGGTTTTGTCAGATCCAACACAAAGATCTTGAACCATTTTCCAAGCTTCCTTAGCAGTTTTTAGCCCCACAGTTTGCACTGTATGGTATCCGGAGTTGATCGAATGATGATGTTTCTTGCTTGGCCATCAAGACGGAATCTCTTGGCTTCGTCGGAAGTCCATTCCTCTCTTGGTTTTCATATAACAGTATCAGTCGGTTCGCCTAAGATAGTTTCCTTTTCCAGCTTCAGTGGTCTTGTGAGGGAAACTCCTTTCAACCTTAGTGATCTTGATAGGTCCATTGATGAATGTGTATTTTACACTTTCATTGAGTCTTTTCCACCTATTTTAGGTATCCTCTATGATAATTTAGCTATATTTTAATGCATTTTATTAGAATAGTGTCACGTTTCCCTTTAGATTTTCATTTACAGGTTTTGGTTGAAATTCGAAGATTTCCGGGCAAATATACTGAAGTTGACAAGGAATTGGTGTTCCAGAAGCCTATTTGGAGTATGTGAAAGTTTTCGGATAGGATTTGAAGTCTAGAGGCCGAAACTAGAAGTCAGAAACCGAGTCCGAAAAGGGGAAGAAATCCAAAACCGCGTCGAAAACGCGGAATTCCGCAAAAAACACGCCGGGCGAACCGCCGTAGACGTGGGGCGAACCGCCCCACACCGGGCGAACCACCGCGCGTGTGGGGCGAACCGCCCCATGGTATTTCGAAGCCTATATATAGTTGCTCAGTTTTCTCCGAAAATCATATCTTTCCAGACCTACTTTCTCACCTCCCTCTGTAGTTTTAGGTAGGGACTTCCCAGAGCCTGTTCTGGGGGTCCGTAGCTTAGGGGACTCTTTTTCATAGCAGTTTGGAGCTCGTAGGATCGCAATCATCCGGAGATTGACAACCTTCGGTAACTTTGTATCTTACAATTTTATTCTACTTATTTTATTATATTCTTTCAACATGTTTTCTTCTATGATTTCTATTGATTGCATGCCTATTATGAGTAGCTAAACTTATCGTTTGTGGTAGTATGTGAATTCTTAGCGAAGGGAAGATAATCATGCTAATGGCTATATCGCGCATTATACTCTGTGTCGTTGCTTAATTTCGTTGATCAGGCACAACCTAAATTCTCATATGTTGTATTAATTATTATGCACAATTGGACACTTGTCGACCTGTGTGCGAGTTTATTTTCGTAGTGTTGAATAATTACGGAACACATTAGGACAACAGTGATTGACTTGTCAGACCAATTATCTTCGTAGTGCTTAATATTTACAACAAGGACACTAGATTGATTCAAAGATCTCTATGCAAGACCGAGGAATTTATGCATGATTATCGACCCGTTATGTTAAGAAGGATCATACTATCACCAATCTCCATTATCTGTTAGAAAAACCCTTTGCTATCTGTCTATTGTTTTTATATTCTAATTAGATTTGATAAAGCTAGTTATAGTCCTGAGAGAACGACACTCGAGTCATTCTACTGCTACACTACGGTTTTCGTTGTAGTTGTGGATTGCCTTTGGCTAATTACAAATTTATTTGACTAAATCCGGAGCACGACATCCTCGTTCATCAAATTGGCGCCGTTGCCGGGGACTATACTCCTTTTTTCTGTTTAATTTGTTTATATTTACAGCTTTAGATTCCTAATTCTATTAGTTTTAGTTTTCCTTTTTTCCGTTTTTCATCTCTCTCTGATACTGCTTTCCTAGTCTGTTACAGATTGTGTATGCCGCATACACGTTCTGCAGAACACCGCTTGCTGATTCAATTGCTGAGATCGACAGAGTCTACCACCAAAGAAGGCGACTACTCGTAAGGCGTGCGCTAGAGGAAATAGAGGATACCGATTTCTTTGAATCTCTACTCAGTCTTTTCACGGAAATCGACGGAATGGCAGAAGCTAGACCACTGAAGGCATGGGTTCAACCCACCAAGGATCGTATGAGGGGACCGGCGATTGTTCTCTCGTCTGCAACCCGAGATCTGGAGATCAAGAACCACGCATTCCAACAACTTCCTAGGTTCTATTGCTTATCAAGGGAAGATGTGATGGGGTACTTGCACGATATCGATGATTTCGTCAACCAACTCCCACGACCCGGAGCTGACATAACAACGGATGAGTTGAGGATGAAGGTTTTTGCTATCGGACTTGGCGACAGAGCCAAGTCATGGTTGAGTTCTCTACCAGCAGGCTCGCTGGACACTTGGGAGAAGGTTTTTTCAGCTTTCATGGAGAAATACTTCCCCCACACCTTGACTACCGAGCTAAAGGCGCAAATCACGGATTCAAGCAGGACTATGATGAGACCATCTACACCGCGTTTGAGAGGTTCCAAGATCTCACGAACAAGTGCCCTCACCATGGTTTTGAACTTTCCGACCTAGTCCAACACTTCTACAATGGACTAACCTTCGAGAACCAACAAGTGGTGGATTTCCAATGTCGAGGCAATATTTGGGAGGAAACCGCAGAAGCCGTCTGGGCTGTTTTCGAAAGGCTTGCTAAAGGTTCGCAGTTCAAGGACCCAAGAGCAATGGTTAGGAGACGTGGACCTGAAGCTCCACCGACTCAAGAAGCCCCTATGTATTGGGGGAATGGGGATCAATTCGAGTGCTTTACCAACAAATTGAAGCAAGTCCTCAAGAGCGCCACCGGAACAACTGTTTCGAACGAAGTATGCCGAATTTGCAAGAACTATGGGCATGGGGCTCATATGTGTAGATCGGAACTGGCATATGATGATGGCAACTGGGCACGAGGAGGCGAAGAAGAAGCCTTTGCTACGGAGTTTGGCACTCAAGAAGTTAGCTACGGACAAGACGGTAGGAATCCTCGAGGTGGATTTTGGAGAAGAGGATACCGTAACAATCAAGGATATGCACCGGCTAACCAAGCTTATGGACCTAACCAAGACCGTAGTAGGCTGAACTATGGTAATGATCACTACGAAAACCCCGCTCCGAAAGATCCACCGAAGTCGAAGTCGGCTCAACTGATGGAGAACTTGCAAAAGATGGTTGATCACACACAAAGTTTTCTCAAACGTTATGAAGAAGATTCCGAGAAGACTAGGGCAAGGCTTGAGAGGTTGGAAGAAAGCACTAGGCTTGCCCATCAAAAGATGCAAGAGTTGATCGACCGAGGAGCAAGTAGGGAGCAAGGCAAGCTGCCTAGCAACACTGTGAAGTCGAATGCCATTACATTAGCTGGTGATGTACCTGACGAAATCACCATCAAGAAGGTTGTTAGGTGCGAGTGTTGCATGAAGGAAGAACTTCTACAGCCTGAGGAAGAAGAGAAGGACCTTGGTTCTGAGGCAAGTGATGAGGAGCAAGAGGATCCCGAACCACTCCCTAAAAGTTTCGATGTTAAGGTAGGGATTGGTGAGCTTGAAGATGTCCGTGCTACACTGGACACGGGATCCTACTCAAATATAATCCCTCTGAATGTGTTTGAAAAGAGCAACCTTGGAAAACTATCTAAGCAAAGGGCTATTGTACAACTGGCGGATGGATCCTTTATGAGACCCGAGGGCGTTGTGAAAAATGTGTTGGTCAAGATTGGTGAAGCATCTATATACACAAATTTTGTAGTTATGCCAGCATCTGCACCTGGGACGGGGGATGTCATACTCTTAGGGCAAACGTTCTTGACCAAACTACGCTCCGTGATGGACATCTACCAAAGAACTTGCACCATCGAAGTGGATGGCAAGCAACACGTGTTGCAAGCCATACCTGATCCACCTGAACCGCCTGATATTTTTTTCACTACTCACTGCTGTGGTCTTGCAGCCTATATTCTTTCTTATTCACAGGTTCGTGGCATGGAGAGGAGATCAATGAAGGGGAAGCCTAGTACCTGCAAAAAGAAGAGATAGGCGCGGACAGGAGTCGAGTCAAAGACTTTAAACAATGGCGCTATCCGGGAGGCAACCCGGAATTTTTATCGCTTTCTTTACTGCTTTTCTGCAGGCATTCATTCTTGAACTATTTGCTTCTCGTATGCGAATTTGTTCATGTCTATGTCGTATGTGCTTTTGTTTGAGTGAGATTTTTCGAGTGGTTTTTGAAAAATTGGTTTCGGGGATTGAAACCGCATTTTCTGACGACAGGAACCGTCTCCCCGCATCGGCGAGCACGGGGCGAACTGCCCCGTGTGGGGCAAACCGCCCCACGGCTCCAGAACTTCAAAAACGCGGATTTCTCCCCCAAAACCTCATTTTCTTCATTTTTCTTCATTCCTCCTTCCCCAAACCGAATTTCGCGATTTCAACTTCAAATCTTCATAACTTCTTCAATTCTTGACCAAATTTAGTGTTCTTTAGCTTAATTCGAAGCCTATTACATGATCTATCTTTCCATCCGAACAGATTTCGTCCTAATGCATTAGATTTTCAGATCTGAGGTATCATTCTAAGAACCCTAATTTTCGAATTTTGGAATTTTCTAATTTGAGCTTCAATTATGCTTGTTTGATGCATGGGTATGTTATTTGTGTGATTAGAAGTGTTATTTACTATCAATTGCATGTTCAATTTTGCTTGAATTGTTGATTTGGGAATTTCGCTACTAGATGATATATCTTGTTATGCAATATGTCTTTATCTTTGATTTCTTGCATATGATTGTGTTTATTGAGGTAATATTGGTGGATTTGACGCTAGAATGCTTTGTTGAGTATGAGGATTTATGATGATCGAATTTTTCGCTACTATGGTATGAATTGAGCCTAGTTATCTAGGGTATTGGTTGTCTAGCAAGAGAATGATGTGATGTATTGCATGTAGTAGTTACATTGGTATGTTGCATGTTGTGAAAGCTAGGCTAGACATAAAAGGCTTGGGGAGCTCGAATGTTGATCGTATCACTTGTGTGTTTTGTTCTTACATGAGCATATGCATGAGCCAGTTTTGTGTCATGTGAGGTACTAACTGTTGTTTGCAGGAGCCATGCCATGGGAAAGGAGCATTCCCGTATGATTTCTATGAAATATTGGAGGGGGATCGATTACAACCATGTCAAGAAGAGTGACCTCGTTAGATGTGCGTTCGAGCCAAGGGGTTTTCCAACAACGTTGTGGATTATCCAAGAGGAGGAGCTAGAGTACACCTGGAGTGAGGACTCATATGCCTATTCATGCACCACCGAAGGGACAGAAACCATTATTACGTCAGCACTCCATCACGAGAACTGCAAAGTTCGAGTGAACTGGAAGGCACCGGGACAGTCTTGCCGCGACGGATTCAATCTTGAGTCCGCAGTTGCTCGAAGATTCCGAAGTGCTAGCTTGGTTCCAAAACATAACGACATGGGTGCCCGGCCCCTCTTAGGGGTACCCCTTGCCTGCCTCTAAAGGGAGCATCATATAGACATCGGTCGGATCAACAGTAGAGAATGTGGTCGACATTGGAAAAAATGGTGGAAGACTTCTAAGTATCCGAGCAGCTTACTGAAACCTTCTCGTGGTGTAAAACGTTGGAGGGGGAGGTCCTGATACCACTACCCTTTCCCCTTCAACGGTTCACATCCTATTGGAGGGCTTCAGGATGGAGGATTACATAACAGAAGCGGCCAATCTTGAAGATTCCCTTCGACACTGCAACTCTACTAGTGACGATGTGCGTGACAGTAGTGACAATGAAGGCCATACGGGCAATGATGATACTAATGGAGGAGTTGTTCCTATCCGGCCTATGATTGAAACTACCACGCATACCAGAAGACCTGATGACGCTCTATAAAGCTCCCAGAGCAGGCCCAATAACTCACAAGCAGCATACTCAGCCGACCGAGGCCAAACCATGGGGTAACATCTAGTATCACATCTTATTTCCTCATTTTCTTACTGCTAGGGACTAGCGTTAATTTCATGAGGGGGGATGGGATTTAAGTGATCTGATGTTGTTAGTTTGGAGCTTGGTATTGGTAGGATGAGTATAATACCTTGCATGCTTTATCCGTCTACATTTGCATTTGCACGTTTACCGCTTTCTTAGATTTTTTAGGTTGCATTCACTGCATTCACTACATTCATCCTAGGATAGTTTTGCATGTTTTATATGGAGTTTATTGCCGAATTTTTTGAAATTTTTTATTGGGTAGATCAACCAACTATGCCATTAATCGTATGCTTCATCTCTATGAATTTGTTTGAGGTTTTTCTCGCTTGGCTTGTCACATTTATTTATTACACTTAGTTAAGCATGGTAGTCTCGACATCACTTAGTGGTGTTTTCTCTACTGCGGTTCACGAAGGCCTTTATAATTGGATGATGCATGTTAGGGTCTTATGGTTGTTTTCCGGAGTAATTATGTACCTAAGGGGCAACAAGTCTTCACCATGCTTTGAGATTGCTAAATGCCTAGGAAGGAGGTAGTGTGAGGTTGTGTGATCCTTTGTTTATAACCTATTCTTCCGAATAGGTTTGGGGAGGGGGTTACACCATCATTAGACTTGTTTTTGTTTTTCATTTTCGTATCGTGAGTTTGTTTTTTCTTTTTCCGTAAATTTTGTACTCCAACCTATTCTTTCGAATAGGTTTGGGGAATTCGTGTGAGTCATTTTATTTCCCTCTTTGTTATGCTACTGTTGGCTAAAAAAAAAGGAAAAAAAAATCGAAAAAAAGAAAAAAGATTCCAGGAAAAGAAAAAAAATCTGGAAAGAAAAAAAGATAAAAAAAGGAAGAAAAGACCCCAAAGAAGGGTCCAAAAAACAAAGCCAAATAGCAGTTAGCAAAGTGTTGAGTCTTTTCCATTCTTGTAATGTTCGTAATCGTGTTTTTCCATTTTTTATCTTTTTTGTCTTGAGTGTCATCTGTTCTAGACCACCCTCGTCTTGCCATTCAGGAAGTGGTGAATAGCTTAAGACTTTACTTGAGAGATGGGTAGAATAGGGGAGAGTTATCTTTTATAGGGAACCCTCCTTCGTTTGATGAGAGCCAGTACTGGTTCGACCTCTTTTGAGGAAAAGTCTTAACATGGTGGAACAGCAGTAAATCCTCAGTTTCATAGGCACGGGGCAACCATTTGTATCTTAGCATGCTTCATTACGTCGTCACTGACTAGGCCCAGGTAGAGAATGTTACGGGAGACTATCTTGTCTTGACATAAGTGCTTATGTGGATGTGTATAAGTCAATCGAGGTATTCTTCAACCTATATTCATGCTTTGATTTATATGGTTTTTGTTCATATGTTTTTGGGTAGATTCAGTAGATTAGTTCATTTTATTTGGCATGAAACTCCATTTTGTGTCTTGCATGTTTTTTGTATTAGAGTCTAGCTTAGTTGCTTGAGGACAAGCAAAGGTTCGGTTTGGGGAGTTTGATGAATGTGTATTTTACACTTTCATTCAAGTCTTTTCCACCTATTTTAGCTATCCTCTATGATAACTTAGCTATATTTTAATGCATTTTATTAGAATAGTGTCACGTTTCCCTTTAGATTTTATTTTACAGGTTTTGGTTGAAATTCGAAGATTTCCGGGCAAATATATTGAAGTTGACAAGGAATTGGTGTTCCAGAAGCCTATTTGGAGTATGTGAAAGTTTCCGGATAGGATTTGAAGTCTAGAGGCCGAATCTGGAGGTTAGAAGGCTACTAGAAGTCAGAAACCGAGTCCGAAAAGGGGAAGAAATCCAAAACCGCGTCGAAAACGCGGAATTCCACGAAAAACACGCCGGGCGAACCGCCGCGCGTGTGGGGCGAACCGCCTCACAGTATTTCGAAGCCTATATATAGTTGCTCAGTTTTCTCCGAAATTCATATCTTTCCGGACCTACTTTCTCACCTCCCTCTGTAGTTTTAGGTAGGGACTTCCCAGAGCCTGTTCTGGGGGTCCGTAGCTTAGGGGACTCTTTTTCATAGCAGTTTGGAGCTCGTAGGATCGCAATCATCCGGAGATTGACAACCTTCGGTAACTTTGTATCTTACAATTTTATTCTACTTATTTTATTATATTCTTTCAACATGTTTTCTTCTATGATTTCTGTTGATTGCATGCCTATTATGAGTAGCTAAACTTATCGTTGGTGGTAGTATGTGAATTCTTAGCGAAGGGAAGATAATCATGCTAATGGCTATATCGTGCATTATACTCCGTGTCATTGCTTTATTTCGTTGATCAGGCACAGCCTAAATTCTCGTATGTTGTATTAATTATTATGCACAATTGGACACTTGTCGACCTGTGTGCGAGTTTATCTTCGTAGTGTTGAATAATTACGGAACACATTAGGACAACAATGATTGACTTGTCAGACCAATTATCTTCGTAGTGCTTAATCTTTACAACCAGGACACTAGACCGATTCAAAGATCTCTATGCAAGACCGAGGAATTTATGCATGATTATCGACCCGTTATGTTAAGAAGGATCATACTATCACAAATCTCCATTATCTACTAGAAAAACCCTTTGCTATCTGTCTGATGTTTTTATATTCTAATTAAATTTGATAAAGCTAGTTATAGTCCTGAGAGAATGACACTCGAGTCATTCTACTGCTACACTACGGTTTTCGTTGTAGTTGTAGATTGCCTTTGGCTAATTACAAATTTATTTGACTGAATCCGGAGCACGACATCCGCGTTCATCATCCATCATTAATGACAGTGACCATCTGATCACTAATGGCCTCAAGATGTAGCATCATGTTGTTTCGTCATTTTTCGTAGTTTTCCAACTTCAGCAAGGGAGCATCTCCTAAAGACATCATGTCAGCAAAGCACTACCAAACTGATCAAGTGAGAGTGATTTACGGAAAACACCTAAGGGGATCTAGGTTCAGTGTTGAAGGTTAAAGAACCTCCAGCTCTGATACCACTTGTTGGTCCCTTTAAACAACAAGAAAAGACTAGAGGGGGGGGGGGGTGAATAGTCTTTTCAAACTTTCATCGTTTAAAACTTTCTCAGCAAGTACTTATTACTTTTCAGTAATGAGTTTGCTGATACTTAACTTTCTCAGCAAGCGCAAGTTACTTTGCAGTAACTAGGTTTGCTGATACTGAAAATCAGAGAGCGGAAGTCTTTGATACAATAAGTGCTCTTTCAGTAAATGAATGTTTCAGCAAGTGATGTGAGTGACTGTGTACAGATAGATGTGATTTGCTGAAAACCAAGTACAGTAAGTAAATCACACAAACATTTTTATAGTGGTATCTGAGAGTGGCGTAATCTCTCAACTAATCCACTTTGTCCTTTCTAGGACTGAATCCACTAAGATAAGATTGAGGTTCCTTACAACACCTATCTAGAGCGATTCAAACAGAAACCAAAGCACACTTGCTTCGTCTCCAACCTAATCTAGAGAACGTAACCTTGTTCTCCACCAAACTTGGTACTTTTAATCAGCAAAGCTATGCTCGATTAAGTTCCCCCTGAATATCACGCCTGAAAGGGTGTATTTTCAGTTAGAGAGGTTTGGGATGAGAAAACTTAATTATAACTTATTCAGTTACAACAAGTAATCTAAGAAACAAAACTTTGAATACTTTGCAGTAAACAAGTTTGATTGTTTCTGGTGTCAAGACTTGTTCTTGTTCGAAAGAAAGAAAGAACACTTAACTAATTTCTTAGTTGTGTAAATTCTACTTCTTCACAAGTAGCTTTTACAAGCTTTAAGTCTTGGAACGGATCAATGGCAGTAGAGAGTATTGAAGGGTTTGTGAGTTTAAGCACAAGTGAGAGTATGATCACGTTGTTGACACACTTCAATTCGTTGCTGGATGACCTCTATTTATAGTGAAAATAAGGAGCCGTTTGAATTTCAAATTCTAAGGCTTTTGTTCCTTAAAATGTCACTATCTTGCTTTTGTACTTTCAGCAGCGTCCTTGTTTGTCTTCTAGTCTTCATGTCCTTCGCGTGCATGCTTTGCATTTAATGCTTATTTGAATAGAATTCAAATAGTAACATTGGAGCGCAAATGCAAGTACTTTCAGCAAGAGGTCACATATGTTCCATCAGCAAGTGGTCAGTCCCACTTTCAGCAAGCACAACCTACTCTGTCGTTAGATTTTTCACTTATGCAAGCTGTTGCTGGAGTTTCCACTTTCTGAGCAACATGTGCCTTTGTAGATACCAGTCTTCAGAAATCTTCTAGTCTTCAGTCTTCGAAATCTTCAAGATTCTGAGCGGTTCTAAATGCTTCAATAGTTTGTTTGTAAAAACAAAGTACATCATCAGCAAATGCTTCAATAGGTTGTATTTCTTTTCAGAAAACAAGATACATCATAAGCTTTAAAACCAACCTATCTAGCACCTAACTAAGTCTTCAGCAAACGTTCCTCTTTTACAATGTCCTGAAAATTCTAAATTCCTATGGACCTTAAGAGTACTAGTTACTGGACTTTCCTTGATTTAGCATGGTTAATTGCTCATCAAAATTACAAGTTTCCTAACAGAGTTGTAGGAAAAAGAGAGTTTTTCTTTTTTACCGGAGGTACATTGAATTCAGAGCACAGGCTAGAAAATTTGTAGAGAAAGGAAATGTGAGTTAAATAATTTTGTCTTTCTCTAACTCTTTATTTATATTGTGTCTCTGTTGTGTGAGAAGCTCAATAATTTTGAGTTCTCAGCAAGGGTAAAACAGAGATTCAACTATGTTAGTGGAGCCTTTGCATTAAATGCATAGTGGTCCACTAACAAAAATCGTCACAGCATACTTTCTCTTTGTAATATCAACCGTTGGATCAAAAACGGCTTTAAAATCAATGGACACGATTGTATTTCATGTCATGATTAACAGCGAGTTTATCTGTGCCACGATTAACGTCACAAATTGATTTTACCTTGATTCACGGGATTTGATCCTTTTTACTCCAACGCTAATTGCTTGCTGAAGTAAATGAGAATCTTTTCAGCGATTTTAATCAATTTGACTTTGGCACTTACCTTTTTATGTAACAAGCCTTGTATTTGCTGAAAATTCCCCCTTAATCAAATATCTCATATTTCTTTGAGTTAAAAGATATTTCTGAGTTCCCGTCTCAGCAAATTCTTTTTATATTGAGATATCTATAGGTAAAATTCGAGAAGTATTCTTGCTCTTTGCTGAGTTCCTGTCTCAGGTTTTTCTTTTGATACTTGAATACCTGTTTAAGTATCTTTGATTGTCTGAATACCAGTTTCAGCAATCTTTAAAGCTTTTCCTTTGCTGAGTACCCGTCTCAGGAAGTGATCAAGTTTCCTCAAAAATACCCGGTTTGAAGGAATTACTTGCTGAATGCCTGTTTCAGCAATCATTTAGTGAACTATCATTTCTTTTTAGAAGAAATCAGTGGAAGGGACTTTATACATGTAAGCATAATTTGGCTTGCTGAATGCCTGTTTCAGCAATCTACCAAATGTATCTCTTACTATTGAGGTAGTTCAATCAATCCAAGGTTATACCTAAGCATTGCGAACCTATTATATGGTAGGGGCTTGGTAAAGATGTCAGCAACTTGATCATCAGTACCTACTTTCACAACCTCAATGCCTCATTTTTCCACATGATCTATAATTAAATGATGTCTAATATCAATGTGCTTCGTTCTTGTGTGGAACTTAGGATTTTGCGTGATAGCAATAGCACTTGTATTATCACAAAAGATTGGTGTTTTCTTTGCAGAAATACCATAATCTCTTAATTGTTGTTGAATCCATTGGATTTGAGTTGTGCAACAACCAACCGCAATGTACTCAGATTCAGTAGATGAATTGGCAACACAGGTTTGCTTCTTGCTGAACCATGATATTAATCTAGTACCTAGAAACGGACAAGTTCCAGAAGTACTTTTTCTATCAAGAGTTGATCCTCCATGATCAACATCAGAATAACCAACCAATTCCAATCCAGAATCTTTAGGATTCCATAATCCAACATTGATTGTAACTTTGACATATTTCAGTATCTTAAGTGCCTTTTTGTAGTGTGATTCTCTTGGATCAGATTGGAATCTTTCACACACACAAACAGCATACTGAATGTCAAGTCTACTTGATGTTAAATACAGCAAAGAACCAATGAGCTTCCTATACTTGTGTTCATCAACACTCTTATCTTGTTTAGTATAGCCCAATTTGGTACCAACGCTCGTAGGGATCTTTTCATGTTTTTCTTCCTCTTTGATCTTGAACTTTATGAGCATTCCTTTTGCATACTTTGCTTGATTTATGAATATTCCATCTTTGAGTTGCTTGACTTGCAATCCTAGGAAATAATTCAATTTACCCATCATACTCATTTCAAATTTGTTTGTCATGAGTTTGGAAAAATCATCACAAAGTTGCTTGTCCTTAGATCCAAATATTATGTCATCCACATAAATCTGGACTAAGAGTATTTTACCATCATGGTTCATGGTAAATAAAGTTTTGTCAACTTCACCTTTCTTGAAACCATTGTCTAGCAAGAACTTAGCTAAGGTATCATACCAAGCTCTTGGTGCTTGCTTTAGACCATATACAGCTTTCTGAAGCTTGTATACCATCTTGGTTTCTAAGGGAAGTTCAAAGCCAGGGGTTGTTCCAAGTAGACTTCTTCCGCAAGTTCACCATTTAGGAATGCACTTTTAACATCCATTTGATAAATAATGAAGTCATTGCGAGCAGCAAAGGCTAAGAAAAGCCTAATTGCATCCAATCTTGCAACTGAAGCATAAGACTCATCATAGTCTAATCCTTCAGTCTGACAGTAACCTTGAGCAACTAAACGTGCTTTGTTCCTTGTTACTTCTCCAGACTCACTCAGCTTGTTTCTGAACACCCACTTTGTACCCATTGCTTTCTTTCCTTCAGCAAGGGGTACAAATTTCCAGACTTTGTTCCTTTTAAATTGATCCAGTTCTTCTTGCATTGCCTTGATCCATTCAGAATGCTTTAAAGCTTCTTCTATGGTCTTGGGTTCAATTTCTGAAACAAAGCAAGAGAACAAAGCTTCTACTTCTGACATTTGCTTCTTCAGCAAGTTCTTGATTAGTAGATACTTTGGATCTAGTCACTTGGCGTTTGTCAATATCACCAATCATATCCGTAGAGGGATGATCTCTAATCCATTTATTAACAGGTTTTCTGCTCTTTGGATCGGGATAAGTTTGCTCTTCAGCATGTGACTCTTCAGTATGTACTTGCTCAGTACTACTGGTATTTTGTTGTGTCTCTGCTGAGATTGGTTCATCAGCAACTGCTTGTTCAGCATTGCTGTTTTGAGGTAACTTGTGAGCAGGCACATGAAGTTGCATAGTTTCAGCAACATCTGGAGCAACCGCGTCTTTTGTTGGAAATTCTTTGTCATGAACTATTTTTATCTTGTCATGACTCGGTGGAGGAGAGTCATTGTCAGAATCATCATTTAGTTCAATTGATTTGACTTTTCTAGCATCAGATTCACTTCTTTGCTCGTGTATGAGTAATTTCTTCATACAATCTGATATTTCTTCTTCAGCAGGAACTCCTTGTGATTTGTCGTAGAATACAACATGCACTGATTCTTCGATCTTTTTTTCCTTTTTGTCGTAAACTCTATAAGCTTTACTATGCAAGGAGTAACCAAGAAATATCGCTTCGTCTGCCTTTGGTTGAAATGTGATGAACGTTGTCAGGGTTCAATCAAATAATATTTGTAATTTAGCCAAAGGCAATCCACAACTACAACGAAAACCGTAGTGTAGCAGCAGAATGACTCGAGTGTCGTTCTCTCAGGACTATAACTAGCTTTATCTATTTAATAAGAAAATATAAAACAGCAGATAAAAAGCGATAGGGGGTTTTCAAGCAGATAATGGAGGTTGGTGATAGTATGGTCCTTCTTAACATAATGGGTCGATAATCATGCATAAATTCCTCGGTCTTGCATAGAGATCTTTGAATGAATCTAGGGTCCTGTTGTAAGTATTGTGCACTACGAAGATAGTATGGGTCTGACCTGTCAATAACTAACGTCCTATTGTGTTCCGTAATCATTCAACACTACGAAGATAATTAAGTCTGATTGGCCGACAAGTGTCCTAGTGTGCATAATGATCAATACAACATACGAGAATTTTGGTGTTCAACTCATCAACGAAATAAAGCAATGACACGGAGTATAATGCGCGATATAGCTATTAGCATGATTATAAGATACAAAGTTACCGAAGGTTGTCAATCTCCGGATGATTGTGATCCTACGTGCTCCAATCTGCTATGAAAAAGTATCCCCTAAGCTACGGAACTCCCAGGACAGGCCCCGGGAAGTTCCTACCTAAAACTATAGAGAGAGGTAAGAAAGAAGGCTTGGAAAGATATGAATTTCGGAGAGAAAACTCGCAACTATATATAGGCCCGGAATTCCTCTGGGGCGGTTCGCCCGAGAGCTGGGGCGGTTCGCCCCCCAGTGTAAACGCGAGATTTTCGCGTTTTCGACGCGGTTTTGGATTTCTTCACCTTTTCGGACTCGGTTTCAGACTTCTAATGGCCTTCTAACCTCCAGATTCGACCCCTCGACTCCAAATCCTATCCGGAAACCTTCAGATACTCCAAATAGGCTTCTGGAACACCAATTCCTTGTAAACTTCAATATAATTGCCCGTAAATCTCCGAATTTCAACCAAAACCTGTAAAATAAAATCTAAAGGGAAACGTAGAGGATAGCTAAATTAGGTGAAAAAGACTCGAATGAAAGTGTAAAATACACATTCATCAAACTCCCCAAACCGAACCTTTGCTTGTCCTCAAGCAACTAAGCTAGACTCTAATACAAAAAACATGCAAGACTCAAAAATGGAGTTTTCATGCCAAATAAAATGAACTAAATTACTGAATCTACCAAATAACATATGAACAAAAACCATATAAATCAAAGCACGAATATAGGTTGACGAATACCTCGATTGACTTATACACATCCACATAAGCACTTATGTCAAAACAAGATAGTCTCTCGTAACATTCTCTACCTGGACCTAGTCAGTGACAACGTAATGATGCATGCTAAGATACGAATGGTTGCTTCGTGCCTATGAAACTGAGGACTTACTGCTGTTCCACCATGTTAAGACTTTTCCTCAAAAAAGGTCGAACCAGTACTGGCTCTCATCAAACGATGGACGGTTCCCTATAAAAGATAACTCTCCCCTATTCTACCCATCTCTCAAGTAAAGTCTTAAGCTATTCACCATTTCCGGAATGGCAGGACGAGGGTGGTCTAGAACAGATGACACTTAAGACAAAAAAGATAAAAAATAGAAAAACATAATTACGATCAATACGAAAAATGGAAAAGACTCAAACTTTGCTAAACTGCTATTTGGCTTTATTTTTTGGACCCTTCTTTGCTTTTTTGGGGTCTTCTCTTTTTTTTTTTTTCTTTCCAGATTCTTTTTTTTCTTTTTCTTTTTTCTTCTGGAATTTTTCTTTCTTTTTTTTTCGATTTTTTCTAGCCAGCAGTAGCATAACAAAGAGAGAAACAAAAAGACTCACACAACTTCCCCAAACCTATTCGAAAGAATAGGTTGGAGTACAAAATTTACGGAAAAGGAAAAATAAACTCACGATACGAAAAATGAAAAACAGAAACAAGTCTAATGATGGTGTAACCCCCTCCCCAAACCTATTCGGAAGAATAGGTTATAAACAAAGGATCACACAACCTCACACTACCTCCTTCCTAGGCATTTAGCAATCTCAAAGCATGGTGAAGACTTGTTGCCTCTTAGGTACATAATTACTCGGGAAAACAACCATAAGACCCTAACATGCATCATCCTATTATAAAGGCCTTCGTGAACCGCAGTAGAGAAAACACCACTAAGTGATGTCGAGACTACCTAGCTCAACTAAGTGCAATACATAAATGTGACAAGCCAAGCGAGAAAGACCTCAAACAAATTCATAGAGATGAAGCATACGATTAATGACATAGCTAGTTGGTCTACCCAATAAAAAAGTTCAAAAAATTCGGCAATACACTCCATATAAAACATGCAAGACTATCCTAGGAAAGCAGTAAACGTGCAAATGCAAAAAATTCACGAGCTTTTCTTTTCATAAGCAAGATAAGTAAAGAGATAACCAGCGATAACCTCCTCCCCAAACCTGAACGTCGTCGCTCGTCCCGAACGTCGAAAGTGGATCCAAGGTGAGAGCCAATGCTTGTATAAGTTACCTATAATACTCAACCGAACTCGTGAGAAAACAAAACATACTAACCTTCAGTGGAGGCGGTAAGGGTAAGCTCTAGGTGATCAACCTCCCTTTGATCACTAGATATTTCGAAGTACGGTTTCACTCGTTGGCCATTCACTTTGAAGGTATTTCCCGTCTTTGGATCGAAGAGTTTAACAGCTCCATGGGGGAGCAACTTCGAGAATTTCGTACGGTCCATCCCAACGATTACGGAGCTTTCCAGGAAATAGTCGAAGGCGAGAATTAAACACCAAAGCTTTTTGTCCAAGAATTAATTCTTTACGTACTATACCACGATCATGATACTTCTTAGTACGTTCCTTATAAATCTTGGCATTTTCATAAGCACCTAGTCGTAATTCATCAAGCTCATCTAACTGCAACAATCGTTCCTCGCCAGCCTTCCCAATATCTAGGTTGAGCGCTTTAATTGCCCAATATGCCTTGTGCTCTAGTTCCACGGAAAGATGACATGCTTTCCCATACACAAGTCTGTACGGAGTGGTTCCGATCACTGTCTTGTAGCTAGTTCTGTACGCCCAAAGTGCATCATTCAATTTTCCTGCCCAATCCTTCCTGCTAGGCTTCACTACTCGCTCAAGGCTCTTCTTGATCTGACGGTTGCTGACTTCTACTTGCCCCGATGTCTGTGGGTGATAAGGTGTAGCGACGCTATGGTGGACACTGTATCTCTTAAGAAGTGAGGCAAATGTTCTATTGACAAAGTGTGACCCTCCATCACTGATGATTGTCCTAGGGCACCCAAACCTCGAAAATATGACTTCCTTCAAGAACTTTATAACCACTGCGCCGTCATTTGTTTTTGTAGGAATTGCCTCTACCCATTTAGTCACGTAATCCACTGCAATAAGAATGTACTCATAGCCTCCACTGTTTGGAAATGGTCCCATAAAATCAATGCTCCAAACATCGAAAGGTTCTACCACTAGATTCGTTTGAAGGGGCATTTCATCTTTCTTGCCGATACCACCTCCTCGTTGACATGGGTCACAATTCTTCACAAAACTTCGAGCATCTTTGTATATTGTTGGCCAGAAAAATCCTGCCTGCAATACCTTGCGTGCTGTCTTCAATCCACTGTAGTGCCCCCCACAGTTAAGCTCATGGCAATGGCTCAGTATACTTTGTTGCTCTTCCTGTGGCACGCATCTCCTTAGAATCCCATCAGCTCCTTCCTTAAATAGATGCGGATCATCCCATATGTAAGTCCTGCATTGCTTGGCAAGAGCTCTCTTGTCTGAAGCTGAAAAGTTAGTGGGGCAAATATTCATAGCCAAATAGTTTACAATATCTGCATACCAAGGCTCCTCATTAGCCTTCATTAGATGCTCATCGGGGAGATCTTCATTAATGGGTATTGGATCAATAGTGATATTTGGTATTCTAGATAAATGATCTGCTACTAAATTCTCCCTACCAGCTCTATCCACTATAGTCAAATCAAAGTCTTGCAGCAAAAGGACCCAACGGATTAATCTAGGCTTAGAATCTTGCTTAGCTATCAAATGTCTCAAAGCAGCATGATCAGTATGGACATTCACAGGATGACCAATTAAATAAGATCTAAACTTTTGTAAAGCAAAGACAACAGCTAAAAATTCTTTTTCAGTTGTTGTATAATTAACCTGTGTGGAGTCTAGAGTATTACTAACATAATAAATCACACGATACTGCTTATCAACTTTTTGGCATAAAACAGCACCCATAGCAAAATTCGAAGCATCACACATAATTTCGAAAGGGAGATTCCAGTCAGGCGGCACAACAATGGGGGCAGAAACAAGCTTTTCCTTAAGAGTATTAAAAGCAACTAGGCAATCATTAGAGAAATGGAAAACCACATCTTTAGCAAGCAAGCTACTTAAAGGTTTAGCAATTTTCGAAAAATCTTTAATAAACCTCCTATGAAATCCTACATGGCCAAGAAAAGATTGTAATTCTTTCACACAAGTAGGCGGGGGAAGTTTTTCAATGATTTCTATCTTAGCCTTGTCTACCTCAATACCTTTTTCAGAAACTACATGTCCTAGAACAATGCCTTCTCTAACCATATAATGACTCTTCTCCCAGCTTAAGGTCAAGTTGCATTCAATGCACCTTTTTAAAACTAGATCTAATCTTTGCAAGCACTCATCAAATGAATCACCAAATAGGGAAAAATCATCCATAAAAACTTCAACAAATTTTGTTACCATGTCAGAGAAAACAGAAAGCATGTACCTTTGAAAAGTGGCGGGAGCATTGCATAGTCCAAATGGCATCCTCCTATAGGCAAATGTTCCGAATGGGCAAGTGAATGTCGTCTTCTCCTGATCCTCTGGTGCTATTGGAATCTGGTAGAAACCTGATAAACCATCAAGAAAACAATAGAACTTCCGCCCCGCAAGGCGGTTTAGCATGTCATCTATAAATGGTAGAGGGAAGTGGTCTTTTTTAGTGGCGGCATTTAATCTTCTGTAGTCAATGCACATCCGCCATCCAGTGGTCTTTCTAACCGATACCAATTCTCCATTCTCATTCTCTTCCACAGTGACTCCTGATTTCTTAGGAACTACATGTACTGGGCTCACGCATCGACTATCTGGAATGGGGTAAATCATATCAGCATCTAGTAACTTGATCACTTTCTTTTTTACCACCTCTTGCATTGCTGGATTTATTCTTCTCTGAGGTTGCCTAACAGGTTTGGCATCTTGTTCTAGAGTGATGTTGTGCACGCATCTTGTAGGGCTAATTCCCTTGATGTCGCTGATCCCCCATCCTATAGCTGCGGAGTTTTCCTTCAATACCTCGATCAGCTTACTTTCTTCATTGTTGGAGAGATGTGAGGATACAATCACGGGCTTCTTCTAATTTTCTCCCAAGTACACATACTTGAGGTGCTCAGGAAGAGGTTTTAATTCTAAGCTGGGTTCTTCAGGAAACCCACTTTCTTCTTCTTCTTCCTCTAAAGGTTCAAGTACCTCTTCTCCTGCTGGAATTTCTGGTGTGCTATCCATTAATTCGACTAGTTCCCTTGCTTCTTCGGTCATGTAGCATGTCTCAGCTTGCATTGTAAGTGCTTCCTCAAGTGGTTCGCGATTGCTATGGCTATGATGATATTCGGGAATTACGGATTCGTAACAATCGACAAATTTTAACTCCTCTGCAACTTCCTTATCTCTGATGCTACATCCTACCAACTCAATCTTTTCGCCCATTACCTCCATGGTTATCTTCTTGCCCTTAAGTTCAAGGCATGTGTTGGTAGTTGCCATGAACGGTCTCCCAAGTAGTACTATGTGCTCACGGATATGGCTCTTTCCCTCGTCTGCGGACTTCATCACCACAAAATCAGCTGGGATTATCAATTTGTCTACTTTCACAAGGATGTCCTCTATTATCCCTACTGGTCTCTTCACACTTTGGTCTGCCATTTGGACCACCATATCTGTTGGTGTCAATTCTCCGAGTTCCAGGGCCTTGTATACCGAATACGGCATTAAGTTAATGCTAGCTCCTAAGTCAAGCATTGCCTGTGTAGTTCGTCCATTCCCTAAGGCGATGTTGATTATGAAACTGCCAGGATCCTTTTTCTTCATGGGCAGTCCGGCAAGCGAGTTGACTGTTTCAACCCCATTTACTTCCTTTCCTGAAGTAATCCTTTTGTTCTTGATCTCACGAAAGAATTTCGTATAAGCTGGAATGTTCTGGATTAACTCCAAGACGGTTACATTGACTTCTACTTTTGATAGTCGTTGGAACAAGGGTAAATCTTGAATATCCTTCTTGGCTGGTTTGATCCGACTCGGGTATGGTACATGTGGCTTCGGAGGCACATATGGATTGGAAGATTTGTGAAGTTCTCCTGGTATACTGACTCCAACTTCGACCTCGTCGTCATCTATGTGTATTACAGTTGGTCAAGGTTCATCATTCCCTTCTGGAACTTCTTGAGGTTCTTTGGATCTTTCGTCATCCTCTTGTTCTGTGATTGGCCCTCTATTATCGATTTCAGTAGGCTCCACCCGCTTAGGACGTATGAAGTTGGGAATTTTGGTCATCTTGCTCCTCGGAGCAGTAGTTTCACTTCTTCGCACTCATTCTCTTCAGTTGCATCGGCTGGAGATTGATCGGGATCAGCTTCAGATGTCTCATCAGTAAGACTCGGACTGTTTAGTTCCCTGTGGTTGGTGGGTGATTCGCTCCTCACCTCGGGTGGTTTGCTTGCTACATCTTGTGCGGTGTCCTCGACTTCTTCACCGCACCTTCCACACTTCAGTAGGCTAAGTTCTTTTATTAGTTGCTCAGTTACTTCGATCGCTTCAAAAGCCTTCTCGATGCGAAGATTGTTCTCAGCTTGCCCTGCGTATGCTACTTCGAAGACACTCTCGATGGCCTTAATCCCTGCGTAAAACGCAAGTTCCTCCTCCTCACTAATGTCCTCGTCTTCAGAATAATCTTCGTATAACCCGTCAGTTTCGACTTGATTCGAGTATATGTTGGCGACTTCATTCGACATTATTTTCTCGGATTGCGCGGATCCATTGGCGTATGTTTGAAAGACCTTCACTGCCTCTTCAACTGTACATTCTTCCAATCCTCCACATATCCCATCTATTTGAAGCCTAACTTCATCTCGTAGTCCTCCAACAAAGAACCAAATCAGCTCCCCGTCGTCGAAACGGTGATGGGGGCACTCACGTTTATACAGCTCAAAACGTTCATAGGTGTCACAGAACCGCTCGTATTCTCCTTGCTTGAAGTATTCGATCCGATTCCGTAGTGCCATCGTCTCATGGTAAGGCATGAAACGTGCTAAGAACTCCTCTACAACTTGGTTCCAGGTTTTTAGTGATCCTGGTGCTAACCTTGCTATCCATATCCTCGGTTCATATCCCAAAGCGAAAGGAAATAATTTCCGGCATAATTGGTCCTCTGTGAACCCTTTTGCTGGAACTTTTGCTATCTCCTCTTCATAGGATCTGATGAAGCTTATTGGATGCATATCTTCTCCTTCTTCGAACCTTGGTATCCTTCTTACTATGGTGTTTGTTACCTCGTACCCTGATAACTCTTCTTCCAAGTATATAGCTGACCCCCTCCTGACTTGCGAGAACTTCGGTGTCAAGCGAGCTTTTAAGGTCGTCATACCTGGAAATCTTGTATCAGGAGTAACTCAAAACTAAAAGTCAGCCTTGTTAGAAATTTCAACAATCGAGAATATTTCTAGATATCGAATACTACTAGAGCTAAGAAAAGTGAATGAGAAACAGACTAGGAAAAGCAGAGAGAGAAATTAAAAAGGAAAACTAAAACTAAAAGAAATAGGAATTTAAAGCTGTAAATAAAAAAAAAATTAAATAGAAAAAAGGAGTATAGTCCCCGGCAACAGCGCCAATTTGATGAACGTTGTCAGGGTTCAATCAAATAATATTTGTAATTTAGCCAAAGGCAATCCACAACTACAACGAAAACCGTAGTGTAGCAGTAGAATGACTCGAGTGTCGTTCTCTCAGGACTATAACTAGCTTTATCTATTTAATAAGAAAATATAAAACAGCAGATAAAAAGCGATAGGGGTTTTCAAGCAGATAATGGAGGTTGGTGATAGTATGGTCCTTCTTAACATAATGGGTCGATAATCATGCATAAATTCCTCGGTCTTGCATAGAGATCTTTGAATGAATCTAGGGTCCTGTTGTAAGTATTGTGCACTACGAAGATAGTATGGGTCTGACCTGTCAACAACTAACATCCTATTGTGTTCCGTAATCATTCAACACTACGAAGATAATTAAGTCTGATTGGCCGACAAGTGTCCTAGTGTGCATAATGATCAATACAACATACGAGAATTTTGGTGTTCAACTCATCAACGAAATAAAGCAATGACACGGAGTATAATGCGCGATATAGCCATTAGCATGATTATCTTCCCTCCCTAAGAATTCACATACTACCACCAACGATAAATTTAGCTACTCATAATGTGCATGCAATCAATAGAAATCATAGAAGAAAACATATTGAAAGAATATATAAAATAAGTAGATAAAAGTTGTAAGATACAAAGTTACCGAAGGTTGTCAATCTCCGGATGATTGTGATCCTACGCGCTCCAATCTGCTATGAAAAAGTGTCCCCTAAGCTACGGAACTCCCAGGACAGGCCCCGGGAAGTTCCTACCTAAAACTATAGAGAGAGGTGAGAAAGAAGGCTTGGAAAGATATGAATGTCGGAGAGAAAACTCGCAACTATATATAGGCCCGAAATTCCTCTGGGGCGGTTCGCCCGAGAGCTGGGGCGGTTCGGCCCCCAGTGTAAACGCGAGATTTTCGCGTTTTCGACGCGGTTTTGGATTTCTTCACCTTTTCGGACTCGGTTTCAGACTTCTAATGGCCTTCTAACCTCCAGATTCGACCCCTAGACTCCAAATCCTATCCGGAAACCTTCAGATACTCCAAATAGGCTTCTGGAACACCAATTCCTTGTAAACTTCAATATAATTGCCCGTAAATCTCCGAATTTCAACCAAAACCTGTAAAATAAATCTAAAGGGAAACGTGACACTATTCTAATAAAATGTACTAAAATATAGCTAAATTAACATAGAGGATAGCTAAATTAGGTGAAAAAGACTCGAATGAAAGTGTAAAATACACATTCATCAAAATGTTCTTAAGTATTCTCTACCATTGTTAAGAACAAAGCATTTGCAACCAAATACTCTTAGATGGGTGATGTTAGAGGTCTTCCAACAAATAACTCATAGGGAGTTTTGTTGTAATCCTTAGTTATCAAACATCTATTTTGAGTATAGCAGGCGGTATTAATCACTTCAACGCAATAAGCTTCACTTATTTCAGTGTCAGCAAGCATTGTTTTGGCTGCTTCCTTAAGGGTACGATTCTTCCTTTCAGCAACACCATTTTGTTGTGGTGTCCTTACTGAGGATAACTGATGTTGTATGCCTTTGGTTGTGCAATACTCAATTATGTAATGGTTTACAAACTCAGTACCATGGTCTGTTCTAATGACTTTTACCTTGTCATTTTTCATGACTTCGAACTTGTTCATCAAGTTAGGTATTTCAGTCCTTGTTTCAGACTTATATTTGATAAATACTACCCAAATGAATCTTGAATAGTCATCTACCACCACCAGACCATACTTCTTACCAGCATAGCTTGTTGAAGAAGATTCAAACAAGTCCATGTGCAAGAGTTGTAAAGATTTTGTAGTTGACGATACTGCCTTGTTCTTAAAGACGATTTGGTTTGCTTTGATGAAATGGTTTAGAACTTGTCAGATTCTAGTTAATCAAATAAATTTGTATTGAGCCAAAGGCAATTCACAACTACAACGAAAATCGTAGTACAACAGTAAACTAACCTCGAGTGTCGATCTCTGAGGACTATAACTAGCTTTATCTAATCTAACTTAAGAATATAAAATCAACAAACTACTTAGCAAAGATTTTTCTTATCAGATAATGGAGGCTGGTGATAGTATGATCATTCAAAGCATAGCAGGTTAATAATCATACATGAAGTACCCGGTTTTGCATAGAGATCTTTGATCAATGAATTGTCCAATTGTGTTCCGTTATTATTCAACACTACGAAGATAGAGGTTTAACATAGATCAAAGAAATAAAGCAATAACTCAAAGCCTAATGCGCGATATAGTCATTAGCATAATTATTAACCCTTCGCTAAGAAATCACATACTATCACCAACGAGAAGTTTAGCTACTCATAGATGTCATGCAAACAACAGAAATCATAGCAAGATTGAATGAAAACATGTTGAAAGATATATAAATATAAATAGAAAAACTGTAAGATACAATGTTACCGAAGGTTGTCAATCTCCGAAGAATCGCGATCTTACAAGCTCCAAAACGCTTAGAAAAAGTATCTCCTAAGCTAAGAATCCCCAGAACAGGCTCTGGAGAATTCCTACCTAAAACTAATGAGAAAGGTGAGAGAAAAGGTCTGGAAAAGTATGAAAAACAGAGAAAACTGAGCAACTATATATAGTGATTCGGCAGGTGTGGGGCGATTCGCCCCTCGTCCCGAGCGACTCGCCAGGGACATCCAGTCGGTTTTTTATGCGTTTTCGACGCGTTTTTGGATTTCTTTTCTTTTCGGACTCGGCTTTTACCTTCTAGTGACCTTTTAGCCTTCAGACTCGACCCCTAGACTTCAAATCCTATCCTGAATCTTCTAGATACTCCAATTAGGCCTTCGGAACACCAATTCCTTGTCGACTTCAATATAATTGCCCGAGAAACCTCGTTTTTCACCCAAAACCTGTAAAATACAAACTAAAGGGAAACGTGACACTATTCTAATAAAATGCACTAAAATATAGCTAAATTAACATAGAGGATAGCTAAATTGGTGAAAAACGACTCAAACGAAAGTGTAAAATACACGTTCATCAAACTCCCCAAACCGAACCTTTGCTTGTCCTCAAGCAACTAAGCTAGACTCTAATGCAAAAAACAATGCAACACAAGAAATGGAGTCTCATGCCAAATGAAATGAACTAATCTATTGAATCTACAAAAAAACTTATGAACAAAAACCATACAAATCATAACATCAATATAGGTTGAAGAATGCCTCGATTGACTCACATAAGCACTTATGTCAAGACGAGATAGCCTCTCGTAACATTCTCCACCTTGACCTAGTCAGTGACGACGTAATGAAACATGTTAGAATACGAATGGTTGTCCCGTGCCTATGAAACTGAGGACTTACTGTTGTTCACCAAGTTAAGACTTTTCCTCAAAGAGGTCGAACCAATACTGGCTCTCATCAAACGAAGGAGGGTTCCCTAAAAAAGACAACACTCCCGTATTCTACCCTTCTCTCAAGCAAAGCCTTAAGCTATTCACCACTTCCTGAATGGCAGGACGAGGGTGGTCTAGAACAGATGACACTCAAACAAACAAAAGATAAAAATTACATCACGATTACGAACATTACAAGAATTGGAAAATGAGACACAACAGTTTGCTAAACTGCTTTTTGGCTCTTTTTTTACCCTTCTTTGCTTTTTTGGGGTCTTTTCTTTTTTTTTTTCCTTTCTTTTTTTTCTTTTCCAGTTTTTTTCCTTTTTTTTCTGGAATTTTTCTTTTTTTTTCGATATATTTTTTTTAGCCAGTAGTAGCAGAACGAAAAAGAAACAAAAATGACTCACAAACGACATCCCCAAACCTATTCGAAAGAATAGGTTGGAGTACAAAATTTACGAATAGAAAAAAGAAAAATAAACTCACAACACACACTCAAAAATGAAAACAAGCCTGATGATAGCGTAACCCCCTCCCCAAACCTATTCGAAAGAATAGGTTGCAAACAAAGGATCACACAATCTCACACTACCTCCTTCCTAGGCATTTAGCAATCTCAGAGCAAGGTGAAGACTTGTTGCCTCTTAGGTACATAATTACTCGGAAAAACAACCATAAGACCCTAACATGCATCATTCTATTATAAAGGCCTTCGTGAACCGCAGTAGAGAAAACACCACTAAGTGATGTCGAGACTACCAAGCTTAACTAAGTGCAATACATAAATGTGACAAGCCAAGCGAGAAAAACCTCAAACAAATTCATAGAGATGAAGCATATGATTAATGTCATAATTAGTTAATCTACCCAATAAAAAATTTCAAAAAATTTGGCAATAAACTCCACATAAAACATGCAAGACTATCCTAGGATGAATGTAGTGAATGCAACTAAAAACTAAGAAAGCGGTAAACGTGCAAATGCAAATGCAGACAGATAAACATGCAAGGTACTATACTCAACCTACCAATCCCAAGCTCCAAACTAACAACACTAGTTCACTTAAATCCCATCCCCCCTCATGAATTTAAAGCTAGTCCCTAGCAGTAAGAAAATGAGGTAATAAGATGTGATACTAGATGTTACCTACCGCGTGGTTTGGCCTCGGTCGGCTGAGTATGCTGGATGTAAGGTATTGAGACTGCTCGAGGGGCCTTATTGGTGATCATCGGAGCTCGTGGTGGTGGTGGTAGTTCCATTAATAGAACGGATAGGACCAACTCCTCCATCAGTGTTCATGGCATCCTTATTGTCCCTATTGTCTTCATTGTCACTACTGTCACCACCATCATCACTAGTAGAGTTGCATTGTCGAAGAGAATCCTCAAGATTAGCCGCCGCTGTTATGGAATCTTCCATCCTGTATCTCTCCAATAGGTTGTGAACTGTTGAAGGGGAAAGAGCAGTGGTATCAGAGCCTCCCTCTCCAACGTTTTACACCCCGAGGAGGTTACAGTAAGCTGCTCAGATACTCAGAGGTTTTCTTCCATTTTTTCCAATGCCGACCACATTCTCTACGGTTGATGCCCCCGATGTCTATATGGCGCTCCCTTTAGAGGCAGTCAAGGGGCACCCCTAAGAGGGGCTGGGTGTCCATGTCATTCTGTTTTGGAATCAAGCTAGCGATTCGGAATTTCCTCACCACTGTCGACTCAAGACTGAATCCTTTGTGGTGAGGTCGTCCCGGTACCTTCATGTTCACTCGAACCTTGCAGTCCTTGTGACAGATTGCTGACGTAATATTTGTTTCAATCCCTTCGGTGGTGCATGAATAGACATATGAGTGCTCACTCCTGGCGGATTCTCGCTCCTCCTTTTGGATAAACCGCGACGTTGTTGCAAGAGCCCATGGCTCGAACGTACCTCTAACGAGATCACTCTCCTTGACATGGTTGTAATCGATCCCCCTCCAATACTTCATAGTAGACAAACGGGAGTGCTCCTCTCCCTTTGTGGCACGGTTCCTACAAACAACAGTTAGTACCTCGTATGACACAAAACTGACTCATGCATATGCTAATGTAAAAGCGAAACACACGAGTGATAAAATCTTCAATCGAACTCTGCAAATCCTCCATGTCTAATCTAGCTACTAATATGCAACACACCAAAATAATTTCGGCATGTACATATCACATTACGCTCATGCTAGACAACCAATAACCTAAATAATAAGGCTCAATTCATACCATAGTAGCGAAAATTCTAGCATCATATATCCTCATACTCAACAATTATGCATTCTACCATCATATCCATCATTATTACATCAGCAAACACAATCATATGTATGGAATCGAAGAAAAAGATACATTGCATAACAAGAATAAGTCATCTAGTAGCAAAATTCTCAAACCAACAATCCAAGCATAATTGAGCATGCAATTGATAGTGAATATCGTTTCTAATCACATAAATAACCTACCCATACATCATATAAGCCTAATTGAAGCACAAATCAGAAAACCCCCAAATTTGAAAAATTAGGGTTCATGTGAAGATACCTCAGATCTGGAAAACGAATGCACTAGAGTGAAAGTTGTTCGGATGAAAAGAAAGAGCACGTAATGGGCTTCGATTGAAGCTAAAGAACACAAAATTTGATGAAATATTGAAGATTTTATGAAGGATTGAAGTATTTCCGCTTTTTTCGAATTTTGGGGAGTAAGAAGTGAAGAAGATGAAGAAAATGAGGAGAAAGGGGGTTTTCTCACGTTTTTAATCTGCAGAACTCGTGGGGCGAATCGCCCCGCACGTCGAGAGAGCGCGGAGCTCTCTGGAATTGTGGGGCGATTCGCCCCCCACCTCCTGAGGTGGGGAGACGAAACTTTCGAAAAAACGCGGTTTTTTATCCTTGAAAACCATTTTACTCATAAAACCACTCGAAAAAGTTCACTCAAACACAAACATAAGCACATACGACACAGAGACGAACAAATTCACATATGAAAAGCAAATTGTTCAAAGTATGAATGCATGCAAAAAAGCAGTAAAAAAGCGATAAAAACTCCGGGTTGCCTCCCGGATAGCGCCATTGTTTATAGTCTCTGACTCGACTCCTTCTTGCGCCTAGCTCTTCTTCTTGAGGGTACTAGACTTCCCCTTCATGGATCTTCTCCACATGCCACGAACCTGTGAATAAGAGTGAACATAGACAACAAGACCACAGTAGTTAATGGTGTGAGAAGCATTGAAGTGATCAGGTGGATCAGATATGGCTCGCAACACATTTCGCTTGCCATCCACCTCAATGGTGCAAGTCTTTCGGTAGATGTCTATCACTGAGCGTAGTTTAGTCAAGAACGTTCGCCCCAAGAGAACAACATCCCCCATCCCAGGTGTAGACGCCGGCATAACTACAAAATTGGTGTACATAGAAGCTTCACCAATCTTGACCAATACATTCTTCACAACGCCTTCGGGTCTCACAAAGGATCCATCCGCCAGTTGCATAATAGTCTTATGCTCAGATAGTTTTCCAAGGCTACTCTTCTCAAACACATTCATCGGGAGCACATTAGAGTAGGATCCCGTGTCTAGTGTAGCACGGACATCTTCAACTTCACCAATCCCGACCTTAACATCGAAACTTTGAGGGAGTGGCTCGGGATCCTCTTGCTCCTCTTCACTCTCATCAGTACCAAGGTCCTTCTCTTCTTCCTTGGCTAGTGGGGGTTCTTCATTCTTGCAACACTCGTACTTAGCAACCTTCTTGATGGTGATTTCAACAGGTAGATCACCCACCAAGGTAATGGACATCGACTTCTCAGTGTTGCTAGGTAGTTTCCCTTGCTCCCAACTTGCTCCTCGGTCGATCAACTCTTACATCTTTTGATGGGCAAGCCTAGTGCTCTCTTCTAATCGATCAAGCCTCGCCCTAGTCTTCTCAGAATATTCTTCATAACGTTTGAGAAAACTTTGGGTGTGATCAACCATCTTTTGCAAGTTCTCCATCAGTAGAGCTGTCTTCGACTTCGGTTGCTCTTTCGGAGCGGGATTCTCGCAGTGATCATTACCATAGTTAAGCCTACTACGGTCTTGGTTAGAGCCATAAGTTTGGCTAGCCGGTGCATATCCTTGATTGTTTCGGAACCCTCTTCTCCAAAATCCACCTCGAGGATTCCTACCGTCTTGTCCGTAGCTAGATTCTTGAGTACCAAATTCCGTAGCAAAGGCTTCCTCTTCGCCTCCTTGAACCGAGTTGCCATCATCATATGCAAGCTCCGATCTACACATATGAGCCCCATGCCCATAGTTCTTGCATATTCGGCAAACTTCGTTCGACACAGATGGTCCCGTGGCGCTTTTGAGGACTTGCTTTAATTCGTTGGTAAAGCACTCGAATCGATCCCCATTCCCCCCCATACATAGGGGCTTCTTGAGTAGGTCGAGCTTCAGGTCCACGTCTCCTAACCATTGCTCTTGGGTCCTTTAATTGCGACCCCTTAGCAAGCCTTTCGAAAACCGCCCAGACGACTTCCGCGGTTTCTTCCCAAATATTGCCACGGCATTGGAAATCCACCACTTGTTGGTTCTCGAACGTTAGTCCATTGTAGAAGTGTTGGACTAGATCTGAAAGCTCAAAACCATGGTGAGGGCACTTGTTCATGAGGTCTTGAAACCTCTGAAATGCGGTGTAGATGGTCTCATCATAGTCTTGTTTGAACCCAGTGATTTGCGCCTTTAGCGTGGTAGAAGGTATGAGGGAAGTATTTTTCCATGAAAGCTGAAAAAACCTTCTTCCAAGTGTCCAACGAACCCGCCGGTAGAGAACTCAACCATGACTTGGCTCTGTCGCCAAGTCCCATAGCAAAAACCTTCATCCTCAACTCATCCGTTATTATTTCAGCTCCGGGTCGTGGGAGTTGGTTGACGAAATCATCGATATCGTGTAAGTACCCAATCACATATTCCCTTGCTAAGCCATAGAACTTGGAAGTTGTTGGAATGTGTGGTTCTTGATTTCCAGATCACGAGTTGCAGACAAAAGAACAATCGTCGGTCCCCTCATTCGATCCTTGAAGGGTTGAAACCATGCTTTCAGTGGTCTAGCTTCTGCCATTCCGTCGATTTCCTTGAAAAGACTGTGTAGAGATTCGGAGAAATCGGTATCCTCTATTTCCTCTAGTTCATGCCTTCGAAGTAGTCGCCTTCTTTGGTGGTAGACTCTGTCGATCTCAGCAATTGAATCAGCAAGCGGTGTTCCTCTAGATCGTGTATGTCGCATAGACTATCTGTAACAAGCTAGAAAAGGAGTATCAGAGAGAGATTAAATAGGAAAATAAAAACTACTAGAACTAGGAATTGAATGCTGAAAATATAAAAAAGTTAAACAGAAAAAAGGAGTATAGTCCCCGGCAAAGGCGCCAATTTGATGAACTGGAATTGGAACTTTTCAGATTCTAGTTAATCAAATAAATTTGTATTGAGCCAAAGGCAATTCACACCTACAACGAAAACCGTAGTGCAGCAGTAAAATAACCTCGAGTGTCGATCTCTAAGGACTACAACTAGCTTTATCTAATCTAACTTAAGAATATAAAATCAACAAACTACTTAGCAAAGGTTTTTCTTATCAGATAATGGAGGCTGGTGATAGTATGATCATTCAAAGCATAGCAGGTTAATAATCATGCTTGAAGTACCCGGTTTTGCATAGAGATCTTTGATCAATGAATTGTCCAATTGTGTTCCGTTATTATTCAACACTACGAAGATAGAGGTTTTAGATAGATCAAAGAAATAAAACAATAACTCAAAGCCTAATGCGCGATATAGCCATTAGCATAATTATTAACCCTTCGCTAAGAAATCACATACTATCACCAACGAGAAGTTTAACTACTCATAGATGTCATGCAATCAACAGAAATCATAGCAAGATTGAATGAAAACATGTTGAAAGATATATAAATATAAATAGAAAAATTGTAAGATACAATGTTACCGAAGGTTGTCAATCTCCAAAGAATCGCGATCTTACAAGCTCCAAAATGCTAAGAAAAAGTATCTCCTAAGCTAAGAATCCCCAGAACAGGCTCTGGAGAATTCCCACCTAAAACTAATGAGAAAGGTGAGAGAAAAGGTCTGGAATAGTATGAAAAACAGAGAAAACTGAGCAACTATATATAGTGATTCGGCAGGTGTGGGGCGAGTCGCCTCACACACCGGGCGATTCGCCTGGTGTGGGGCGATTCGCCCCTCGTCCCGAGCGACTCGCCCGGGACCTCCAGTCGGTTTTTTACGCGTTTTTGTATTTCTTTTCCTTTTCGGACTCGGTTTTTGCCTTCTAGTGACCTTTTAGCCTTCAGACTCGACCCCTAGACTTCAAATCCTATCCGGAATCTTCTAGATACTCCAATTAGGCCTTCGGAACACCAATTCCTTGTCTACTTCAATATAATTGCCCGGAAAACCTCGTTTTTCACCCAAAACCTTTAAAATACAAACTAAAGGGAAACGTGACACTATTCTAATAAAATACACTAAAATATAGCTAAATTAACATAAAGGATAGCTAAATTGGTGAAAATAGACTCAAATGAAAGTGTAAAATACAGGTTCATCATGATTTCCTTGCTGACATGCATTGCAAACACCATCCTTATTGAAAGTAACCTTAGGTAATCCAACTACAAGTGCCTTTTTAGACAGCTTATTCAGCGTCTTGAAGTTTAGGTGACTTGTTGGTTTATGCCATAACCATGCTTTTTCAACAAGGCAATCATGATCTGAGACAAGGCATTTTTCAATGATTGCTGAAGACCAATCTACAGTATACAAACCTCCTGATCTTCTAGAATCCATAATAACCTTCTATGTCTCAAAGTCTATAAGTTTACATTCATCACTTTTGATTTTGATGAAGTAACCTTTATCAGCGAATTGACTCATGCTGAAAAGATTAAACTTAAGATGTTTGACATAAAGAACTCCCGAAATGGTAATGCATCCTAACTTCACGTCACCATAACCTTTAGTAGAACCAAAGCCTCCACCAGCAAACCTTATTGTTGGACCTTTAGACCACCGTCTATAGTTTATAAGGTTTTTCTTGTTGTCTGTCATGTGCTTTCCATAACCACTGTCAAAGTGCCAAATTGCATTGTTTGTCTCCGTGGCTGAAGTCTGCATAATCAAGAGCAAACAAGTTAATTATCCGATATTGGATGTCCATTAACATGTTCAAGAAAGCGTCCAGTGGAAACCCAAGTCTTGAGTTTTTCAACTTTGACTTGTTTTCTACTTGCTGAGGAACTAGAAGGTTTTGAGCCGAAAGACTTTTGATTATTGCTAATCAAATCCACTTTCTGATGTGGTGTCTTGCTCGGTTGACCTTTTTGCTGAACATACTTTTCAGTAAGTTCTTTTCTGGCAAGGTTCCTTCTAGTCCTAGCGTTTTGAGTTTTGTTAGAACTCTTAGGCTTGGTTTTATTCATCTCTTTGAAGTATCTTTGCTGACTTTGCTTATACTCATGAAAAGTTGATTTTGCTTGGTTTTAAAACCAAGTCCACTTTTCGGAGAATGCTGAGCTTTTGTCTTAGCAACCTTACTTGATTCAGGTTTGTCAGCAAAGGTCTTCTGATTACTTTTAGTAATCTTGCCTTTTGACTTAACAAATTGCTTTTCAGCAACTTGTTTGGCGGAATGCTTTACAACATACTTTTTCTTAACAGTTTGCTTTTCAGCAAGCTATTTTCCTTTTAAAGTCTTGTTACTTTGAGTAGCAACAACGGGCTTTACGGTCGTAGGTACTTGATTGCATATTTCAGCAACCTTAGATTGACAAATCTGATAGAGTTCTTGATGAACAGGGATTTGTCGGGTCCCGATTCAGCAAATAAATTTGTTATTTAGCCAAAGGCAATTCACAACTACAACAAAAACCGTAGTGTAGCAGTAGAATGACCTCGAGTGTCGTTCTCTCAGGACTATAACTAGCTTTATCTATTTAATTAGGAATATAAAAACAGCAGACGGGATAGCAAAGGTTTTTCTAACAGATAATGGAGATTGGTGATAGTATGATCCTTCAAAGCATAACGGGTCAATAATCATGCGTAAATTCCTCGGTCTTGCATGGAGATCTTTGATCAATCTAATGTCCTGTTGCAATTATTAAGCACTACGAAGATAGAGGTACTGACAAGTCAAGCACTATTGTCCAATTGTGTTCCGTAATTATTCAACACTACGAAGATATACATGCGCATAGGTCGACGAGGGTCCAATTGTGCATAATAATTAATACAACATACGAGAATTTAGGTTGATCCTGATCAACGAAATAAAGCAATAACACGGAGTATATTGCGCGATATAGTCATTAGCATGATTATCTTCCCTTCGCTAAGAATTCACATACTACCACCAACGATAAGTTTAGCTACTCATAATAGGCATGCAATCAACAGAAATCATAGAAGAAAACATGTTGAAAGATATATAAAAATAAGTAGAATAAACTGTAAGATACAATGTTACCGAAGGTTGTCAATCTCCGAAGAATTACGATCCTACAAGCTCCAATCTGCTATGAAAAAGTGTCTCCTAAGCTACGAACCCCCAGAACAGGCTCTGGGAAGTTCCTACCTAAAATTACAGAGAAAGGTGAGAGAATAGGTATGGAAAAGTATGAATTTCGGAGAAAAACTGAGCAACTATATATAGGCTACGAAAAAGTGTGGGGCGATTCGCCCCACGCACCGGGCGATTCGCCCCACGTCCCCGGCGGTTCGCCCGGGAGAATATTTCGCGGAATTCCGCGGTTTCGACGCGTTTTTGGATTTCTTCCCCTTTTCGGACTCGATTTCTGTCTTCTAGTGGCCTTCTAACCTCCAGATTCGACCCCTACAAATCCTATCCGGAAACCTTCAGATACTCCAAATAGGCTTCTGGAACACCAATTCCTTGTCAACTTCAATATAATTGCCCGGAAATCCTCGATTTTCAACCAAAACCTGTAAAATAAAATCTAAAGGGAAACGTGACAGTATTCTAATAAAATGCACAAAAATATAGCTAAATTAACATAGAAGATAGCTAAAATAGGTGAAAAAGACTCAAATGAAAGTGTAAAATACACATTCATCAAACTCCCCAAACCGAACCTTTGCTTGTCCTCAAGCAACTAAGGTAGACTCTAATGCAAAAAACAATGCAAGACACAAAATGGAGTCTAATGCCAAATAAAATGAACCAATCTACTGAATCTACCAAAAAACATATGAACAAAAACCATATAAATCAAAGCATGAATATAGGTTGAAGAATACCTCGATTGACTTATACAAATCCACATAAGCACTTATGTCAAGACAAGATAGTCTCTCGTAACATTCTATACCTGGACCTAGTCAGTGACGAAGTAATGAATCATGCTAAGATACGAATGGTTGTCCCGTGCCTATGAAACTGAGGACATACTGCTGTTCCACCATGTTAAGACTTTCCCTCAAAGAGGTCGAACCAGTACTGGCTCTCATCAAACGAAGGAGGGTTCCCTATAAAAGATAACACTCCCCTATTGTACCCATCTCTCAAGTAAAGTCTTAACCTATACACCACTTCCTGAATGGCAGGACGAGGGTGGTCTAGAACAGATGACACTAAAGACAAAAAAGATCAAAAATAGAAAATTACAACACGATTGCGAACATTACAAGAATTGGAAAATGAGACACAACACTTTGCTAAACTGCTATTTGGCTTTCTTTTTTTGGACCATTTCTTTGCTTTTTTGGGGTCTTTTCTTTTTTTACCTTTTTCTTTCCAGATTCTTTTTTTCTTTTTCTCCTTTTTTCTAGAATTTTTTCTTTCTCTTTTTTTTTGATTTTTTCCTAGCTAGCAGTAGCATAATAAAAAGAGAGAAAATGACTCACACGAATTCCCCAAACCTATTCGAAAGAATAGGTTGGAGTACAAAATTTACGGAAAAGGAAAAACAAACTCACGATACAGAAATGAAAAACGAAAACAAGTCTAATGATGGTATAACCCCCTCCCCAAACCTATTCGGAAGAATAGGTTATAAACAAAGGATCACACAACTTCACACTACCTCCTTCCTAGGCATTAAGCAATCTCAAAGCATCGTGAAGACTTGTTGCCTCTTAGGTACATAATTACTCGGGAATCAACCATAAGACCCTAACATGCATAATCCTATTATAAAGGCCTTCGTGAACCGCAGTAGAGAAAACACCACTAAGTGATGTCGAGACTACCAAGCTTAACTAAGTGCAATACATAAATGTGACAAGCCAAGCGAGAAAAACCTCAAACAAATTCATAGAGATGAAGCATACGATTAATGGCATAGTTAGTTGATCTACCCAATAAAAAAGTTCGAAAAATTCGGCAATAAACTCCATATAAAACATGCAAGACTATCCTAGGATGAATGTAGTGAATGCAACCTAAAAAATCTAAGAAAGCAGAAAACGTGCAAATGCAAATGCAGACGGATAAAACATGCGAGGTACTACTCATCCTACCAATACCAAGCTCCAAGCTAACAACACTAGATCACTTAAATCCATCCCCCCTCATGAAATTAAGGTTAGTCCCTAGCAGTAATAAAATGAGGAAATAAGATGTGATACTAGATGTTACCCCATCGTTTGGCCTCGGTCGGCTGAGTATGTTGTTTGTGAGTTATTGGGACTGCTCTGGGAGCTTTATAGGGTGTCATCAGGTCTTCTGGTAGGCATGGTAGTTTCAATTATAGGCCGGATAGGAACAACTCCTCCATTAGTATCATCATTGCCCGTATGGCCTTCATTGTCACTACTGTCACGCACATCCTCACTAGTAGAGTTGCAGTGTCGAGTAGAATCCTCAAGATTAGCCGCCGCTGTTACGGAATCCTCCATCCTGTAGCCCTCCAATAGGATGTGAACTGTTGAAGGGGAAAGAGCAATGGTATCAGGACCTCCCCCTCCAACGTTTTACACCCCGAGGTGGTTACAGTAAGCTGCTCGGATACTCAGAAGTCTTCTACCATCTTTTCCAATGTCGACCACATTCTCTACGGTTGATCCGACCGATGTCTATATGATGCTCCCTTTAGAGGCAGTCAAGGGGCACCCCATCGAGGGGTTGGGCACCCATGTCATTATGTTTTGGAACCAAGCTAGCGCTTCGGAACCTTCTAGCAACTGCGAACTCGAGATTGAACCCTTCGCGGCTAGATTGTCCCGGTGCCTTCCAGTTCACTCGAACTTTGCATTCCTTGTGATGGATTGCTGACGTAATAATGGCTTCTCTCCCTTCGGTGGTGCATGAATAGGCATAGGTGTCCTTACTCCAGGTGTACTCTAGCTCCTCCTCTTGGATAATCCACGACGTTGTTGCAAAACCCCTTGGCTCGAACGCACATCTAACGAGGTCACTCTTCTTGGCATGGTTGTAATCGATCCCCCTCCAATACTTCATAGTAATCATACGGGAATGCTCCTTTCCCTTGGCATGGTTCCTACAAACAACAGTTAGTACCTCGTATGACACAAAACTGACTCATGCATATGCTAGTGTAAGAACGAAACACACAAGTGATAAAATCAACAATCGAGCTCCCCAAACCTTTAATGTCTAGCCTAGCTTCTTCATCATGCAACATACCAATGTAACTACTACAAGCAATACATCACATTATGCGCTTACTAGACAACCAATATCCTAGATAACAAGTCTCAATTCATACCATAGTAGCGAAAAATTCTAGCATCATAAATCCTCATACTCAACAATTAACCATTCTACCATCAAATCCATCATCATTACATCAATAAACACAATCATACGCAAGAAATCTAAGAAAAAGATAAATTGCATACCAAGATATATCATCTAGTAGCAAAATTCCCAAATCAACAATCCAGGCATAATTGAGCATGCAATTGATAGTAAATAACGCTTCTAATCACACAAACAACATACCCATCATCAAATAAGCATAATTGAAGCTCAAATTAGAACACCCCCAAATTCGAAAATTTGGGTTCATAAGAAGATACCTCAGATCTGAAAATCTAATGCATTAGGACGAAATCTGTTTGGATGAAAAGATAGATCATGTAATAGGCTTCGATTGAAGCTAAAGAACACTAAATTTGGTCAAGAAATGAAGAAGTTATGATGTTTTGAAGTAATTTTCGAAAGTTTCAGTTTTTGGGGAGGAGGAATGATGAAGATATGAAGAAATGAGGAGAAAAGGAAGAAACTCGCGTTTTTTAACTACTGGAACCGTGGGGCGAGTCACCCCCGGTGTGGGGCGAGTCGCCCCATGCGGGGCGATTCGCCCCCCGCTCCCCGATGCGGGGAGACGGTCCTTTCGTCAGAAAATGCGGTTTTTAATCACCGAAACCAATTTTTTCAAAAAACCACTCGAAAATATCACTCAAACATAAGCATATACGACACAGACATGAACAAATTCGCATACGAGAAGCAAATAGTTCAAGAATGAATGCATGCAATAAAGCGGTAAAGAAAGCGATAAAAACTCCGGGTTGCCTCCCGGATAGCGCCATTGTTTAAAGTCTTTGACTCGATCCTGTCTGTGCCTATCTCTTCTTTCGGCGGGTACTAGTCTTCCCCTTCATTGATCTCCTCTCCATGCCACGAACCTGTGAATAAGAAAGAATATAGGCTGCAAGACCACAATAGTGAGTAGTGAAAGAAATATCAGGCGGATCAGGTGGATCAGATATGGCTTGCAACACGTGTTGCGTGCCATCTACTTCAATAGTGCAAGTTCTTTTGTAGATGTCCATCACGGAGCGTAGTTTAGTCAGAACGTCCGCCCTAAGAGTATGACATCCCCCGTTCCAGGTGCAGACGCCGGCATAACTACAAAATTGGTGTATACAGAAGCTTCACCACTCTTGACCAACACATTTTTCACAACGCCTTCGGGTATCATAAAGGATCCATCCGCCAGTTGCACAATAGCCCTATGCTCAGATAGTTTTCCAAGGCTACTCTTTTCAAACACGTTCAAAGGGAGTATGTTTGAGTAGGATCCCGTGTCTAGTGTGGCACGGACATCTTCAAGCTCACCAATCCCTACCTTAACATCGAAACTTTTAGGGAGTGGCTCGGGATCCTCTTGCTCTTCATCACTTTCGTCAGAACCAAGGTCCTTCTCTTCTTCCTTAGCCTGTAGAAGTTCTTCCTTCTTGCAACACTCGCACTTACTAGCAACATTCTTGATGGTGATTTCGTCTGGTAGATCACCGGCTAATGTAATGGAATTCGACTTCCCAGTGTTGCTAGGCAGATTGCCTTGCTCCCTACTTGCTCCTCGGTCGATCAACTCTTGCATCTTTTGATGGGCAAGCCTAGTGCTCTCTTCCAACCTATCAAGCCTTGCCCTAGTCTTCTCAGAATCTTCTTCATAACGTTTGAGAAAACTTTGGGTGTGATCAACCATCTTTTGCAAGTTCTCCATCAGTTGAGCCGACTTCGACTTCGGTGGCTCTTTCGGAGCGGGGTTTTCACAGTGATCATTACCATAGTTTAGCCTACTACGGTCTTGGTTAGGGCCATAAGTTTGGTTAGCCGGTGCATATCCTTGATTGTTTCGGAATCCTCTTCTCCAAAATCCACCACGAGGATTCCTACCGTCTTGTCCGTAGCTAACATCTTGATTACCAAACTCCGTAGCAAAGGCTTCCTCTTCGCATCCTCGAGCCCAGTTGCCGTCGTCATACGCAAGCTCCGATCTACACATATGAGCCCCGTGCCCATATTTCTTGCATATTCGGCATACTTCGTTCGAAACAGTTGTTCCGGTGGCGCTCTTGAGGACTTGCTTCAATTCGTTGGTAAAGCACTCGAATTGATCCCCATTCCCCCTATACATGGGGGCTTCTTGAGTCGGTGGAGCTTCAGGTCCACGTCTCCTAACCATCGCTCTTGGGTCCTTGAATTGCGAACCCTTAGCAAGCCTTTCGAAAACTGCCCAGACGGCTTCTGCGGTTTCCTCCCAAATATTGCCTCGACATTGGAAATCTACCACTTGTTGGTTCTCGAAGGTTAGTCCATTGTAGAAGTGTTGGACTAGGTCAGTGATGATGTCGTTTTTCACCAATTAAATTTGTTTCATAGCCAAAGAACACTTATCACTACAAAAGCTAGAGTGCAATGGCAAGTTGTCCCCGAGTGTCGTTCTCTCGGGACCTAACGTGGCTTTGTTTGTGGTTTTTGCTAGTTATTTCAGACAACGAGTTCAAGTGTTAATAGAATTGTTTTCTTAGAACAAAGCAACAAGAAATCAGATTGTTGTAATCAAGTTTGGAAAACAGTTGGTGGTAGAAATCAAATACACATGCATGGGTTACGAATATGCTCACAAGTTCAGTGCATAAAACCTTCGATCAAGTCTGCTAAGCAACTCGTCTACGTAACTTTCAAGACACACATCATAAAAGACCACTATCAATACTTTAGAGGTGCTTGTCACTAACACCATTTATCTAGCATGCTGCAAATCTCTAACAGACAATCCTATAGCTTTCATTGACCAAGAGTTTGTCACTATACTCAATTAGAATATATTTTATAGGAAACTAAGAATCATATGAAGGAATTTGCAGCAAGATTGAATCACAATCTCATGTAAGCATAAACATAACCCATAGCATGCATATTCTACATTCTACCACCAACACAAAGGATTTAGCTACTCATATTCATCAACATAGACATCAAATCATATGAATTGTAAATAGAATACATCAAATCAAACTACTAGACAAGAGATAATGATACAATGTTACCACCAAGCTGTCACTAATCGGTGGGTATTGATGAAAACCTCTCCGTAGATGAAACAATGGATGCAATCCTATGCCAAAACCTTTAATCCAATCTAAAATACAATGTAATCTGAGTTTTCTCTGAGTTTTGCGGCTTAGGAGCTCCGCCAAAACGAAGCCAATGTCCAAAAGTATGGAAAAAGTAACTGAAGATCAGATTTAAGAAGGAAAATCCGAAAACGTAGCCGCTGCTAAGCGGACCGCTTGGAGAGGCCAAGCGGAGCGCTTGGCAAGAGAAGCGCTTGGGCCCTCCAAGCGCTTCGCTTGGCTGCTGTGCCAAAACTCCTGGAAAATGAAGCGGAGCGCTTCACTATTCCAGGCGCTTAGCTTGGCTCCTGGACAGATTTTTGTCTTCCAACTCAATCTTTTTGCCCTCGTACGGCCGTCAGATGCCTTGGACTCATCCTTCTCAATGATTATTGATGCTCAAACACTCACGAACAAGCCGTGGAGATCAAGGAACTTCAACGGGGCCATTTTCTATCAAAAAAGCTCGTTTTTAGCTCCAAAAACGCCATTTCGTTCCTAAGTGCCTGGAAATGCAGAAAACAATAAACGTGACACTATTCTACAAAACTAACCAAAAAACAAGGCTAAAAGATAGCAAACGAAGGTCAAAAAGACAAGATGAACGCGTAAAAAATACGTTCATCAAACTCCCCAAACCAAACCTTTGCTTGTCCTCAAGCAACAAACTATCCTAAATGCAACACAAAAGGAGTCTCATGCCATTTAAAGTGAACTAATCTATTGAATCTACCAAATGCTTATGAACAAAACCAAATGAGCATGACATGCAAGTAGGTTGAAGAATGCCTCGATTGCGAATATACACATTCTCATGTGCACTTGGTTAAACAAAGGAGTCTCTCGTAACATCTTCTACCTGGACCTGGTCAGTGACGACACAATGATGCATATTATCATACTACAATTGCCCCGTGCTTATGAAACCGAGGGCTTACTACTGTTCACCAAGCGAGACTTTTCCTCAAGAGAGGGCGAACCAATACTGGCTCTCATCAAACGAAGGAGGGTTCCCTTAGAAAGATAACACTCCCCTATTCTACCCAGACTCTCAAGAGTGAACCTCTTTCAACCACTTCTTGGATAGAAAGACGAGGGTGGTCAAGAACAGGCCTTGGACAAAGGCGACACGAAACGAAAGATAGAATTTACAACTCGATACTTCACAAGGACAAAATATTTACATGACACTTGACACTACGTGACTGCTTTTGGCTTGCAACGACCCTTCTTTTGCTTTTGGGTCTTATTCTTTATTTTCTTTCTTCTTTTTATTTATTTTCTCTTTTACTTTTCTCTTTTTTTTTTTTTTTTTTTTTATAGCTAGGCAAGCAGCAGTACTACGTGTCAAAAACCTCCCCAAACCTATTCGAGAGGATAGGTTTGAGCACAAAGACGAAAAAGAAAAAGGAAAAACTTTTTACAAAGACACCTCCCCAAACCAATTCGAGAGAATAGGTTGGGACACAAAACAAAAGAAAAATAAAGCTAAGAAAAATCTACAACGACTCAAGACGAAAGACAAGATCAATAAGGCAACCCCCTCCCCAAACCTATTCGATAGAATAGGTTTAATACAAGGAATCGCACACCTCACACTACCTCCTTCCTAGGCATTTGGCAATCTCTAATCGAGTTGAAGAACTTTTCGCCTCTTACGTACATAATTACACGGGTTACAACCATAGATTCTAACATGCATCATTTTATATGGCCATCGTGAACCGCAGTAGAAGAAACACCACTCAAGGTGATGTCGAGACTACTAAGCTTAACTAGTGCACATGCGAATGTGACAACCAAGCGAGACAAGCCTCAAACTACTTGCAAAGTGATGCAACATATGATCAATGGTCATAAGCACTTAGTCTACAAAATAGAAAAGTTCGAAAAAACTTGGCAATAGACTCCACACAACAACGTGCAACAACTAATCTATGGATGATATGCATGCAAAAAATTGAAAAAAACACGACAAATCACATGAACTTGAGTAAAATCAGGCATGTACGAACCACACAAGCATATAGTACTGAAAATCCAATACCCCCTCCCCAAACCTACACTTTTGCTCGTCCTCGAGCAAAGAAAAGTTGAATGAAAAGGAAAAATTGGATTGAAAGTACACTTCCCTGAGATAAAGGTTCGTGTCCAATCTCCTATATATGAGTAGTACCTGAAAGGACTCAAGAAACATGTGAAAACGGATGCGCAAAGGTGAGAAGAATGGAAAAAACGAGTAAAATCTGGGTACAGGGTTTAGGCGGACCGCTTGGCGGGAGCCAAGCGGTCCGCTTGTCAAGCGGAGCGCTTGGGAGGCTCCAGGCGCTCCGCTTGAAATTTCAGTAAACTTTTTGATTTACTGAAGATTCAAGCGGACCGCTTGGCCCTTCCAAGCGCTTCGCTTGGCTCTGTTTCCAGATTTTCGATGTTTTTTCCTATCTTAATCACCTAAGGCACCAAGACAAACACTAGACTAAACGAATCACGACAAAAGGCACACAGGCCACAACTACAAAAGCAATAAAAAGGAAAAACTAAACTACATGCAAAGAAATACCACAAAGGTTATCCATTATCAAATGGGAATGAATCTCGTGCATTCGTTCCATTACTCCTTGCATCTTGGGAACCATCTTTGGCTCCTCTCCTCAAGTCCTCAAGCAAATCCATGATTCCCTGAAAATAAAAATCAACTAAATTAACAAAATCAAAATCTAAGAAATAACTAAAGGAATCAGAGGGAAAATAAAAAGAAAAAAGTGGATCAAAACTCCCTTGAAGCTCATAGGTGGGTGCATGGACCAGAACATAGGAGTCAAGATCAAGAGTGTCTGTAGCAATAGAATCCAAACATGTCGATTCAGAGACACCAAAATCTTCAGAGAGTAGCTCCTCGGTCTCAACACAACTCAAGACAACACTGTCTGACTCAGGTGAAGCAATGGATTCAGTCATCACCTCCTCCACGACTTCTTCTTTACCAACAGTCTTGACATCCTCAGTTAAGGACGTGGAATCCAAGCTAAGCACTGAAGAAGCTTCATCAATAGATTCTTCACAACATTCCTCTACATTGGCTATGTCGATTTCTGGTGGCGGACTAGCAAAGCGAGACGTCCATGTCTTTGAACCGGGAGGTGAGTCCCAATCCCGATGTTCCAGAAACTTGTTGGTTATTTCATCCCAAGTGTGCAATGATCTTGCCGGCGGGATTTTGAGCCATTCACGAGCGCTCCCTCTCAAGGCTCCCATAAATCCCCTTATACAAAGATGCTCATGTGATAAAATAACCCCCTCCACATTCTCACGAGGTATCCTCAACACACCTTCCTCGAACGTGTCTAAGAACCCTCTTGGATCATCACCACTCGAAAACGTGGAAACAATGGAGTAGTACGAAGGATCAAAGTCATAATCCTTGCAATCTTCGTCCAATGTTATGCAAGGCCCTCGAGGTTGCACATACCTTGTCAAAGAAGCTCGCATACTCATCCTTACAAGGAACTAGTTTCTGCACATGAGGAAACAAGAAACCAAGGAGCAGAATCCACAAAAGAATTAAAAAAAACATGCAAGGAAAAAATCCTCTAATCTAATAATATATACAAAGAGCGCAAGCACGCAAGGTAACCAAGAGCAGATTAGATAAATTTTCTGAAAAAGATAGGGGGAAAGAAATGAGGTGAGAAAGTGATGTTGGCTGAAAAACCAAAACAAAAACACCAACCAAAGGAGTTAAGTCCCCGGCAACGGCGCCAAATTGATGATGTCGTTTTTCACCAATTAAATTTGTTTAATAGCCAAAGAAAACTTATCACTACACAAACTAGAGTGCAATGGCAAGTTGTCCCAGAGTGTCGTTCTCTCGGGACCTAACATGGCTTTGTTTGTGGTTTTTGCTAGTTATTTCTGACAACAAGTTCAAGTGTTTATAGAATTGTTTTCTTAGAACAAAGCAACGAGAAATCAGATTGTTGTAATCAAGTTTGGAAAACGGTTGGTGGTAGAAATCAAATACACATGCATGGGTTACGAATATGCTCACAAGTTCAGTGCGTAAAACCTTCGATCAAGTCTGCTAAGCAACTCGTCTACGTAACTTTCAAGACACACATCATAAAAGACCACTATCAATACTTTAGAGGTGCTTGTCACTAACACCATTTATCTAGCATTCTGCAAATCTCTAACAGACAATCCTATAGCTTTCATTGACCAAGAGTTTGTCACTATACTCAATTCGAATATATTTTATAGGCAACTAAGAATCATATGAAGGAATTTGCAGCAAGATTGAATCACAATCTCATGTAAGCATAAACATAACCCATAGCATGCATATTCTACATTCTACCACCAACACAAAGGATTTAGCTACTCATATTCATCAACATAGACATCAAATCATATGAATTGTAAATAGAATACATCAAATCAAACTACTAGACAAGAGATAATGATACAATGTTACCACCAAGCTGTCACTAATCGATGGGTATTGATGAAAACCTCTCCGTAGATGAAACAATGGATGCAATCCTATGCCAAAACCTTTAATCCAATCTAAAATACAATGTAATCTGAGTTTTCTCTGAGTTTTGGGGCTTAGGAGCTCTGCCAAAACGAAGCCAATGTCCAAAAGTATGGAAAAAGTAACTGAAGATCAGATTTAAGAAGGAAAATCCGGAAACGTAACCGCTGCCAAGCGGACCGCTTGGAGAGGTGATGAATGTGTATTTTACACTTTCATTCGAGTCTTTTTCACCTATTTTAGCTATCCTCTATGTTAATTTAGCTATATTTTAGTACATTTTATTAGAATAGTGTCACGTTTCCCTTTAGATTTTATTTTACAGGTTTTGGTTGAAATTCGAAGATTTCCGGGCAAATATATTGAAGTTGACAAGGAATTGGTGTCCCAGAAGTCTATTTGGAGTATCTGAAGGTTTCCGGATGGCATTTGGAGTCTAGGGGCCGAATCTGGAGGCTAGAAGGCTACTAGAAGTCAGAAACCGAGTCCGAAAAGGGGAAGAAATCCAAAACCGCGTCGAAAATGCGGATTTCCGCGAGAAATTGTCTGGGGCGAACCACCCCACACCGGGCGAACCGCCGCGCGTGTGGGGCGAACCGTCCCGTGGTAATTCGAAGCCTATATATAGCTGCTTAGTTTTCTCCGAAAATCATATCTTTCCAGACCTTCTCTCCCACCTTTCTCTATAGTTTTAGGTAGGGACTTCCCAGAGCCTGTTCTGGGGGTCCGTAGCTTAGGGGATACTTTTTCATAGCAGTTTGGAGCTCGTAGGATCATGATTCTCCGGAGATTGACAACCTTTGGTAACTTTGTATCTTACAGTTTTATTCTACTTATTTTATATTCTTTCAACATGTTTTCTTCTATGATTTCTGTTGATTGCATGCCTATTATGAATAGCTAAACTTATCGTTGGTGGTAGTATGTGAATTCTTAGCGAAGGGAAGATAATCATGCTGATGGCTATATCGCGCATTATACTCCGTGTCATTGCTTTATTTCGTTGGTCAGGCACAACCTAAATTCTCGTATGTTGTATTAAATATTATGCACAATTGGACACTTGTCGACCATCAGACCAATTATCTTCGTAGTGTTGAATAATTACGGAACACATTAGGACAATAGTGATTGACTTGGCAGACCAAATTATCTTCGTAGTGCTTAATGTTTGCAACAGGACACTAGATTGATTCAAAGATCTCTATGCAAGACCGAGGAATTTATGCATGATTATCGACCCGTTATGCTAAGAAGGACCATACTATCACCAATCTCCATTATCTGCTAGAAACCCCTTTGCTATCTGTTTGCCGTTTTTATATTCTAAATTAGATTTGATAAAGCTAGTTATAGTCCTGAGAGAACGACACTCGAGTCATTCTACTGCTACACTACGGTTTTCGTTGTAGTTGTGGATTGCCTTTGGCTAAATACATATTTATTTGACTAAATCCGGAACACAACATCCGCGGTTCATCAAATTGGCGCCGCTGCCGGGGACTATACTCCTTTTTTCTATTTAATTTGTTTATATTTTCAGCTTTAGATTCCTAATTCTATTAGTTTTAGTTTTCCTTTTTAATCTCTCTCTGATACTGCTTTCCTAGTCTATTACAGATAGTGTATGCCGCATACACGTTCTGCAGGAAAACCGCTTGCTGATTCAATTGCTGAGATCGATAGAGTCTACAACCAAAGAAGGCGACTACTTGAAAGGCGCGCACTAGAGGAAATAGAGGAAACCGATTTCTCTGAATCTCTACACATTCTTTTCAAGGAAATCGACGGAATGGCAGAAGCTAGACCACTGAAGGCATGGGTTCAACCCACCAAGGATCGTATGAGGGGACCGGCGATTGTTCTTTCGTCTGCAACCCGAGATCTGGAGATCAAGAACCACGCATTCCAACAACTTCCGAGGTTCTATGGCTTATCAAGGGAAGATGTGATGGGGTACTTGCACGATATCGATGATTTCGTCAACCAACTCCCACGACCCGGAGCTGACATAACAACGGATGAGTTGAGGATGAAGGTTTTTGCTATGGGACTTGGCGACAGAGCCAAGTCATGGCTGAGTTCTCTTCCAGCAGGCTCGCTGGACACTTGGGAGAAGGTTTTTTCAGCTTTCATGGAGAAATACTTCCCTCACACCTTGACTACCGCACTAAAGGCGCAGATCACTGGATTCAAGCAGGATTATGATGAGACCATCTACACCGCGTTCGAGAGGTTCCAAGATCTCACGAACAAGTGCCCTCACCATGGTTTTGAACTTTCCGACCTAGTCCAACACTTCTACAATGGACTAACCTTCGAGAACCAGCAAGTGGTGGATTTCCAATGCCGAGGCAATATTTGGGAAGAAACCGCAGAAGTCGTCTGGGATGTTTTGAAAGGCTTGCTAAGGGTTCGCAGTTCAAGGATCCAAGAGCAATGGTTAGGAGACGTGGACCTGAGGCTCCACCGACTCAAGAAGCCCCCATGTATAGGGGGAATGGGGATCAATTCGAGTGCTTTACCAACGAATTGAAGCAAGTCCTCAAGAGCGCCACCGGAACAACTCTTTCGAACGAAGTATGCCGAATATGTAAGAACTATGGGCATGGGGCTCATATGTGTAGATCGGAGCTGGCATACGATGATGGCAACTGGGCTCGAGGAGGCGAAGAAGAAGCCTTTGCTACGGAGTTTGGCACTCAAGAAGTTAGCTACGGACAAGACGGTAGGAATCCTCGAGATGGATTTTGGAGAAGAGGATACCGTAACAATCAAGGATATGCACCGGCTAACCAAACTTATGGACCTAACCCAGACCGTAGTAGGCTAAACTATGGTAATGATCACTGTGAAAACCCCGCTCCGAAAGAGCCACCGAAGTCGAAGTCGGCTCAACTGATGGAGAACTTGCAGAAGATGGTTGATCACACACAAAGTTTTCTCAAACGTTATGAAGAAGATTCAGAGAAGACTAGGGCAAGGCTTGATAGGTTGGAAGAGAGCACTAGGCTTGCCCATCAGAAGATGCAAGAGTTGATCGACCGAGGAGCAAGTAGCGAACAAGGCAAACTGCCTAGCAACACTGTGAAGTCGAATGACATTACATTGGATGGTGATGTACCTGACGAAATCACCATCAAGAAGATTGTTAGGTGCGAGTGTTGCATGAAGGAAGAACTTCTACAGGCTGAGGAAGAAGAGAAGGACCTCGATTCTGACGCAAGTGATGAGGAGCAAGAGGATCCCGAACCACTCCCTAAAAGTTTCGATGTTAAGGTAGGGATTGGTGAGCTTGAAGATGTCCGTGCCACACTAGACACGGGATCCTACTCAAACATAATCCCTTTGAATGTGTTTGAAAAGAGCAACCTTGGAAAACTATCTGATCAAAGGGCTATTGTGCAACTGGCAGATGGATCCTTTATGAGACCCGAGGGCATGGTGAAAAATGTGTTGGTCAAGATTGGTGAAGCATCTATATACACCAATTTTGTAGTTATTCCGGCGTCTGCACCTGGAACGGGGGATGTCATACTCTTAGGGCAAACGTTCTTGACTAAACTACGCTCCGTGATGGACATCTACCAAAGAACTTGCACCATCGAAGTAGATGGCAAGCAACACGTGTTGCGAGCCATACCAGATCCACCTTAACCGCCTGATATTACTACTCACTATTGTGGTCTTGCATCCTATATTCTTTCTTATTCAAAGGTTCGTGGCATGGAGAGGAGATCAATGAAGGGGAAGCCTAGTACCCGCAAAAACAAGAGATAGGCGCAGACAGGAGTCGAGTCAAAGACTTTAAACAATGATGCTATCCGGGAGGCAACCTGGAATTTTTATCGCTTTCTTTACTACTTTTCTGCATGCATTCATTCTTGAACTATTTGCTTCTCGTATGCGTTTTTGTTCATGTGTGTGTCGTATGTGCTTTTGTTTGAGTGAGATTTTTCGAGTGTTTTTTTGAAAAAATTGGTTTCGGGGATTAAAACCGCATTTTCTGACGACGGAAGCCGTCTCCCCGCATCGGGGAGCACGGGGCGAACCGCCCCACGTGGGGGGCGAACCGCCTGATGAATGTGTATTTTACACTTTCATTCGAGTCTTTTTCACCTATTTTAGCTATCCTCTATGTTAATTTAGCTATATTTTAGTACATTTTATTAGAATAATGTCACGTTTCCCTTTAGATTTTATTTTACAGGTTTTGGTTGAAATTCGGAGATTTACGGGCAATTATATTGAAGTCTACAAGGAATTGGTGTTCCAGAAGCCTATTTGGAGTATCTGAAGGTTTCCGGATAGGATTTGGAGTCTAGGGGTCGAATCTGGAGGTTAGAAGGCCATTAGAAGTCTGAAACCGAGTCAGAAAAGGTGAAGAAATCCAAATCCGCGTCGAAAACGCGGAAATTCCGCCCCCGCCAGAGGAGAACCGCCCCAGAATAAATTCGGGCCTATATATAGTTGCAAGTTTTCTCTCCGAAAATCATATCTTTCCAAGCTTACTTTCTCACCTCTCTCTATAGTTTTAGGGAGGAACTTCCCGGGGCCTGTCCTGGGAGTTCCATAGCTTAGGGGATACTTTTTCATAGCAGATTGGAGCGCGTAGGATCGCAATCATCCGGAGATTGACAACCTTCGGTAACCTTGTATCTTACAGTTTTTATCTACTTATTTTATTCTTCTTTCAATATGTTTTCTTCTATGATTGCTATTGATTGCATGCCTATTATGAGTAGCTAAACTTATCATTGGTGGTAGTATGTGAATTCTTAGCGAGGGAAGATAATCATGCTAGTGGCTATATCGCGCATTATACTCCGTGTCATTGCTTTATTTCGTTGATCAGTTGCAACCAAAATTCTCGTATGTTGTATTGATTATTATGCACGCATGGACACTTGTCGACCAATCAGACCAATTATCTTCGTAGTGTTGAATAATTACGGAACACAATAGGACGTTAGTTGTTGACAAATCAGACCCATATTATCTTCGTAGTGCTTAATACTTGCAACAGGACACAAGATTGATTCAAAGATCTCTATACAAGACCGAGGAATTTATGCATGATTATCGACCCATTATGTTAAGAAGGACTATACTATCACCAATCTCCATTATCTGCTTGAAAACCCCTATTGCTTTCTATCTGCTGTTTTATATTCTTAATTAGATTTGATAAAGCTAGTATAGTCCTGAGAGAACGACACTCGAGTCATTCTACTACTACACTACGGTTTTCGTTGTAGTTGTGGATTGCCTTTGGCTATTAAAAAATTAATTTGCTGAATCGAGACCTGACGAATCTCCGTTCATCAAATTGGCGCCGTTGCCGGGGAACTATACTCCTTTTTTCTGTTTAATTTATTTTTATTTACAGCTTTAGATTCCTAATTCTACTAGATTTAGTTTTCCTTTTTAATCTCTCTCTAATATTGCTTTCCTAGTTTGTTTCTAATCACTTGTCCTAGTCTGTCACAGATTGCGTATGCCGCATACACGTTCTGCAGGAATACCGCTTGCTGATTCAATTGCTGAGATCGATAGAGTCTACCACCAAAGAAGGCGACTCCTTTTCAAGGAAATCGACGGAATGGCAGAAGCTAGACCACTGAAGGCATGGGTACAACCCACCAAGGATCGTATGAGGGGACCGGCGATTGTTCTTTCGCCTGCAACCCGAGATCTGGAGATCAAGAACCACGCATTCCAACAACTTCCGAGGTTCTATGGCTTATCAAGGGAAGATGTGATGGGGTACTTGAACGATATCGATGATTTCGTCAACCAACTCCCACGACCCGGAGCTGACATAACAACGGATGATTAAGGATGAAGGTTTTTGCTATGGGACTTGGCGACAGAGCCAAGTCATGGCTGGACACTTGGGAAAAGGTTTTTTCAGCCTTCATGGAGAAATACTTCCCACACACTCTGACTACCACGCTTAAGGCGCAGATCACTGGATTCAAGCAAGACAATTATGAGACCATCTACACCGCGTTCGAGAGGTTCCAAGATCTCACAAACAAGTGCCCTCACCATGGGTTTGAACTTTCCGACCTAGTCCAACACTTCTACAATGGACTAACCTTCGAGAACCAACAAGTGGTGGATTTCCAATGCCGAGGCAATATTTGGGAGGAAACCGCAGAAGCCGTCTGGGCTGTTTTCGAACGACTTGCAAAGGGTTCGCAGTTCAAGGATCCAAGAGCAATGGTTAGGAGACGTGGACCTGAAGCTCCACCGACTCAAGAAGCCCCTATGTACAGGGGGAATGGGGATCAATTCGAGTGCTTTACCAACGAATTGAAGCAAGTCCTCAAGAGTGCCACCGGAACAACTGTTTCGAACGAGGTATGCCGAATATGCAAGAACTATGGGCATGGTGCTCATATGTGTAGATCGGAGCTGGCATACGAAGATGGCAACTGGGCTCGAGGAGGCGAAGAAGAAGCCTGTGCTACGGAATTTGGCACTCAAGAAGTTAGCTACGGGCAAAACGGTAGGAATCCTCGAGGTGGATTTTGGAGAAGAGGATACCGTAACAATCAAGGATATGCACCGGCTAACCAAACTTATGGACCTAACAAAGACCGTAGTAGGCTGAACTATGGTGATGACCACTGCGAAAACCCCGCTCCGAAAGAGTGACCAAAGTCGAAGTCGGCTCTACTGATGGAGAACTTACAGAAGATGGTTGATCACACACAAAGTTTTCTCAAACGTTATGAAGAAGATTCTGAGAAGACTAGAGCAAGGCTCGATAAGTTGGAAGAGAGCACTAGGCTTGCCCATCAAAAGTTGCAAGAGTTGATCGACCGAGGAGCAAGTAGGGAGCAAGGCAAACTGCCTAGCAACACTGAGAAGTCATTGTCCATTAACTTAGTGGGTGATCTACCTGTTGAAATCACCATCAAGAAGGTTGCTAAGTGCGAGAGTTGCAAGAGAGAACTGTTCGTCTCCCACCTAAAAGTGGGGGGCGAATCGCCCCACGACCAGAGCGCGCGCGCGCGCTCTGGGCGTGCGGGGCGGTCCGCCCCAGGTGTGGGGCGAACCGCCCCACACCTCCAGAGACTAAAAATCGGGGGTTTCTTCCCCAAACCCCCATTTTTCTCCATTTTCATCCTTCAAACTCCAAAATTTCCTCCATATTCAAAATAACTTCAAATCTTCATAACTTCTTCATCTCTCCATCATTTTGTGTGTTCTTTAGCTTCATTCGAAGCTCGTTGCATGCTCTTTCATTCTACCCGAACAAATTCCTTCCTAGGTCATTCAATTTCCGGATTTGAGGTATTATCACATGAACCCTAATTTTTACAATTTGGGGATTTTTTGATTAATGCTTCAATTAGACTTGTATGATGTATGGGTTGATGATTCATGTGTTTAGATTCATTATTCATTGTCAATTACATGTTCAATTAGACTTGGTTTGATGATTTGAGATTTTGCTAATTGGATGATATATGCCTTGTTAGGAAATTGTCTCTCTTGCTTTCATTCCTTGTTTAAACATGTGTTTATTAATATGAAATTGATGAATGTATTGGTAGAATGCATGATGGTTGAAATTGAGGATTTATGCTAGAAATTGATTTTTATGATATGGATTGAACCTTGTGATTCAAGGCATTTGTTGTTAGCAAGAGCATAATGTGATGTGTTATTGTAGTAGGTACATTGATATGTTACGAAATGAATTAGCTAGACTAGGCTTTGGGATTTTGAGGAGTTGGATTTTTGAGAAATTTACTCGTTTGATCATTCGTTTATTACATATGCATAAGTCTGTTTTGCATCGTACAAGATACTAATTGTTGTTTGTAGGAATCATGGCACCGAGGACAAGAAGAGCCGGCTCTAGCAAAAAGGGGAAAGGAGTGGCATCAAGCTCCCAACCATCTCATGATTTGTACGAGTTGTCTGCCGCTGCGATAGAGGTGCGACAACAGCTAGAGGCGGAGATGGACGACGGAGGAAGGTCGATCATTCCCGATAGGAGGATTGACATTCCTGTATCCGCAGCAAACAGAGCAGGATATAGGACGCTGTCAAGTTTGGGGTCACAAAGAAATTAGGCATGGTACAGTTCCGACAGGTTCAAGGGCTACGACGAGAGCCTCCTCAGAGATTTCTACACTGGGTACACGGATCTCGACGAGAAGAATGGGGTATTAGTCCGAGGCCTGATTATACCATGGAACCCAGAGTACATATTTTCCTTCATCCATTTCGGAAACTTGGAATTCACAGAGAGCGCCCATGCTTACTTGTATTCGAGGACCGCTAGGGGGATAGGGAGAGACATTACCGATGTGATCTGCAACAGGGAGTACAGATATCCTAGAGTTGGGGCAGCACCTGGACGGATCAGTTATAGCGACCTTAGCATCGAAGCTAAGGTGATGATGAAATTTTGCATCTCCGACTTGATCCCGAGGAAGAATGACACATGGATTCAGCCCTACTACGCCGAGCTCCTCTACTGCCTCATAGACGGACATCAGATCGACATAGGGCGCATTATGTATGAGGAGTACGAGCGCCACTGGGAAAAGAAGAGGAAACCTTTCATCTTCCCGAGCTTCATCACAGCATACTGCAGATATCATGGGGTCGACGATATTGAGGAGGGGGATTGCGAGGTCGCTGCCCTTTCACCCTCGACCATTGGTACAGCTCAACAGGTATCAGTTGAGGAACCCCACAGCAGCCGCTGCTGATGTAGGAGGGCAATTCCAGCAAAATGATTCCGATCATGAGGATGCTATGGAGGCCGATGCTGGCGAAGCCCCGATTCCAGATATTCTGTTTGTCCATCATGCACCGCATGCACCAGCTGGAGCACCACAGGGGTCTGGAGGATTTGACTTCTCCGAATTCCGTACCTACCTCGACAGCCGTTTCGACAAGATTGATGCCAACAACGCGTCCATACGACAGGACATCGACATGCACATTGTCGAGCACAACCGCGATTGGGAGATATTCGAGGAGCACCGCCGAGAGGATAGGCAGCACATGTGGGAGCAGCAACAGCTGATCCAGCAACAGCAGGAAGCTCTACGACAGTCCAATGAGCTCATGAATGACATGTGGAGTGACTTTTATGGGGACTACCATCCCGATGATTAGTCCTTCCACTTGTCCACTCTCAGCCGACCGAGGCCAAACCCTTCGGTAACATCTAGTATCACTTCTTATTACTCATTCTCTTTTGCTAGGGGACTAGCTTAAGAATCGTGGGATGTGAACCATGATGTTAAGTTTTGTTTGGTTTTGTGTCGATTAGTATCTTGTTCTTTGTTTGCATTTGCACGTTTACTGCTTTCTTAGATTTTTTAGGTTGCATTCATCCTAGGATAGTTTTGCATGTTTTATATGGAGTTTATTGCCGAATTTTTTGAACTTTTTTATTTGGGTAGATCAACTAGCTATGCCATTAATCGTATGCTTCATCTCTATGAATTTGTTTGAGGTTTTTCTCGCTTGGCTTGTCACATTTATGTATTGCACTTAGTTGAGCTAGGTAGTCTCGACATCACTTAGTGGTGTTTTCTCTATTGCGGTTCACGAAGGCCTTTATAATAGGATGATGCATGTTAGGGTCTTATGTTTGTTTCCCGAGTAATTATGTACCTAAGAGGCAACAAGTCTTCACCATGCTTTGAGATTGCTAAATGCCTAGGAAGGAGGTAGTGTGAGTTTGTGTGATCCTTTGTTTATAACCTATTCTTCTGAATAGGTTTGGGGAGGGGGTTATGATGAATGTGTATTTTACACTTTCATTCGAGTCTTTTTCACCTATTTTAGCTATCCTCTATGTTAATTTAGCTATATTTTAGTACATTTTATTAGAATAGTGTCACGTTTCCTTTTAGATTTTATTTTACAGGTTTTGGTTGAAATTCGGAGATTTCGGGGCAATTATATTGAAGTCTACAAGGAATTGGTGTTCCAGAAGTATATTTGGAGTATCTGAAGGTTTCCGGATAGGATTTGGAGTCTAGGAGTCGAACCTGGAGGTTAGAAGGCCATTAGAAGTCTGAAACCGAGTCCGAAAAGGTGAAGAAATCCAAATCCGCGTCGAAAAACACAGAAATTCCGCGAAATACTGGGGGGCCAACCGCCCAAGAAGAATTTCGTGCCTATATATAGTTGCGAGTTTTCTCTCCGAAAATCATATCTTTTCAAGCCTACTTTCTCACCTCTCTCTATAGTTTTAGGTAGGGACTTCCCGGGGCCTGTCCTGGGAGTTCCATAGCTTAGGGGATACTTTTTCATAGCAGATTGGAGCGCGTAGGATCGCAATCATCCGGAGATTGACAACCTTCGGTAACTTTGTATCTTACAACTTTTATCTACTTATTTTATATTCTTTCAATATGTTTTATTCTATGATTGCTATTGATTGCATGCCTATGAGTAGCCTAATTTATCATTGGTGGTAGTATGTGAATTCTTAGCGAGGGAAGATAATCATGCTAATGGCTATATCGTGCATTATACTCCGTGTCATTGCTTTATTTCGTTGATCAGTTGCAACCAAAATTCTCGTATGTTGTATTGATTATTATGCACACATGGACACTTGTCAACGAATCAGACCAATTATCTTCGTAGTGTTGAATAATTACGGAACACATTAGGACGTTAGTTGTTGATGAGTCAGACCCATACTATCTTCGTAGTGCTTAATACTTGCAACAAGGACACAAGATTGATTCAAAGATCTCTATGCAAGACCGAGGAATTTATGCATGATTATCGACCCATTATGTTAAGAAGGACCATACTATCACCAATCTCCATTATCTGCTTGAAAACCCCTATTGCTTTCTATCTGCTGTTTTATATTCTTAATTAGATTTGATAAAGCTAGTATTGTCCCGAGAGAACGACACTCGAGTCATTCTACTACTACACTACAGTATTCGTTGTAGTTGTGGATTGTCTTTGGCTAAATAACAAATTTATTTGACTGAACCGGGACCTGAAAAATCTCCGTTCATCAAATTGGCGCCGTTGCCGGGGACTATAATCCTTTTTTCTGTTTAATTTGTTTATATTTGCAGATTTAGATTCCTAATTCTATTAGTTTTAGTTTTTTCTCTTTAATCTCTTTCTAATCACCTTTCCTAGTCTGTTTCTAATTCACTTTTCCTAGCTTTAGTAGTATTCGATATCTAGAAATATTCTCGATTGTCGAAATTTCTAACGAGGCTGACTTTTAGTTTTGAGTTACTCCTGATACAGATTTACAGGTATGACGACCTTAAAAGCTCTCTTGACACCGACATTCTCGCAAGTCAGGAGGGGGTCAGCTATATACTTCGAAGAAGAGTTATCGGGGTACGAGGTAACAAGCACCATAGTGAGAAGGATACCAAGGTTCGAAGAAGGAGAGGATATGAATCCAATAAGCTTCATCAGATCCTATGAAAAGGAGATAGCAAAAGTTCCAGCAAAAGGGTTCACAGAGGACCAATTATGCCGGAAATTATTTCCTTTTGCTTTAGGATATGAACCAAGGATATGGATAGCAAAAGTTCTTGGCACGTTTCATGCCTTACCATGAGATGATGGCACTACGGAATCGGATCGAATACTTCAAGCAAGGAGAATACGAGCGGTTCTGTGACACCTATGAACGTTTTGAGTTGTATAAACGTGAGTGCCCCCACCACCGTTTCGATGACGGGGAGCTGATTTGGTTCTTTGTTGGAGGACTACGAGATGAAGTTAGGCTTCAAATAGATGGGATATGTGGAGGATGGGAAGAATGTACAGTCGAAGAGGCAGTGAAGGTCTTTCAAACATACGCCAATGGATCCGCACAATCCGAGAAAATAATGTCAAATGAAGTCGCCAACATATACTCGAATCAAGTCGAAACTGACGGGTTATACGAAGACTATTCTGAGGACGAGGACATCAGTGAGGAGGAGGAACTTGCGTTTTATGCAGGGATTAAGGCCATTGAGAGTGTCTTCGAGGTAGCACACGCAGGGCAAGCTGAGAACAATCTTCGCATCGAGAAAGCTTTTGAAGCGATCGAAGTAACTGAGCAACTTATCAAAGAACTTAGCCTACTAAAGTGTGGAAGGTGCGGTGAAGAAGTCGAGGAAACCGCACAAGAAGTAGTAAGCAAACCACCCGAGGTGAGGAGCGAATACCCCCAACTCCAGGGAACCAAACAGTCCGAGTCTTACATCTGAAGCTGATCCCGAGCAATCTCCAACTGATGCTACTGAGGAGAATGAATGCGAAGAAGTGAATCTACTGCTCCGAGGAGGCAAGATGACCAAAATTCCCAACTTCATACGTCCTAAGCAGGTGGAACCTACTGAGATCGATAATAGAAGGCCGAGCACAGAACAAGAGGATGACGAAAGATCCAAAGGACCTCAAGAAGTTCCAGAAAGGAATGATGAACCTAGACCATCTGTAATACACATAGATGACGACGAGGTCGAACTTGGAGCTAGTATACCAGGAGAACTTCACAAATCTTCCAATCCATATGTGCCTCCGAAGCCACATGTACCATACCCAAGTCGGATCAAACCAGCCAAGAAGGATATTCAAGATTCACCCTTGTTCTAGCGCCTGTCAAAAGTGGAAGTCAATGTACCTCTCTTGGAGTTAATCCAGAACATTCCAGCTTACACGAAATTCTTTCGTGAGATAAAGAACAAAAGGATTACTTCAGGAAGGGAAGTGAATGGGGTTGAAACAGTCAACTCGCTTGCCGGATTACCCATGAAGGAAAAGGATCCTGGCAGTTTCATAATCGACATCGCCTTAGGGAATGGACGAACTACACAGGCAATGCTTGACTTAGGAGCTAGCATTAACTTAATGCCGTATTCGGTATACAAGGCCCTGGAACTCGGAGAATTGACACCAACTGATATGGTGGTCCAAATGGCAGACCAAAGTGTGAAAAGGCTAGTGGGGATAATAGAGGACATCCTTGTGAAAGTAGACAAGTTGATAATCCCAGCTGATTTTGTGGTGATGAAGTCCGCAGGCGAGGGAAAGAGCCATATCCGTGAGCACATAGTACTACTTGGGAGACCGTTCATGGCAACTACCAACACATGCCTTGAACTTAAGGGCAAGAAGATAACCATGGAGGTAATGGGCGAAAAGATTGAGTTGGTAGGATGTAGTATCAGAGATAAGGAAGTTGCGGAGGAGTTAAAATTTGTCGATTGCTACGAATCTGTAATTCCCGAATTTCATCATAGCCATAGCAATTGCGAACCACTTGAGGAAGCACTTACAACGCAAGCTGAGACATGCTACATGACCGAAGAAGCAAGGGAACTAGTCGAAATAATGGATAGCACACCAGAAATTCCAGCAGGAGAAGAGGTACTTGAACCTTTAGAAGAAGAAGAAGAAGAAAGTGGGTTTCCTGAAGAACCCAGCTTAGAATTAAAACCTCTTCCTGAGCACCTCAAATATGTGTACTTGGGAGAAAATCAGAAGAAGCCCGTGATCGTATCCTCACATCTCTCCAACAATGAAGAAAGTAAGCTGATCGAGGTATTGAAGGAAAATTCCGCAGCTATAGGATGGGGGATCAGCGATATCAAGGGAATTAGCCCTACAAGATGCGTGCACAACATCACTCTAGAACAAGATGCCAAACCTGTTAGGCAACCTCAGAGAAGGATAAATCCAGCAATGCAAGAGGTGGTAAAAAAGGAAGTGATCAAGTTGCTAGATGCTGATATGATTTACCCCATTCCAGATAGTCGATGGGTGAGCCCAGTACATGTAGTTCCTAAGAAATCAGGAGTCACTGTGGAAGAGAATGAGAAGGGAGAATTGGTACAGGTTAGAAAGACCACTGGATGGCGGATGTGCATTGACTATAGAAGATTAAATGCCGCCACAAAAAAAGACCACTTCCCTTTACCATTTATTGATGACATGCTAAACCGCCTTGCGGGGCGGAAGTTCTATTGTTTTCTTGATGGTTTATCAGGTTTCTACCAGATTCCAATTGCACCGGAAGATCAGGAGAAGACGACATTCACTTGCCCATTTGGAACATTTGCCTATAGGAGGATGCCATTTGGACTATGCAATGCTCCCGCCACTTTTCAAAGGTGCATGCTTTCTGTTTTCTCTGACATGGTAACCAAATTTGTTGAAGTTTTTATGGATGATTTTTCCCTTTTCGGTGATTCATTTGATGAATGCTTGCAAATATTAGATCTAGTTTTAAAAAGGTGTATTGAATGCAACTTAACCTTAAGCTGGGAGATGAGTCATTATATGGTTAGAGAAGGCATTGTTCTAGGACATGTAGTTTCTGAAAGAGGTATCGAGGTAGACAAGGCTAAGATAGAAATCATTGAAAAACTTCCCCCACCTACTTGCGTGAAAGAATTACAATCTTTTCTTGGCCATGTAGGATTTCATAGGAGGTTTATTAAAGATTTTTCGAAAATTGCTAAACCTTTAAGTAGCTTGCTTGCTAAAGATGTGGTTTTCCATTTCTCTAATGAATGCCTAGTTGCTTTTAATACTCTTAAGGAAAAGCTTGTTTCAGCCCCCATTGTTGTGCCGCCTGACTGGAATCTTCCTTTCGAAATTATGTGTGATGCTTCGAATTTTGCTATGGGTGCTGTTTTATGGCAAAAAGTTGATAAGCAGTATCGTGTGATTTATTATGTTAGTAAGACTCTAGACTCCTCGCAGGTTAATTATACAACAACTGAAAAGGAATTTTTAGCTGTTGTCTTTGCTTTACAAAAGTTTAGGTCTTATTTAATTGGTCATCCTGTGAATGTCCATACTGATCATGCTGCCTTGAGACATTTGATAGCTAAGCAAGATTCTAAGCCTAGATTGATCCGTTGGGTCCTTTTGCTGCAAGACTTTGATTTGACTATAGTAGATAGAGCTGGTAGGGAGAATTTAGTAGCAGATCATTTATCTAGAATACCTAATATACCTGTTGATCCGATACCCATTAATGAAGATCTCCCCAATGAACATCTAATGAAGGCTAATGAGGAGCCATGGTATGCAGATATTGTAAACTATTTGGCTATGAATGTTTGCCCCACTAACTTTTCAGCTTCAGACAAAAGAGCTCTTGCCAAGCAATGCAGAACTTACATATGGGATGATCCGAATCTATTCAAGGAAGGAGTTGATGGGATTCTAAGGAGATGCGTGCCACAAGAAGAGAAACAAAGTATACTGAGCCATTGCCATGAGCTTAACTGTGGGGGGCACTACAGTGGATTAAAGACAGCGCGCAAGGTACTGCAGGCAGGATTTTTCTGGCCGACAATATACAAGGATGCTCGAAGTTTTGTGAAGAATTGTGACCCATGTCAACGAGGTGGTGGAATTGGCAAGAAAGATGAAATGCCCCTTCAAGGGAATCTAGTGGTAGAACCTTTCGATGTATGGGGCATTGATTTTATGGATACATTCTTGTTGCAGTGGACTATGTGACTAAATGGGTAGAGGCAATTCCTACAAAAACGAATGACGGAGCAGTGGTTATGAAGTTCTTGAAGGAAGTGATATTCTCGAGATTTGGGTGCCCTAGAACAATCATCAGCGACGGAGGGTCCCACTTCGTCAATAGAACGTTTGCCTCCCTTCTTAAGATATACAGTGTCCACCATAGTGTCGCTACGCCTTATCACCCACAGACATCGGGGCAAGTCGAGGTCAGCAACCGTCAAATCAAGAAGATCCTGGAGCGAGTAGTGAAGCCGAGTAGGAAGGATTGGGCAGGAAAATTGAATGATGCACTTTGGGCATACAGGACTAGCTACAAGACGGTGAGCGGGACCACTCCGTACAGACTTTTGTATGGAAAAGCATGTCATCTTCCCGTAGAACTAGAACACAAGGCATATTGGGCCATTAAAACACTCAATCTTGATATGGGAAAGGCTAGCGAGGAACGATTGTTGCAATTAGAGGAGCTTGAGGAATTACGACTAGGTGCTTATGAAAATGCCAAGATCTACAAGGAACGTACTAAGAAGTATCATGATCGTGGTATAGTACGAAAAGAATTGATTCCTGGACAAAAAGCTTTGGTGTTTAACCCTCGCCTTCGACTATTTCCTGGAAAGCTCCGTACTCGTTGGGATGGACCGTATGAAATTCTCGAAGTTGCTCCCCATGGAGCTGTTAAACTCTTCGATCCAAAGACGGGAAATACCTTCAAGGTGAATGGCCACCGAGTGAAGCCGTACTTCGAGATATCTAGTGATCAAAGGGAGGTTGATCACCTTGCGCTCACCCTTACCACCTCCGCTGAAGGTTAGTGTGTTTTGTTTTCTCACGAGTTTGATTGAGTATTATAGGTAACTTATACAAGCATTAGCTCTCACCTTGGATCCACTTTCGACGTTCGGGACGAGCGACGACGTTCAGGTTTGGGGAGGAGGTTATCGCTGGTTATCTCTATACTTATCTTGCTTAAGAAAAGCTCGTGAAATTTTTTGCATTTGCACGTTTACTGCTTTCCTAGGATAGTCTTGCATGTTTTATATGGAGTTTATTGCCGAATTTTTTGAAATTTTTTATTGGGTAAATCAACTAGCTATGCCATTAATCATATGCTTCATCTCTATGAATTTGTTTGAGGTTTTTCTCGCTTGTCTTGTCTCATTTATGTATTGCACTTAGTTAAGCTAGGTAGTCTCGACATCACTTAGTGGTGTTTTCTCTACTGCGGTTCACGAAGGCCTTTATAATAGGATGATACATGTTAGGGTCTTATGGTTGTTTCCCGAGTAATTTTGTACCTAAGAGGCAACAAGTCTTCACCATGCTTTGAGATTGCTAAATGCCTAGGAAGGAGGTAGTGTGAGGTTGTGTGATCCTTTGTTTATAACCTATTCTTCCGAATAGGTTTGGGGAGGGGGTTACACCATCATAGACTTGTTTCTGTTTTTCATTTTTCGTATCATGAGTTTATTTTTCCTTTTCCGTAATTTTGTACTCCAACCTATTCTTTCGAATAGGTTTGGGGAAGTCGTGTGAGTCATTTTGTTTCTCTTTTTATTATGCTACTGCTGGCTAAAAAATCGAAAAAAAAAAGAAAGAAAAATTCCAGAAAAAAAAGAGAGAAAAAGAAAAAAGTATCTGGAAAGAAAAAAAAGAAAAAAAAAGAAGACCCCAAAAAAGCAAAGAAGGGTCCAAAAAATAAAGCCAAATAGCAGTTTAGCAAAATTTGAGTCTTTTCCATTTTTCGTATTGTTCGTAATCGTGTTTTTCTATTTTTTATCTTTTTTGTCTTAAGTGTCATCTGTTCTAGACCACCCTCGTCCTGTCATCTGTTCTAGACCACCCTGGTTCGACCTCTTTTGAGGAAAAGTCTTAACATGGTGGAACAGCAGTAAGTCATCAGTTTCATAGGCACGGGTCAAACCATTCGTATCTTAGCATGCATCATTACGTCGTCACTGACTAGGTCCAGGTAGAGAATGTTACGAGAGACTATCTTGTCTTGACATAAGTGCTTATGTGGATGTGTATAAGTCAATCGAGGTATTCTTCAATCTATATTCATGCTTTGATTTATATGGTTTTTGTTCATATGTTATTTGGTAGATTCAGTAATTTAGTTCATTTTATTTGGCATGAAACTCAATTTTGAGTCTTGCATGTTTTTTGTATTAGAGTCTAGCTTAGTTGCTTGAGGACAAGCAAAGGTTCGATTTGGAGAGTTTGATGAATGTGTATTTTACACTTTCATTCGAGTCTTTTTCACCTATTTTAGCTATCATCTATGTTAATTTAGCTATATTTTAGTACATTTTATTAGAATAGTGTCACGTTTCCTTTTAGATTTTATTTTACAGGTTTTGGTTGAAATTCGGAGATTTCGGGGAAATTATATTGAAGTCTACAAGGAATTGGTGTTCCAGAAGCATATTTGGAGTATCTGAAGGTTTCCGGATAGGATTTGGAGTCTAGGGGTCGAATCTGGAGGTTAGAAGGCTATTAGAAGTCTGAAACCGAGTCCGAAAAGGTGAAGAAATCAAAATCCGCGTCGAAAAATGCGGAAATTCCGCGAAATACTGGGGGGCGAACCGCCCCAGCATTCGGGCTAACCGCCCCAGAAGAATTTCGGGGCTATATAGTTGCGAGTTTTCTCTCCGAAAATCATATCTTTCCAAGCCTACTTTCTCACCTCTCTATAGTTTTAGGTAGGGACTTCCCGGGGCCTGTCCTGGGAGTTCCATAGCTTAGGGGATACTTTTTCATAGCAGATTGGAGCGCGTAGGATCGCAATCATACGGAGATTGACAACCTTCGGTAACTTTGTATCTTACAACTTTTATCTACTTATTTAATATTCTTTCAATATGTTTTCTTCTATGATTGCTATTGATTGCATGCCTATGAGTAGCTAAATTTATCATTGTTGGTAGTATGTGAATTCTTAGCGAGGGAAGATAATCATGCTAATGGCTATATCGCGCATTATACTCCGTGTCATTGCTTTATTTCGTTGATCAGTTGCAACCAAAATTCTCGTATGTTGTATTGATTATTATGCACACATGGACACTTGTCAACCAATGAGACCAATTATCTTCGTAGTGTTGAATAATTACGGAACACATTAGGACGTTAGTTGTTGATGAGTCAGACCCATACTATCTTCGTAGTGCTTAATACTTGCAACAAGGACACAAGATTGATTCAAAGATCTCTATGCAAGACCGAGGAATTTATGCATGATTATCGACCCATTATGTTAAGAAGGACCATACTATCACCAATCTCCATTATCTGCTTGAAAACCCCTAATGCTTTCTATCTGCTGTTTTATATTCTTAATTAGATTTGATAAAGCTAGTATAGTCCCGAGAGAACGGCACTCGAGTCATTCTACTACTACACTACAATTTTCGTTGTAGTTGTGGATTGCCTTTGGCTAAATAACAAATTTATTTGACTGAACCGGGACCTGACAAATCTCCGTTCATCAGGTTACACCGTCGTTAGACTTGTTTCTGTTTTTCATTCTCGTATCGTGAGTTTATTTTTCTTTTTCCGTAAATTTTGTACTCCAACCTATTCTTTCGAATAGGTTTGGGGAAGTCGTGTGAGTCTTTTTGTTTCCCTTTTTGCTATGCTACTGCTGGCTAGAAAAAAATCGAGAAAAAAAAGAAAAATTCCAGGAAAAAGAAAAGAGAAAAAGAAAAAAAGAATCTGGAAAGAAAAAAAAGAAAAAAAGAGAAGACCCCAAAAAAGCAAAGAAGGGTCCAAAAAAGAAAAGCCAAATAGCAGTTTAGCAAAGTTTTGAGTCTTTTCCATTTTTCGTATTGTTTGTAATCGTGTTTTTCTATTTTTTTATCTTTTTGTCTTGAGTGTCATCTGTTCTAGACCACCCTCGTCATGCCATTCAGCAAGTGGTGAATAGTTTAAGACTTTACTTGAGAGATGGGTAGAATAGGGGAGAGTTATCTTTTATAGGGAACCCTCCTTCGTTTGATGAGATCCAGTACTGGTTCGACCTCTTTTGAGGAAAAGTCTTAACATGGTGGAACAGTAGTAAGTCCTCAGTTTCATAGGCACGGGGCAACCATTGGTATCTTAGCATGCATCATTACGTCGTCACTGACTAGGTCCAGGTAGAGAATGTTACGAGAGACTATCTTGTCTTGACATAAGTGCTTATGTGGATGTGTATAAGTCAATCGAGGTATTCTTCAACCTATATTCATGCTTTGATTTATATGGTTTTTGCTCATATGTTATTTGATAGATTCAGTAGATTAGTTCATTTTATTTGGCATGAAACTCCATTTTGATTCTTGCATGTTTTTTGTATTAGAGTCTAGCTTAGTTGCTTGAGGACAAGCAAAGGTTCGGTTTTGGGAGTTTGATGAATGTGTATTTTACACTTTCATTCGAGTCTTTTTCACCTATTTTAGCTATCCTCTATGTTAATTTAGCTATATTTTAGTACATTTTATTAGAATAGTGTCACGTTTCCCTTTAGATTTTATTTTACAGGTTTTGGTTGAAATTCGGAGATTTACGGGCATTATATTGAAGTCTACAAGGAATTGGTGTTCCAGAAGCCTATTTGGAGTATCTGAAGGTTTCCGGATAAGATTTGGAGTCTAGGGGTCGAATCTGGAGGTTAGAAGGCCATTAGAAGTCTGAAACCGAGTCCGAAAAGGTGAAGAAATCCAAATCCGCGTCGAAAACGCGGAAATTCCGCGTTTATACTGTGGGGCGAACCGCCCCAGCCAGAGGTGAAACGCCCCAGAAGAAATTCTGGCCTATATATAGTTGCAAGTTTTCTCTCCGAAAATCATATATTTCCAAGCCTACTTTCTCACCTCTCTCTATAATTTTAGGGAGGAACTTCCCGGGGCCTGTCCTGGGAGTTCCATAGCTTAGGGGATACTTTTCATAGCAGATTGGAGCGCGTAGGATCGAAATCATCCGGAGATTGACAACCTTCGGTAACCTTGTATCTTACAGTTTTTATCTACTTATTTTATTCTTCTTTCAATATGTTTTCTTCTATGATTGCTATTGATTGCATGCCTATTATGAGTAGCTAAACTTATCATTGGTGGTAGTATGTGAATTCTTAGCGAGGGAAGATAATCGTGCTAATGGCTATATTGCGCATTATACTCCGTGTCATTGCTTTATTTCGTTGATCAGTTGCAACCAAAATTCTCGTATGTTGTATTGATTATTATGCACGCATGGACACTTGTCGGCCAATCAGACCAATTATCTTCGTAGTGTTGAATAATTACGGAACACAATAGGACGTTAGTTGTTGACAAGTCAGACCCATATTATCTTCATAGTGCTTAATACTTGCAACAGGACACAAGATTGATTCAAAGATCTCTATACAAGACCGAGGAATTTATGCATGATTATCGACCCATTATGTTAAGAAGGACCATACTATCACCAATCTCCATTATCTGCTTGAAAACCCCTATTGCTTTCTATCTGTTGTTTTATATTCTTAATTAGATTTGATAAAGCTAGTATAGTCCTGAGAGAACGACACTCGAGTCATTCTACTACTACCCTACGGTTTTCGTTGTAGTTGTGGATTGCCTTTGGCTATTAACAAATTAATTTGCTGAATCGAGACCTGATGAATCTCCGTTCATCACCGCCCCGCACCGGGGCGAACCGCCCCACGGCTCCAGAACTTCAAAAACGCGGATTTCTTCCCCAAAACCTCATTTTCTTCATTTTTCTTCATTCCTCCTTCCCCAAAACCGAATTTCGCGATTTAAACTTCAAATCTTCATAACTTCTTCAATTCTTGACCAAATTTAGTGTTCTTTAGCTTAAATCGAAGCCTATTACATGATCTATCATCCCATCCGAACAGATTTCATCCTTATGCATTAGATTTTCAGATCTGAGGGATCATCCTTAGAACCCTAATTTTCGAATTTGGGAGTTTTCTAATTTGAGCTTCAAATATGCTTATTTGATGCATGGGTATGTTATTTGTGTGATTAGACCTGTTATTTACTATCAATTGCATGCTCAATTTTGCTTTAATTGTTGATTTGGGTATTTCGCTACTAGATGATATATCTTGTTATGCAATATGTCTTTATCTTTGATTTCTAGCATATGGTTGTGTTTATTGATGTAATGTTGGTAGGTTTGACGATAGAATGCTTAATTGTTGAGTATGAGGATTTATGATGGTAGAATTTTTCGCTACTATGGTATGAATTGAGCCTTGTTATCTAGGATATTGGTTGTCTAGTAAGAGCATAATGTGATGTACTGCATGTAGTAGTTACATTGGTATGTTGCATGATGAAGAAGCTAGACTAGACATTACGGTTTGGGGAGCTCGATTGTTGATTCTATCACTTGATTATTTCGTTCTTACACTAGCATATGCATGAGTCAGTTTTGTGTCATACGAGGTACTAACTGCTGTTTGTAGGAACCATACCAAGGGAAAGGAGCATTCCCGTATGATTGCTGTGAAGAACCATGTCAAGGAAGGTGACCTCGTTAGATGTGCGTTCGAGCCAAGGGGTTTTGCAACAACGTCGTGGATTACCCAAGAGGAGGAGCTAGAGTACACCTGGAGTAAGGACTCCTATGCCTATTCATGCACCACCGAAGGGACAAAAACCATTATTACGTCAACACTCCGTCACGAGGACTGCAAAGTTCGGGTGAACTGGAAGGCACCGGGACAGTCTTGCCGCGACGGATTCAATCTTGAGTTCGAAGTTGCTCGAAGGTTCCGAAGCGCTAGCTTGGTTCCAAAACATAACGATATGGGTGCCCGACCCCTCTTAGGGGTACCCCTTACCTGCCTCTAAAGGGAGCATTATATAGACATTGGTCGGATTAACAGTAGAGAATGTGGTCGACATTGGAAAAAATGGTAGAAGACCTCTGAGTATCCGAGCAGCTTACTGAAACCTTCTCGTGGTGTAAAACGTTGGAGGGGGAGGTCCTGATACCACTGCCCTTTCCCCTTCAACGGTTCACATCCCATTGGAGGGCTTCAGGATGGAGGATTCCATAACAGAGGCGGCCAATCTTGAAGATTCCCTTCGACACTGCAACTCTACTAGTGACGATGTGCGTGACAGTAGTGACAATGAAGGCCATACGGGCAATGATGATACTAATGGAGGAGTTGTTCCAGTCCGGCCTATGATTGAAACTACCACGCATACCAGAAGACCTGATGAAACTCTATTAAACTCCCAGAGCAGGCCCAATAACTCACAAGCAGCATACTCAGCCGACCGAGGCCAAACCATGGGGTAACATCTAGTTTCACATCTTATTTCCTCATTTTCTTACTGCTAGGGACTAGCGTAAATTTCATGAGGGGGGATGGGATTTAAGTGATCTGATGTTGTTAGTTTGGAGCTTGGTATTGGTAGGATGAGTATAGTACCTTGCATGCTTTATCCGTCTGCATTTGCATTTGCACGTTTACCGCTTTCTTTGATTTTTTAGGTTGCACTCACTGCATTCACTACATTCATCCTAGGATAGTCTTGCATGTTTTATATGGAGTTTATTGCCGAATTTTTTGAACTTTTTTATTTGGTAGATCAACTAACTATGCCATTAATCGTATGCTTCATCTCTATGAATTTGTTTGAGGTTTTTCTCGCTTGGCTTGTCACATTTATGTATTGCACTTTGTTAAGCTTGGTAGTCTCGACATCACTTAGTGGTGTTTTCTCTACTGCGGTTCACGAAGGCCTTTATAATAGGATGATGCATGTTAGGTTCTTATGGTCGTTTTCCCGATTGCTTTGAGATTACTAAATGCCTAGGAAGGAGGTAGTGTGAGGTTGTGTGATCCTTTGTTTATAACCTATTCTTTCGAATAGGTTTGGGGAAGTTGTGTGAATCATTTTATTTCCCTCTTTGTTATGCTACTGGTGGCTAATAAAAAAATTCGAAAAAAAGAAAAAAAAGATTCCAGAAAAAAGAAAAAAATCTGGAAAGAAAAAAGAGAAAAGAAAAAAAAAGAAAAGACCCCAAAAAAGCAAAGAAGGGTCCAAAAAAGAAAGCCAAATAGCAGTTTAGCAAAGGGTGTAGTTCTACCCATCATTGGATTATCGGAGGGGAGTAGCTCCTCATCGTCAACCAGGAAGAAGAAGGCTAAGTTTGACCCATTTGCGAACCTACCTGCTGATGGTTGCCCATATGTGACGCCGACCCTGGGTGCCATGTATAAGGGGAAGCCTGTTCTGTTCCCTAACGGGAAAGCTGCGTAAGTACACTTTCTGCTGTTTAGTTTATTGTTTAACTTGTGACATATTACGTATACTTTATTATGCTTATTCATTCTTATTTGTATTTAACAATCATAATAGGTTTTACCCTGCATCTGCCCATTCGAGGATCGGTGACATCATCACCCAGAAGTTCATCGCTCCAACACCGACTGAGGACCGTGGTGGGGAGAAGTGGTCAAGGCTGCCTGACCATGTCATTGGCTTCTACTTCGATGAGCTGCGGGTATTGTAACAATCTTAAATGTTTAGTAAACGTTATTTTATTTTTATTCTAAATTTACGTGAGTGGTATGTTAGCCACTATATTTGGGTGATATGTTAGTCACCATGTGTTAGTTGTTTTTTTAGGGCAATGTGAGTGGTATGTTAGCCACAATATTTGGGTGATATGTTAGTCACCATTGTGCTTACGTTGATCTTGTTCTTGTTGTATTGATTGTTGTGTCGTTCTAAATTGTGACCTTTGGTTGTTTTGGTGGTTAGAAACACTACTACTTGCCAAACGTGCTATTGAACGAGCTTTGGTTTGTTTTCAACACTGTTGGTGCTCGTTGTTACCGAGACAAGGTCCACGACCTTAAGGAGTCTCGAGTGAAGCCTAGATTCATCCACGACAGCGAGTGGCCTCTGTGGTTGGCTTACTGGAAGACACAGGATGCCGAGGACCTAGCAGATCAGAACAAGAAGAATCGAGTACGGGCGGACAGAAGCAGCTCCGGTGAAGACGAGGACTATTCGAAGCACCATCTCGGCACACAGTCTCAGGCCACTCGTGACCTCAATGCAGTAAGTTAACTTGTGCTTTACTCCAGTCACTTTCAATATTCTTAAAATTTTATTGTAAACACTGACACTTATTACTTTGCAAAATGAACAGAGGCTCACTGGACAAGGATGTGAGTCGTACTTGACCATGGTGAAAAATGCCAAGTTCAAGAACGGCAAGTGGACATGCAAGAAAGCCAAGAAACTGAATGTAAGTACATAAATGAGTAGTTTGAGTTACTTGTACTGTATTTCTTTTTAAAAAGTTTCTATATGTATTGTAATATATCAACTCATGTATTGCGTAACTGCTTGTAGGAGGAGGTTGAAGCTTTTTATAAGGTTAAGATGCAAGAGAAGGGTGACATACTTACGATGGAGGAAGAGAACGCTGTCTTCCTCGAGGTGAACCCTCCTGGCCCTAAGTGGTCGATCTATGGCTTAGGGAACTTGGGACGTTCTCTTGCAGCTGAATCATTTCAGCGCTCATCCGGTTCTACCTCCAGCTCAGATTCTCGATTGGCTGAGGAGATGGCAGCACTTAGGGCCGAGAATGCTAGGATGAAGAGCATTCAGGACACACTTGTGTCTCAGGTATATTCACTTGTATGCTAATATTATGTTGATATGTCATGTAGATGTATAACCACTTGTATGCTCATTTACATTGCTTGCATCTATCTTTCATATTCTTAACTACATCGATCATTACTTGTGTCAGGTGGAGACGCAGAATTTGGTGCTGAAGAAGCTGCTGGAGAAGCATCCCATTGGCATGGACCCGTTCGCAGAGGGAACTGTGTTTCAGACCGGGGAGGGGAGCCCTGGTACGGCGGGGAGTGCGGGTTTGCAAGGCAGTTCTCATGCTCCTTCGGGTTCCAGTGGTCGTCGTCCCTAGATTTTGACGTTTTAGTTGGGCATTTGTGTCAAACTTTCACATTTACATTTGTAGTAAACGTTTTTCTATTGTGAAGAATCGAATTTTATTGAATTTTATTTTCAATTCAATTTTAATGATTTTTAATTTTTAGTACGTAAACTTATATTATTAAACAGGTTGTTGTACAATTATCAAGAAAAATAATAAAAAAAAAAAAAGAAGCTACCGACGGATAACCGTCGGTAAGTCAACCGGTCATAACCGACGGATAAGTTATCCGTCGGTAAATGCCACCGACGGATAAATTTATCCGTCGGTCAGACGAATAAGGGCTGGTCAACGCCCTTATTCGTCAGTCCGCCGGTATTATCCGTCGCTAAATTTAGCGACGAATAAGAAACGACGGTAAAGGCATTACCGACGGATAAAATAGCGACGGGCTATTTATCCGTCGGTAAGTGGTTGCCGATCCGTCGGTAAAGGCGTACCGACGGATCGTACCCCATTACCGACGGATACCATCCGTCGGTAATGGGGCCGGTTCTTGTAGTGTCTGGGTATGGATCCACTCTTGGTTCAGACTTCTAATAATGGTTTTCACCTTCTCAGAATCTGAATAGAGATTTCCAACTCCTAAGGCAGCCATCTCACTTACTAGAGTTGTGAATCTGAAATCCAAGTCTTCCAGTGACTCATTTGTACCTTGTTTAAAGTTCTGGAACTTTAACTTAAGCACTTCAAGTTGTTTTCCTTGGTTTTATCAGATCCAGCGCAAAGATCTTGAACCATTTTCCAAGCTTCCTTAGCAGTTTTGGCACCCCACAGTTTGCACTGTATAGTATCCGGAGTTGATCGAATGATGATGTTTCTTGCTTGACCATCAAGACGGAATCTTTTGGCTTCGTCGGAAGTCCATTCCTCTCTTGGTTTTGGAACGGCGGTATCAACCGGTTCTCCTAAGATAGTTTCCTTTCCAGCAGTATCTTTGGTTTTGTGAGGAAAGCTTCTCTCAAGTTTAGTGATCTTGATAGGTCCATCTTTTATGACAGTAACTATTTCATAACTAATGGCCTCAAGATGTAGCATCATTTTGTTTCGCCATTTTTCATAATTTTCTAGCTTCAGCAAGGGAGCAACTCCTAAAGACATCCTGTCAGCAAAAGACTACCAAACTGATCAAGTGAGAGTCATTTACGGAAGGCACCTACGGCGATCTAGGTTCAGTGCTGAAGGTTAAAGAACCTCCAGCTCTGATACCACTTGTTGGTCCCTTTAAACAACAAGAAAAGACTGGAGGGGAGGGTGAATAGTCTTTTCAAACTTTCGTCGTTTAAAAACTTTCTCAGCAAGTGTTTATTACTTTTCAGTAATGAGTTTGCTGATACTTAACTTTCTCAGCAAGTACTAGTTACTTTTCAGTAACGAGTTTTACTGGTATTTTAAAAATAGAGTGCGGAAGTCTTTATACAATAAGTGCTTCTCAGAGAGTGCTAGTTTCAGCAAGTGAGCAGAGTGACAGTGTACAAATAGTTAAGCTTGCTGAAAACTAAATGCGGTAAAGTAAATAACACAAACACTTTTATAGTGGTATCTGAGAGTGGCGTAATCTTTCAACTAATCCACTTTGTCCTTTATAGGACTAAATCCACTAAGATAAGCTTGAGGTTCCTTACAACACCTATCTATAATGATTCTTCAGAAACCAAAGCACACTTGCTTCGTTTCCAACCTAACTAGAGAACGAAACCTTGTTCTCCACCAAACTTGGGATACTTAATCAGAAAAGCTAGGCTTGATTAATTCCCCCTGAATTTCACGCGTGAAAATGGTGTTTATCAGTTAGAGAGGTTTGGGATGAGATGACTTGAGTATAACTTATTCAGCTATAACAAGTTATCTAAAGAAACAAAACATTGAATACTTTTCAGTAAACAAGTTAAGTTGTTTCTGGTGTCAAGACTTGTTCTTGTTCGAAAGAAAGAACACTTAACTAATTTCTTAGCCATGAATGTTCTACTTCTTCACGAGTAGCTTTTGTTTCAAGTTTAAGTCTTGGAACGGATCAATAGGCAGTAAAGAATATGGAAGATTGAGTGTTTAAGCACAAGTGAGAGTTTGATCATGTTGTTGACACACTTCAACTCTTTGTCGGATGACCTCTATTTATAGTGAATCAATAGAGCCGTTTGAATTTCAAATTCTAAGGCTTTGTTCCTTAAGATGTCACTATCTTGCTTTTGTACTTTCAGCAGCGTCCTTCATTTGTCTTCTAGTCTTCATGTTCTTCGCGAGCTTACTTTGCATTTAATGTTCATTTGAATGGAATTCAAATGTGAACGTTGGAGTCAAAATGCAAGTACTTTCAGCAAGGAGGTCACATATGTATTTCAGCAAGCAGTCAATCTCAGTTTCAGCAAGCACAACCTACTCTGTCATATAGATTTTCACTTATGCAAGTTGTTGCTGAAATTTCCACTTTCTGAGCAACATGTGCTTTTGTAGATACCATCTTCAGAAATCTTCTTATGTCTTCAGTCTTCGAATATTTCAAGTTTCTGAACGGTTCTAGTGCTTCAATAGTTCATTTGTAAAAACAAAGTACATCATCAGCAAACTAAAGCACCTAACTAGTACCTACACTAAGTCTTCAGCAAACGTTCCTCTTTTACAATGTCCTTAAAATTCTAAATTCCTATGGACCTTAAGAGTACTAGTTACTGGACTTTCCTCAATTTAGCATGGTTAATTGCTCATCAAAATTTACAAGTTTCCTAACAAGCTGTCAGTATACAAGGTTGCCGGAGTGGAATGATCAATGCAGAAGTCTTTTAGGAGATATTTCAGCCACAAGATTTCACATGTTGTTGTAGATGCTGCTCTATACTCTGCCTCTGTACTTGATTTGCTGACAGTTGCTTGTTTCTTCGATTTCCATGATATCAGTGATCCACCTAGGAAAATTGTATAACCAGTGATGCTGCACCTTGTGTCTTCACAAGAACCGTGGTCACTGTCTGTAAAAGCTCTAAGCTTGAAATCATTTTCAGCTGGATAATATATGCCCTGACCAGGTGTCTTCTTGAGGTATCTTAAGACATGATGAGCTGCATCTAGATGTTTATGAGTTGGGCAACTCATGAACTGGCTTAAGGTCTGCAAGGAAAAACACAAGTCAGGTCTGGTTATTGTAAGATAAATCATCTTATCAATTATTCTTCTGTAGACTTGAGGATCTGGTAGTAAGTCTTTGTCATCTTTAATTAGTTTTGTAGAAGAGCTCATTGGGAGATCCTCTGGTTTAGCTGTTGTATAGCCGGTTTCTTTGAGAAGATCAAGTGTGTATTTGCGTTGACATATAGTGATCACTTTGGTTGATATGGCCACTTCAATCCCCAGTATGTATCTGAGCTCTCCAAGATCTTTGATTGTAAATTGTTGATGTAAAAAAGTCTTAACATTTGCTATTTCTTCTAAACTGTTACCTGCAAGGATAATATCATCAACGTAGACAAGGAGTGCTGTAAAGTTATGATCAGTTTGTTTAGTAAACAAAGAAGTGTCAGCTTTAGATTGTTGATATCCCATTTGAATGAGAGTCTCTTGTAGTTTGAAGAACCACTGACGGCTAGCTTGCTTGAGTCCATAAAGACTCTCACTAGCTTACGAACTTTATTTGTTCCTCCTGTGTTATATCCTGGAGGTGGGGTCATATAGACTTCTTCTGTTAAGTCACCATGAAGAAAGGCAGTGTTTACATCCAACTGATGTAAATGCCAATTCATCTTACAGTAGTAAGTTTAATTGCGGGAGAAAAATTGTCGAAATAATCCAAATCGTCCTCCTGAGTGTATCCCTTTGCTACTAAACGTGCTTTATGCCGTTCTATACTTCCATCAGCTTTAAATTTCACCTTAAACACCCACTTGCAGCCGATACAATGTTTGTCTGGTGGAAGATCAACTAGCTGCCAAGTGTTTGTTTTCTCTAGTGCTTCCGGTTCAGAGTTCATGGCTTGAACCCATTCATCATGTTGAACTGCTTGCTTATAGTTCTTTGGTTCTGGTATTACAGTAATTGCTGCAGTGAAGCATCTATGTTCCTATGACAATCTGTCAGTACTCAAGAAATCACATATAGGATATCTTATAACTGATATATCAATCGATTTCACACAATTAGCTACTCTATCATTTGTCAAAGAAGGAGGTAAATCATAATGATACATAGATAAATGAGTAGAGATATTTTGTACTCTTGTTGATCTTCTGATATGTTCTACAGGTAGAGTAACCTGTGCGGGATTCAAATATGATTGATCTGATTGATTTGCAGTGTGATCTTCTGATGGAGTATGAACTGAGCTTTGATTCTCAGATGGAGTGTTAACTGCTTGATCAAATAGGTGTAGTTCTTCTTGTTCTTCATGAACTATATGATTCATCAGTGTGTCATCAATGTTGTTTTTGTCTGTAACAATATTCTCAGGTTGAATTTTGTTCTGTCAGAAGCAATGTTAGTAGACATAGGATAATCATACATAAATTGATCAGAAACAATATACATAGAACTATAAGTAGAAGTATCTTTATCATGATGAATTTGCTGAAAAGGAAATATATCTTCAACAAACTCTACATGTCTGGAGATAAAAACTTGTTTATTCTGCAGATCAAGAAGCTTATATCCTTTGTATCCTAATGGATAACCAAGGAGAACACATTTGATAGCTCTTGGATCAAATTTTGTTTTATGTGCTGTGAGTGTAGCTGCATAACACAAAGATCCAAAAACTTTTAAATGACTCAAATCAGGTGCTTTTCCATACAAAACTTCATATGGGCTCTTATTCTGCAAAACAGGAGTTGTTAGTCTGTTAATGATATGACAAGCCGTTAGTACACATTCAGACCAGTACTCAATGGGAAAATGAGACTGAAAGTATAAAGCTCTAGCAACTTGAAGAAGATGTTGATGCTTTCTTTCAACCCTGCCATTTTGTTGAGGAGTTTCAACACAAGATTTTTTATGAATAATACCCAAAGTACTGTAAAAATCATGCATGATAAACTCAGAACCATTGTCACTTCGGATACATTTGATTTTACTGCTAAATTGAGTTAAAACCAGGTTGTAAAAGTGTAAGAGATGAATTTTTGTTTCTAACTTGCTTTTCATTAATTATAACCATGTGCATCTTGATTTATCCTCCATAATTGTTATAAAATATATGTGTCCACTGTAAGAAGTAGTATGAAAAGGACCCCAGATGTCCACATGTATAAGATCAAACAAATTTTCAGAAAAACTAGAACTTTCATTAGAACTCAACTTTTTATGTTTACAAAAATGACAAATGTCACAAGAATTGAAATTGCTTTTACATGTTTGATCTATTACATGTGAAGAAACAAGTTTAGCCAGTGGAGCATGGCCTAGTCTAAGATGCCATTTAGTTGCAGAATCCATCTCTGAAGTCTTGTTATTTGTAGCAGTAAAAGCAGATGCACCATTGTGGCAATGTTCAGTGTGTAAATGATAGAGTCCATCTTTTAGTTCAGCAAAACCAATCATTTCTTTGGTTTCCTTGTCCTGTATATCACAATGAGTAGAATGAAATGAGCAAATAGTATTTTCATACTTTGCCAGATGAGGTACAGAAACAAGATTAAAGCTGAAGGCTGGAACATAAAGAACATTGTGAAGATTTAATTTATCAGACACTTGAATATGTCCAGATTTTGTAGCAGTGATAGTACTACCAGTTGGTAGTTGAATGTTGACATGTACATCTTTTAGAATAGATGTGAATAATGATATATCACAGACCATATGGTCAGTAGCACCTGTATCCAATATCCATTTTGATTTATTAACTGAAACAGAAGAAAGAGCATAACATGTCTTACTGTCAGGAGTAGTGGCATGATGCTGAGAATGTTCAGGTGAGATATGATCAGAGATGGCTATAGCAACTGAATGCTTTCTAGTAGAATTGTTGTTCATTTGAGCCTAGAACTTAGTGAATTGCAGGAACTGATTGTAGAGCTCAGGTGACATGTCTTCACACACCACATTCTGGCCTTGACTTACAGATATACTAGAATTTTCTGCTGCATGAGCTTGCCCTTGAGTTTCTGGCTGATTAATCTTTATGTGACCTTTAGGACCATCCCAGCCAGGTGGGTACCCTATCACCTGATAGCAACTTTTGTATGTATGACCAGAAAAACCACAGTAGGAGCATTTAGGCCTGTTCTTCTCTTTGGTCATAGCCTTAAAGTGATTGTTCTTGGCCAAGCAAGCCATAGAACCTGTGTGTCCTGCAGTTGCTTCTGTTGAGTAACAGTGTCATTCCATCTTGGCTACTACCAACACCCATTGTCTGTAAGTTTCTCTGACTCTCTTCTTGAATAACCACAACATACACTTGACTCAACGTTGGTATAGGTGTTTGCATCATCAATTGACTTCTAATTGTGCTATATGAATCATGCAATCCAACCAAGAATTTAATGACAGAGTCTCTTTGCTGCAGTTGCTGCATCTCAGCTAAACCACCACACGTGCATCTATGGATAGGACGCCGACTGATATAGTCATCCCATACAGCTTTGAACTTAGCATAATAAGATGCAACAGAAAGATTCTCTTGTTTCATCGAACATAAAGATCTCTCAAGCGTTAACGCCCTAGGTCCATCACTCTTAGTGAATCTAGTATGCAACTCTACCCAAAGATCTCGTGCCACGGTAAAAGAAAGCACACTTTGTCGTATCTCATCCGAACAAGAATTCAAGATCCAAATTAACACAAGGTTGTTGGCACGAACTCATGCACTATACAAAACAGGATCAAGCCAAGCATTAGGAGAAGAAATAGTACCATCCACGAATCCACTTTGTTTTTGACAGATTACGCCATAAGGATGCTCTTGCTCCAAGATGTGTAATTCGTTGATGTCAATGGCTGAAGTGTGATTGCAATTCCAGGCTGGTCTGATGGGTGCAGAAAGTATGGCGAGTGAGGGTCATCAGTAATCGCTTTTGGTGGTGTTGTACAACGAATATCTTGATCACGCCGATTCTCCTCATCACACCGATTCTGTTCGTCACGACGATTCTGCTCATCGCCGGTTGCATTACGTTGATTGACGTCATCAAGGGAAATCTCCTCTGAAAGTCGATCATCCTCAGGGCGACGGTTATTTTCACCGTTTTGCGACATAGCTTAAGATATTTCAGAGATTTCAATCGGAGTTGATCGAAAGCGAATTTGAATAAAGGCCAACCAGAATAAGTTGATGAGAATATGCGGAAGCTTGGATCGATCACCGTGACGATGATACCATATTGAAGAATAAAATTCTTTTATTGAAATGAATATTATGAATAGGGCTGAGCATCGGTCCAAACCCGGACCGAGCCGAAACGGACCGAACTATTATTGGTATACTTTTTGAAACCCGGAGACCGGCCGAATATAATCGGGTCTGACCCGGACCGAACTGAAAATCGATTAAGACCGAATCTCTGTCATATATATATATAGAAAAAGAAAAAAAAATAAAAAAGAAAGAAGGCAAGAAGATATGAACTATGAAGGACGAGAATGGGGGCAAAAGAAAAGAAAAAAGTGAGAAGTCTTCATATATGCACAGAAGATCCAAATCAATCCAAATCTAAGCTACCTCTTTCATCGTCCTTTTCTACTTACTAGTTTCCAATCATTTCAATCACACTGCAATTCTAATTCTGACCTGTCTAGAAGTCTTAATCGACTTTAGACTTGAATACCCAAGACCAAGTCACTCTTTTCTTCCTTTCTTCTTCAAAGTCCAACTCCAATTCCATCCCCTTTGATCTTTTAAAAAAAAATGATTGAGTAGCATCAATAAAGTAGATCTGGGCACGCGAATCCATGAGAAAGTGGCTGATGTGATGAAGATTGAAGGGGCAGCGACGAAGTGGAGAGGTGGAGGCGCGACGGTAGTGCGGTGGACTGGCGGCTCGGCTTGGGGTTGAGACTGAGAATTTGAGATGGAGACGTGGTAGGAGGTCACTTGTTTAGGGTTTGGGGAAAAACTGTAATTGAAGAGACTGGGGGTAGATTATTTTATATACACACAGAAAAACTAATTAAAAAAAAAAAAATCGGTCTATTCGGTCCGGACCGGAAATATCCGGGTTTGGATCGGAACCGGACCGAATCCGAATTTCTGAAATTCCAAGGACCGAAGACCGGACCATATACGGTCCGGGCTGGACCAAATCCGAATATTCGATCCGGTTCCAGTCTGGTTTTCGGTCCGGTCCACTTTCTGCTCAGCCCTAATTATGAAGATTACATAGAGGAATTGATCTCAGAATTAGGATGATCAATCTGAATAAAAAAGATAAAATGAAAGTAAGTTAGTTGTTCTGTTTATATAGTAGAGACAACCGACTTGTACAAACAAGAATGCATAGAGTACTACTCTAATGCCTAATTCCCAATTTGTGTAGAGTTCGTTTCTTCTTTCTTAAGTCGCCGTTCTTCAATCCTTTGTAGTTCGTTCGTCGTTGTTAACTCACAGTATTCTCTCTCTATATATACGAAGATGTGTATGTATATGAAATCTTATATACGTAGATTGGTGCGTAGTAGCAATGGTGACTAAACCCTCGCAGCACTGTATTTTCTCTCTCTAGCTAGCGTGAAATTGGGTTTAAATCTTAAAAAAAAGTGTTGCGCAAACTAATTAATCGCAGTATATACCATTACTTAATTATATGCGCAAACGACTCCGAAAGTTTTGACATTCAATTAATTACTACTAAAGTCCTTGGTGCGTTTTGCTCAATTCTCCCATTTGCACTCTCGAACTGCATGTCCGGATCAAATTACACCTCAATTTCACATGAATTTGACCAATTTTTTATACATATGCTTCAGAAATATTGGTATTTTTCCTCAAATATGCACCGGTAGAATGGTTTTGTATATGTGTTTTGTCGCTTGGTTCTAATTTCAAAAGAGTAAAGTAAATACGTTTTCTTGAAGTGTTCTGTAGTGAATAGTGATGCCACTGCTTTACCAGTAGAGAATTTTCTTGAACGAAATCGATCAGGCTTGTCAGTATTCCTCTTCCTGCCACTTCGGGTGGCTGAGGGACCTGGTGCAGTATTAATTGGTCCCTTTAAAGGGTCGTTGCTCAAGGGTTTTCTCGTGGATCTTCTTCTTCTAGGTTGGTCAGAGTACTCCTCAAATTTTACAGGATCCTCCTTCTGATCAGAAACTATCTTCTTAGCCAAGTCATGGATGTGACGTGCGTGGCCTTGCACGAAATGATTTCGCAAACTCGATTTTCAAGTTCATTCCATGGAGCGCGTGGACTTTCACGAATCAGTTTCGCGAACTTGATTTTCAAGTTCATTACATGGAGCGTGTGGCGTTGCGAACCTATTTATCAACTAGTGTTTCAGAGTTTGCAATATTGTTTTGCAATGAACTGGATGAGGAGGTATCAGCAATGTCAATTGTAAAAAAGCATTGAGGAAACTATTGCTATTGGAGCACAAAAGTGAAAAAGCATCGTGGAAACTATTGTAGTTTTTTTTTTTTGAAGTAGAAAAACTATTGTAGTTAATTATACCATTATGCGCAAACAATTGCGCAAGGTAAAGTAAATTACGCAATCAACTTACAAATAGAAATAGCAGACCATTGTGCAGTTGAAGCGCAAAACCTAACCAACGGCCAAAACTGTTCTAAAGTATTTCCATTTGTATTTGTAAAATTGGTCAGATTTGTGTTTCAAATACAATTAAAGTTTAAAGTGTAAGGTTTAAAGAAAATTGTAAATCTTACCAAAACCAAAAGAAAAGGAATGTAATAAATATTAGGATAAAATTGATCAAACCCCCTGAACTTTACTACAATTGAGACATTACCCCCTAACCTATTAAGTTTTATACTTAGCCCCCTCATCTATTTAAAGTGTTACGACATACCCCCTATATAATATTTTCCCTTTAATTTAATATTTTTCATTCAATTTAATATTATCCCTACAATTTAATATGTCAGTTTGGCTCCAATTAATCTTAATTCATACCGAAAAATAATTTTAAAAATTATATTATAAAATATAAGATTTTACTTCTATAATATAAGTTCAAATCTTATTTTTCCAATACAATTTATATTATAAAAGTGAAAAAATAATATTTTCATTAATTGTACCGGAAAAATAATATTTGAACTTATATTATATTATATTATAAAAGTGAAAACCGTATAGTTTCATATTATAATTTTCAAAATTAAAACTTTTCGGTATGTATTATGATTAATTTGGAATCAAACGGAAATATTTAATTGAAGGGAAAATATTAAATTGAATGGAAAATATCAAATTGATAGAAAAATATTATATAGGGGGTATGTTGCAACACTTTATATAGGTGAGGGGGTTAAGTATCAAATTTAATAGGTTAGGGGTTAATGTATCACTTGTATTATAGGTTGGGGGCTTTGATCAATTTTTTAAAACCCAAAATTTATATTGCACTCATGGCATTCATAGGTACATGCATTGAGCCAAATAGGTACCCGAATAAATCAATTAGCAAATATGTATAATAATGTAAATAAGCAGACACAATCACAAAAGATAGGTACCCGAGTAAATCAATTAGCAAATTCGTTGCACGAATGATTTCGCGAACTCGATTTTCAAGTTCATTCCATGGAGCGCGCGTGGCCTTGCATGAACCAATTTCACGAACTCGATTTTCAAGTTTCCATGGAGCGCGTGGCCTTGTACGAGCCGGTTTTACGAACTCGATTTTCAAGTTCATTCCATGGAGAGCGTGGCCTTGCACAAGACGATTTCGCGAACTCGATTTTCAAATTCATTCCATGGAACGCGTGCCCTTGCACGGGCCGATTTCGCGAACTCGGTTTTCAAGTTCATTCCATGGAGCGCGTGGCCTTGCACGAGCCGATTTCGCGAACTCGATTTTCAAGTTCATTCTATGGAGCGTGTAGCCTTGCAGATTCTCCTTGGCTGACTTTGCTCCGTCAATCTCTTTGAAATACACGAATGTGTAGTTTCTCGTTGGATATGACGTGATGCTATCAACTTTTCTGTGCTTCTCGAGGAGCGACTTCAACTCCGAATCGGGCTGACCGAATTTGAAAATGATGAATACATTGAGCTAATTGTTGGTCTATTTATTTGAAAAATATTCACATTTACGTTGATCAATACAGAAATTTATATTTTCTTTACCAAATTCGCTCGAGGTTAACTTGTTGAAGGGTAATTCGTGTTTCTTTCTAAGTTCGCAATGAGTCGCTAGTCTAAGTCATTCTAGTTCTTCTTCTTGTAGTGTTCCTCCAAGATGGGAAATGAGCCTTCTTGTAGCTTCCTCGTACCTGAAATAGACTA
>CM051455.1:69955702-70006986 GCA_028274465.1 Plantago ovata
TTGGCCAACTAAAGAGGGGCAACTTGCTTCCGGCGGACTTCGATCCCGATGACCGCGAGGACTTGCATCCCGGCGTCGCGAGGACCTCACTCCTTACCCCGATGAGGAGATTACCGAGGAGATGCACGAGGCGTGCGAGTTCGGCGAGCTGGTGACCGACCCTGAAGTTCCTTATCCCAGCAAGCCAGCTTACCTCCCTGCCTGGGTGCCCGAGTGCTTGAGGAGCGGGATAATCTACCCGTTCGAGAAGGCAGCTCTTCGGAACGCTGCCTGGGTGAAGTTAAGCGATCCGGTTCTCGGGAGGGCAGCCGACTTCGTCGAGCCAGAGCTACAATGTACCAAAGGCGATCGAAGAGGCTCAGGCTTGGAGCGAGACAACATTGAGGGCCCTGAAAAGCACGGTGCGAGGAGGAGCTACAAGCGCGACCACCCCGGTCACTGAATTTACTGACAGTCGTACTCGTTAAGATCGGGAGCCAGTTGCTTGAAGACCGAGTATGCTCGGGCATGTTGTAATTTTTCCCTTTCTGTACTTGGTTTTATTTTCGAACAATTTTCATTTGGGCCCTTTGAGGCACTCCTCGAACACATATGTTTGTAACATAATTTTCTCTGTTGTTTCTTCGCTACTCTTTCTTTCAATAAAATGCAATGCTCTTCGCTTTCTTATTTATACTTGTGTTCTTACTAATTCCACTTTTGTTATGACGTATAACTTGGATAGAGTAGTTAAACACGTATAAGTTAGAATCGAGAACCAATGTTCTTCGCTACGAGCTCTCGATCTATCAACGTAGATGCTCTCGATCGTTTTGATCACTTGAAAAGAATTCTAAGTGTTGAACTTAGAAAAATTTTCAAGTGTTGAGTTAGAAAGACTGGAAGTCGCTCTCCTCGATCACTTCCGTCTCCTCGCTTTTTCTTCTTTGAGTGGTTTCCTGATCGATTTCTCATAGAGTTTAGAGAGCGGGGAGGGTTCCCCTAATCATGGAAATCGACTAGCTTTTATGTAGGTCATGTAAGCTCTCGATCGAGTAGTCTTATTTTTTTTTTCTTTTGAGTATAGTAGCTCTATACTTGAACATTTTCTTGTTGAAAGATAGACATTGTATTGATTTGTCGGAAATGCAATTACAATGGGGGCTCCTCGGCCAGCTTGCTTACAACAACTTCTTAACAAAAGGAAGAGGTACCTCTCACTTGAATCCGTGAGGGATCCTCCTCGATCACTGGACCTCCACATAAGTTTTCAAAAAGCTTTTCTCTTTACAACTTCAAGCGTAGAATCTCTGGAGGTTAGAAGTATTCCATGGATTTTCAATACCCTTCCCTCCATGTCTTGAAGACGATAACTTCCGTTGGACCTTGCTTCAATTATCTTGTAGGGGCCTTCCCAATTGGGTTGCATTTCCCCACTTTGCCCAAGATGTCTGCTCTTCGGAGTACTAGGTCTCCTACTTGGAAGTCTCTTTCTCTTACGCCTTTGTTGTAGGTCTTCGCGATAAGTGCTTGATATCTGAGGATATTGGCCAAGGCGTTGGTCCTCCTCACTGATTGTCTCCAGGTCGAAGAGTCTCTCTGTGTGATTGTCCTCGGGTTGATACCCTTGGATTCTGAGGGTTTCCACTGCCACTTCTGCTGGTATGACCGCCTCGGACCCATAAACTAGCGAGAAGGGAGTCTCTCTTGTAGCTGTTTTTGAAGTAGTGCGGTATGCCCATACTACTCCATCAAGCTCGTCGACCCAGTCCTTGTTGGTGGCGAACCTCTTCTGCAAGTTGTTGACGAGGATTTTGTTGACGGCTTCTGTTTGCCCATTGGATTGAGGATGTCCTACAGAGGTATACCTCCTCTCAATCTTCATTTCCTTGCACCATTCATTGAATCTTTGGCCGCAAAATTGAGCACCATTATCCGAGATGAGGACCCTTGGCAAGCCAAATCGACACACGATGTTCCTCCATACGAAGTTCATCACTCTTTGTTCGGTGATGGTAGATACTGCCTCAACTTCCGCCCACTTGCTAAAGTATTCGACCGCAACAATGATGAACTTCTTTTGACCCGTGCCTCTTGGAAGGGACCGACTATGTCGATGCCCCATATGTCGAACGGGCAAGTGATGGCGATGGGCATGAGAGGTTTCGCCGGGACGTTGATCAAATTGGCGTGCAATTGACACTCCTCGCACTTTCTCACAAATTGGGCAGCGTCTTCGCGAACAGTGGGCCAGTAGTATCCTTGTCGAATGACTTTTTGCGCGAGGGTTCTTCCTCCGGCATGGTCGCCGCAACTTCCTCGATGCATTTCTCCAAGAAGTTTTTGAACTTCATGCTCGGCGACGCATCTCAAGTAGACTCCCTCGAAAGACCTTTTGTATAAGTAGTCTCCTTGCATGATGTATCGAGGAGCTTTTCCCTTGATTCTCCTTGCTTCAGCCTTGTCACGAGGAAGGCTTCCATTTTTGAGATATGTTGTTATCTCTTGCATCCAATTCGGTTGATCGTCAATTGCCAAGACGTTTGGCTTTGATGACCACAAAGATGACGCGTTGATTCTCATGAGTATCACGTTCCGGGTATCAACTCCTCCGGAGGCTGAAGCATACTTTGATAGGGCATCTGCCCTTTGATTGAGATCTCTTGAGAACTTTTCAATCTCACAACTTTCAAATTTTTGAATTTCTTCTGTGATGGCACTCTTGTACTCAGCCAGTGAGTCTTTCTTGGTTCTGAATTTCCCCGAGATTTGCTTCTCGGCCAGTTGGGAATCGGTGAAGAGATGTAGCTTCTTCACTTGCAATGACTTTGCCATACGTAGAGCTATGAGGATGGCTTCATATTCTGCTTCATTGTTGGAGACCGGGAAACTAAGAGTAACGGCGTACTCTAGTTCAGCCCCTCCGGGACTCTTGAAGTATATTCCTATCCCGCCATTTTTTCCTGATGAGGATCCATCAACGTGAAGAATCCAGACGTCTCCGTGGTCGACTAGTTCTTTGGGTTTTGGAGAGACGGTCTCCGCACCCTTTGGCTCGTCGGTTTTCTCTGTTAGGAACACTTCATGTCTTTTCCTTTTGGTTTGGGACATCGCTTTAAGCTCTTTTAAAGCATCTTCCAGAGCTTGCATTGGGTTGTTTTGATGGGGTTGCTCTTCGACCATCATCATAGCACTCTTTGTTGCCGAATAGTTTTCCTCCGAAGTTCCTTTTGAGGGATACTCCACTAGGAAGTCGGCTATGACTTGTGCTTTCTTGGCTACGGGTGCTTGGTAGTCGATGTCGTACTCACTTAGTTCAATCGCCCACCTTGCCATTCTTCCCGAATTTTCGGGCTTTCCGAGGACTTGCTTGAGAGGTTGCTTTGTCAAAACAACAACCTTGTGAGCACCAAAGTAGGGTTTTAACCTCCTTGCAGTATAAACGAGGGCAAAGGAAAGCCTCTCGATATCCATGTACCGCGTTTCAGCCCCTGCAAGTACTTTACTCAAGTAGTAGATGGGCAAGTGGTCGTTCCCTTGTATTCGTACCAAGACCGAGCTGATAGCTTCCCCGGTTGCTGCTAAGTACAGGTAGAGTACTTCTCCTTCTACGGGTTTCGACAATAGAGGAGGAGCGAGTAGGTATTCTTTCAGCTTCTCGAAGGCTTCCTCGCACTCCTTTGTCCACTCGAAATGGCTGCTCTTTCTCAATACCTTGAAAAAAGGTAGATTTTTCTCGGCAGACCTTGAGATGAATCTACTCAGTGCAATTGATTTTCCGACCAATTGTTGCACCTCATTGATGGATTGAGGTTGTGGAAGATCGAGGATGGCCTTTATCTTTTCGGGGTTTGCTTCTATTCCTCTTTCTGTCACCATGTAACCGAGGAACTTCCCCCCTTTGACCCCAAAGGTACACTTCGCTGGGTTGAGCTTCATGCCATACTTTCTCAAGATTGAGAAGCATTTTGCCAGGTAATCTACATGTTGCTCCTCGGTCTTGCTCTTGACGAGCATGTCATCGACATATACTTCCATTGTTTTGCCTAGCTCTTCCTTAAACATCTTGTTAACCAGCCTTTGGTAGGTCGCTCCGGCGTTCTTAAGACCAAATGGCATCACGTTGAAGCAGTACACATTGCCGTTAGCGAAGAAGGCAGTCTTAGGCACATCATCTTTGGCCATTTTGACCTGGTAGAAGCCCTGGTACGCATCCATGAAACTCAGGAGGGCGCATCCAGCGGTGGAATCGACCAGCTGATCGATCCGTGGGAGAGGGTACGGATCCTTCGGGCAAAAATTGTTGAGCCTTGTGAAATTGTTGCACATTCGCCATTTCCCCGGACCTTTCTCCACGAGGACCACATTGCATACCCAGTCTGAGTATCTCACTTCTTTGATGTGGCCAGCTTTAAGAAGCCTTTGTACTTCCGCTTCTATAATGGCATTATCTTCCGCACTGAAGTCTCTTCGCTTTTCTCTGATGTGGGTGATCGATGGGTCTACGTTCAGACGGTGAACGGCGACACGTGGGTCGATCCCCTTCAGGTCCTCGGTACTCCATGCGAAGATATCGTTGTTATCCTTCAAACATTGGATGAGTTTCATCCTGACTTCAGTGGCCATCTCTGTGCCAATTTTTGTGACCTTGTCGGCACTTCCTTCGACAATTTGGATTTCTTCTAGGGCTTCTCTTGCTTCAATTTTGTTTTCCTCAAAGAATTTCTTCTTTTTGGAAGAGGGTGGGACTGGTGGAATCACTTGATACTCCTCGAGCTCCTTAACAGCTCCTACCAGAGTATCCTTGTCTTTCTTCATGATTGCTTTTCTTCGCCTAAGTGACGGACTTGGCTTTTTTTATTTTCTTTTCACTCGCCGAACCGCGTAGAAACGATAAGGCGCATTGTGAACAAGGGGTGTCTCCTCGGATGGTTGCCCGACATTAGGTTCCCCGATGGCAACTCTCGAAGTGAACTTGGCTGACATAGTGTAGCATTCTCATGCTTCTCGTATGTCTCCTACTTCTTGTCCGATTCCCAAAGGAGTGGGGAATTTTAGCTTGTTGTGGACTGTGGACACTACGGCTCGGAATTGAGAGAGAGCGGGTCGGCCTAGGACTGCGAAATAATCAAATGGCATATCGACGACCACAAAAGGAACCTGTTGGGTCACCCGTCTAGGAGCGCTACCCATTGACACTGTGAGGTTGATCATTCCGAGCGGCATGATAGGTTGTCCTCCGAATCCTACCAATGCGCTCCTCACTTCTCTGAGCCCTTCCCTTGGGTTCATTTGCATCCTTTTCAAGGTTCCGGTGAAAATCAAGTTTGCCGAGCACCCAGTGTCGACGAGGATTCTACCCAACTTGTAGGATTGAACATCCAAGGAAACTACAAGTGGGACGCAAGGATCATAGATGTTCCCTCCTCCCGCGTGCTTCAGAGGTATCTCGCTATCATCGAAAGAGATAACGTTGGTTCCCGGTCGCGCAGCCTGAGAATACTTCACGTCTCGGACCCTAAGGTTGTCCGCCGTAATCTCCCTTTGATTACGAGTGCGCCGCCGGCGGGTCCTCCTGCAATTGTGAGAGTGCGGATGCTTCCATTTACAGGGCGGTTTTCATAATTGTTGTAATTATGAATGTCGTCGTCCTGAGGGTTTCCTTGGTAAGGGTGCTCACTCCTGCTTTGAGGAGGTGGGGGCAGGAGTGCCAGGGGTTCCTCCTTCCGGGTGTAGTTAACCAATTGACCGTTACGTATCATCCTCTCAATTTCGTTCTTGAGCTCGACACACTCGTCTGAGGTGTGCCCTTTCCCTTTGTGAAACTTACAAAATTTTCCGAGCTCTTGTTCCTTTGATTTTCTTTAATCGGGGGTGGCCACGAGACGTCTAGCTTCCTCGAGACTATATAGTTCAAGATGTCGGATCTTGGCCTATTCAAGTCTGTGTAGTTGCTATATCGTCTTGGAGGTGACCTTCTGGGAGGAGACCTCTTGTCTCTGAAATCGTTTCTTGAATTGCCCTCCTTGATCAACCCAAATTTTTGCTCTTTCCTCTGCTTCCCGGGATTTTGGGGGCGAGGAGGGTACTCCTTTTCTTTTTCTTTTTCTTTCCCTTTTTCCTTGGGAAGATTGGTTCTCATAGTGACCGTTTTTCGGAATTCCTCAGCCTCGAGGAAATCCTTGCAAACTTTGGCGAGTTGTGCTTCATTCTCCACACACGATGCTGAGAGTACATCTTGGAATTTGATGTTGGTAGTGTTACCATACAAATATTCTTTCCTTTCATTGATCGAGTGATCTTCGACTTGGAGGGCTGCTTCATGAAAACGATTAATGAAGTCCCTCAAGTCTTCATTATTTCTCTGGACAATTTCAGCCAAGTACCTCACTCGTCTCTTGGCGTTCATTACCTTCTCGAATCGTTTAGAGAACTCCTTACAGAGATCCCTATATGACTTGATGGATCGGTGAGGGAGGCGCGACCACCACTTCATGGCTTCTCCGGAGAGGTTAGCCGGAAAGAGGAGTGCCTTGGTTCTTGAGTCATGCCCGTAGGCATCCATTTTAGTGTCAAATCTTACCAAGTAGTCCTTCAGACAACTCGTTCCATCATAGCTTTCGAAGGTGGGGAAGCCTCTTTCAATTTTGGCTTGGTGCGGGCTCGGATCTTGGTCCTGCTCTCTCTCTTGGACAGTTCCTCGAAGAGTCTCTATCTGAGCATCAAGTGCGGATTTCCTCGCGTTGAGTTCATCCAGAGTGAGCCTCCTCCTCGTGATCGGATCGACCAAGGGGGTTACCTCAGCTACTGTTCTCAATGCTTGGTTCTCCTCCACTGCTTCTTGTTGGTTTTGAGGAGTTACCTGGTTGGGAGTAACTTGATTGGGGAGAGCGGGTGGTGTAGCGACCACCTGAACTCTATTTTCTTGTTGCGCCACATTTTGTAATGATGCCCGTATTCTTCTGTCAATCAGGTCTCTCAAATCATCCGGGGCACCTTGGGGTCCTAACCTCGATTGGATTCTTGATGGTCCAAGTCGAGTTTGGATCGGCCTGGTGTTGGCTCTCGAATGTGCTTCATCTTGCGCCACAGGTGCTCTTCCCTGGGATTGGCGAGGAGCGACCAGAGTGGCCCGAGGTTGCTCTTGCACCGGGGCCTGTGGTTCTCCTTGAGCTTGTATCTCGGTAGTAACCCTAATAGCCTCATTACCTCCGACATATCCTTGTAAAGTAAGAAGGAATAGACCGTATTGAGCTTTGCCCATCCCGAAATCTGATGGTCGGATGACACGTCCATCAGGAAGGGTGAAGGTCAATGCGGCCGGTTGAGGAGGGTTCACTGTCACGGGAGGTTGGTTAATTGCTACCGGATGAGGCTGCCCCCTAGACTCGGCGTTGTTCGCGACTCTCAAAGCTCCATAGGCGTTTCCTACCGGGACTCCTTGCGGGTTATTTTCCCCCGATCTCTCATTTTGGGAGTGAGTGACATTAGTAAATGCCCCCTCCGTATAATCCCGGTTCCTTGCAACATTGTTGTTTCTTGGTTCCCTCGGAACACCATCCGTTCCTCCTCCGCGACCGTTACTAGAGGGACGGCCTCTAGGTCGAGGAGGATTTCCGGGTGGTGCATTAGCAAGACGGTTTCTTCTTCTGGGAGGCATATTCGTGATGTGTCACGAGGAGGAAAGTGGCTCGACCAGTAAGGCAAGGAATGACCTTTCGTGTCGATTCCCACAGACGGCGCCAAATGTTGAAGGGTAATTCGTGTTTCTTTCTAAGTTCGCAATGAGTCGCTAGTCTAAGTCATTCTAGTTCTTCTTCTTGTAGTGTTCCTCCAAGATGGGAAATGAGCCTTCTTGTAGCTTCCTCGTACCTGAAATAGACTAGAGGGGGGGTTAGTGTCTCTTGCCCGGTCTGTAAGGTATCAGACCGGAGAGGCGACTTTACGAGTAGGGAGTTGTGAGACTTCCCTAGTATGAGTAGTGAAAGTGGTGCTCGTGTGGTGTCATTAATGCTTACTGTTGAGGAGTAAATGAGGCCTTTATATACTTGTGGCCTTTCAACTTCCGGTCGTGTAGGATCACGCCACGTGTACGGCTAGGATTGAGGCCTTCCTCGGCCCAGGCCCATTAAGGAGGTCTGTGGGCCTTGGCCCAAGGGAGCAACCATGGCTGGTCGTTCTGGGGTCCTCGTGCCTTCCTTGTGCGTGGATGATGCGAGTAGCGTCCTGCTCAGTTTCTGTCAAGGAGCGTTACCTTGACGTAAGGTCTCCTCGAGCCCGAGAGATGCTCCTCGAACCCACTGGCAGCTTTGTCCTTGTGAGGAGCTTATTTTGAGGGTTGTCCTCCCAGTGATGGTCGGACCTTATGTTGGTCGATCCACACCTTAGTGACATACTTGGGTGTGGTTGTGCCCCTTGAGGGACGGTCTATGGTGCTTTGTCGCGCTCTTAGACCGCTCCAGTTCGTACATGCGGACTGGACATATTTCAACACTAACATAACTAACATGCGTAATCTTTTAATATCTGGTGTTCTCTTTGCGATTAGAATTTGACAACATAATTTGGATTTATTCATTGCTCGATTGAGCAGTGATAACAAAGACAAAGGGACAATTGCAATTGATGAAGTCCAGTTGAGATTGTTGCTTAAGAGTTTTCATGTGCGACTCATGAGCATTGTGCTATTATTGGAGTTAATTATACCATCAAGCGCAAACCATTGCGAAAAGTAATGTAATTACGCAATCACCTTACAAATAGAAATAACAGACCATTGTGCAGTTAAAGCGCAAAAGTTAAACAACAAGCAAACAATGGAAACTATTCTTAATGTAATTACGCAATCACCTTACAAATAGAAATAGCAGACCATTGTGCAGTTAAAGCGCAAAAGTTAAACAACGGGCAAACAACGGAAACTATTCTAAAGTATTTCCATTATTTGTTTGTAAAATTGGTTAGATTTGTGTTTCAAATACATTTAAAGTGTGTGCAACGAAGACTTTTCTGGGTATTTGTGGGTGTTGTAGATCAAACAAGCTGAAGAGACCTATCTGAAACGGCACAAGTAAAATTGAATATCACCTACCACCTTCAAGACATGTATTCTCTAAATCGGTTGCTGAATGGGGAGGATCAAGAGGGGGCAGGGGCGTGTTCCTGGGTCGAACTCGAACTTTATCTCTAAATCATCGACTGTTTAAATGTCGGTACAAAGTGATTCCGAGATCCAATTCGTGTACAAAGGAACTGGTAATCTACATGTGGGGTAAGTGCAACACATATATTAGCTTCAAACTCTGCTAGTAAAAGCAAATAGACCAAAACAAATACTTTTAGTGGCACAAGTAAAAAACTTTGTCATGGTGATTCAAAATTATCAAACAAGGACTATCTAGCTGTTCATATATGAACTTTCTGTAAATTGCTAGTTTACACTAATTAAGCTCTCCCTGTAAATTGTTGCCCCTAATGTTTCTTCAACCCCATGGATTTGGTATCTCTGGGTTTCACCTGAATGCAACTCATAGGATATCAACTCGCCTTCTTCATCACTTCCTATCAACAGCGACTTACCTTTCTTCCAAAAGAGCAATGCATTCTTCCTATGGTAAATTGGGGGCTCTATCACAAATTGTTTGCTCCAGGAGTCTTCGATGCCATACTCTTCCATCACCCAAACCACATAGCTAATCGGTCTTTTCCGGGCACAGTAAACCATGGCAAGACGCTCACTAAGGACCATGAGCCTTGGTTCCATCGTATTCTTTCCTTAACACTCCGGACATTCCAACCGTCTGAAAATCTCCGTGCTGATCTCAAAAGTCAGGATAATTCTGGAGATCTGCGTGTCATACATTGGTTCAATAAGCCAATGACAAGTGCCATTAAAAGAGAGTTCAGATGTAGGTGATCGTAACCCAGAAAATGTCAAGGTCGTAACCACTAACCTGGCCACTTATATGACTCCAAGAATCACTGAAAGAATCATCATACAAATAAGGCTCAAAGCGTGTTTTCCTACCATAATCCCAAAGGATACCCTATAATCGCAGAACCTTGAAGCTGTTGTTATTACAAGTACCAAATCCCCAATGATCCGGTGGGACCAATTCAGAAGACCCACCAGCATAGGAGATTCCATGCACTGGTTTGATAGAAGCGCAGTGGGGCAGAAGCTTGCATTGCCGCATTGCAGATATAGGCAAACCCAAGCTGGATCACGCAGCAGATTAGACCTTTGCAAGGGCCCAAAATATAAGGATCTCGGTATTTTGAATCTGACTCTGGAAATTCAGGTACGGATATATTAGGCCACAACTTGTCCAGGTTTGAGGAATCTACAGCATGGAAAGACAAATTCGATGGGACTTCTTTGTGAACTAAGCCATCGAGATCCAAGGCTCCTTTGTGAGCGCATCAGCATCAACATGGTAACAGTTATCCTCTCTTTTCGAAGGTGTTCATTGATAAAAGCCGGGCCTTTTATCAAATTGCACCATGGTTTGGAAACACATTTGAACCACATCAATGATTTTACTGGCAAGCACTGGAGGATCTCGACTAGATCCTCCGGCAGTAATTGTTGCAGGCATATAGTTTTTTCCATGGATTCCAAGAATCTCAGAGATACCTATAAAGCAGTACAAAATAGTTAAATGACTGAACTAAAACGAAAAGCATGCATTAGAGCTACAGAAATGATAAATTCATTATACACACTCTTGAAACAAGTTTCACCCAACATATAAAAACACCCCCATCATATATGAAAGACTAAAAACATGACATAAACAGTCTAATTTTGAACAACACTTTAAATATTCGAAACAACTATATATCACCATCCACCAATCTCCCACCCAAGTGTTAGTCACATTCATCATCTAACACGAATAAATCATCAAATGTGAATCAATAATTATTAAATTTATAATTGAACTCGTTGTAATTTGTAACTAAGAAAATATAGAATATATAGAACGTACTTTCTACACCACAAGACAGTACGCAAATTAATTAAATTACCAAAACACACATATTAAATTGCTCCGAATATCGCTACTAAACCAAATTTTAAACCTTAAGGCAGTACAGAGAAAATTGGGGAAACTAAATCATGAACAAACCTGTAAGATTGTATAATCCCACTTGATGATAATTGAGGGGAAATCTCTGCGCAGCCAATTACAAACACCGAAAAGCTATGATTATATGAAAAGAATCGATAATTATAATACTCACCTTGCAAACTTCTGCTATCGGCAGTTCGATCAGCACCTAGCTCGCAGAGTTACGGTAAAGGAGGTTTGTGATTTTGTAGGAGGAGATGGGTTAAAGACTCTATTTTGGGCTCAATAGGGTTTGCACCTGTTAGGGTTGAAATATGTCCAGTCCGCATGTACGAACTGGAGCGGTCTAAGAGCGCGACAAAGCATCATAGGCCGTCCCTCAAGGGGCACAACCACACCCAAGTATGTCACTAAGGTGTGGATCGACCAACATAGGGTCCGACCATCACTGGGAGGACAACCCTCAAAATAAGCTCCTCTCAAGGACAAACCTGCCAGTGGGCTCGAGGAGCATCTCTCGGGCTCGAGGAGACCTTACGTCAAGGTAACGCTCCTTGACAGAAACTGAGCAGGACACTACTCGCATCACCCACGCACAAGGAAGGCACGAGGACCACAGAGCGACCAGCCATGGTTGCTCTCCTGGGCCAAGGCCCACGGACCTCCTTAATGGGCCTGGGCCGAGGAAGGCCTCAATCCTGGCCGTACACGTGGCGTGATCCTACACGACCGGAAGTTGAAAGGTCTCAACTATAAAAGGGTCTCATTTACTCCTCAACAGTAAGCATTAACTACGTCACCCGAGCACCACTCTCACTACTCTTACTAGGGAAGCCTCACAACTCCCTACTCGTAAAGTCGCCTCTCCGGTCTGATACCTTACAGACCGGGCAAGAGACACTAACCCCCCCCCTCTAGTCTATTTCAGGTGCGAGGAAGCTACAAGAAGACTCATTTCCTACCTTAGAGGAACACTACAAGAGGAAGAACTAGAAAGACTTAGAATAGCGATTCATTGCGAACTTAGAAAGAAACACGAATTACCCTTCAACATTTGGCGCCGTCTGTGGGAAACGACACAAAAGGTCATACCTTGCCCTACTGGTCGAGCCACTTTCCTCCTCGTGACACTTCACGAATATGCCTCCCAGAAGAAGCAACCGTCTTGCTAATGCACCACCCGCGAACCCTTCTCGACCTAGAGGCCGTCCCTCTAATAACGGTCGCGGAGGAGGAACGGAGGGTGTTCCTAGGGAGCCAAGAAATAACAATGTTGCAAGGAACCGAGATTACACGGAGGGGGCATTTACTAATGTCACTCACTCCCAAAATGAGACATCCGGGGAAAATAACCCGCAAGGAGTCCCGGTAGGAAACGCCTATGGAGCTTTGAGAGTCGCGAACAACGCCGAGTCCAGGGGGCAGCCTCATCCGGTAGCAATTAACCAACCTTCCGTGGCAGTGAATCCTCCTCAACCGGCCGCATTGACCTTCACCCTTCCTGATGGACGTGTCGTCCGACCATCAGATTTCGGGATGGGCGAAGCTCAATACGGTTTATTCCTTCTCACTTTACAAGGATATGTCGGAGGTCATGAGGCTATTAGGGTTAATACCGAGATACAAGCTCCAGTAGAACCACAAGCACCGGTGCAAGAGCAACCTCGAGCCACATTGGTTGCTCCTCGTCAATCTCAAGGAAGAGCACCGGTTGCACAAGATGAAGCACATTCGAGAGCCAACACCAGGCCGATCCAATCTCGACTTGGACCATCGAGAATCCAATCGAGGTTAGGACCACAAGGTGCCCCGGATGATTTGAGAGACCTGATTGATAGAAGGATAAGGGCATCATTGCAAAATGTGGCGCAACAAGAAAATAGGGCTCAGGTGGTCGCTACACCACCCGCGCTCCCCAATCAAGTTACCCCCAACCAGGTAACTCCTCAAAACCAACAAGAGGCAGTGGAAGAGAATCAAGCATTGAGAACAGTAGCTGAGGTAACCCCCCTGGTCGATCCGATCACGGGGAGGAGGCTCACCCTGGAGGAACTCAACGCGAGGAAATCCGCACTTGACGCTCAGATAGAGACTCTTCGTGGAACTGTCCAAGAGAGAGAGCAAGACCAAGATCCGAGCCCTTTGTGCGATGAGATCAGGAACCACCAAGCCAAGATTGAAAGAGGCTTTCCCACCTTCGAAAGCTATGATGGAACAAGTTGTCCAAAGGACTACTTGGTAAGATTTGGCACCAAAATGGATGCTTACGGTCATGACTCAAGGACTAAAGCACTCCTCTTCCCGGCTAACCTTTCCGGAGAAGCCATGAAATGGTGGTCGCGCCTCCCTCACCGATCCATCAAATCATACAGAGATCTCTGTAAGGAGTTTTCTAAGCGTTTCGAGAAAGTGATGAACGCCAAGAGACGGGTGAGGTACTTGGCCGAAATTGTCCAGAGAAACAACGAAGACTTGAGGGACTTCATCAACCGCTTTCATGAAGCAGCCCTCCAAGTCGAAGATCACTCGATCAATGAGAGGAAGGAATACTTGTATGGTAACACTACCAACATCAGATTCCAAGATGTACTCTCAGCATCGTGTATAGAGAACGAAGCACAACTTGCCAAAGTTTGCAAGGACTTCCTCGAAGCTGAGGAATTCCGAAGAACGGTCACCGTGAGAACCAATCTTCCCAAGGAAAAAGGGAAAGAAAAAGAAAAAGAAAAGGAGTACCCTCCTCGACCCCAAAATCCGGGGAAGCAAAGGAAAGAGCAAAAGTTTGGGTTGATCAAGGAGGGCAACTCAAGAAATGATTTCAGAGACAGGAGGTCTCCTCCCAGAAGGTCGCCTCCAAGACGATATAGCAACTACACAGACTTGAATAGGCCAAGATCCGACATCTTGAACTATATAGTCTCGAGGAAGCTAGACGTCTCGTGGCCACCCCCGATTAAGGAAAACCAAAGGAACAAGAACTCGGAAAAATTTTGCAAGTTTCACAAGGGGAAAGGGCACACCTCCGAGGAGTGTGTCGAGCTCAAGAACGAAATTGAGAGAATGATACGCGGCGGTCAATTGGTTAACTACATCCGGAAGGAGGAACCCCTGGCACTGTTGCCTCCACCTCCTCAAACAGGGAGCGAGCACCCCTACCAAGGAGACCCTCAGGACGACGATATTCATAATTACAACAATTATGAGAACCGCCCCGTAAATGGAAGCATCCGCACTCTCACAATTGCGGGAGGACCCGCCGGCGGCGACACTCGTAATCAAAGGGAGATTACGGCGGACAACCTTAGGGTCCGAGATGTGAAGTACGCTCAAGCTGCGCGACCGGGAACCAACGTTATCTCTTTCGATGATAGCGAGATACCTCTAAAGCATGCTGGAGGAGGTAACATCTATGATCCTTGCGTCCCACTTGTAGTATCCTTGGATGTTCAATCCTACAAGTTGGGTAGAATCCTCCTCGAGATTCCTTCTACACAAGTATCTCTCCGCGAGATACTTCGCAAGCAAAAAAGCGGCAGGAAGTCATTCCATTCCACTAAGGAATACTTACCCGGATCCGATCTTTTCCCAGCAAAAATACCTCTTTTCATAAGGTCCGAGCAACGTCTGCTCGCACCCTATAAAAAGGGGGGGGGAGGGAGAGATAGGAGGAGGGAAAGTTACCAAGGTGCGAATACGGAAATCTTTTTTCGCCCACTACTAGTCGAGGCTCTGCTCGACCTCTACTTCAACATAGTTCCTCAACTATCTTCTACAAAGATACTTGGAAACTAGGGGGACATATGTTAGGGTTGAAATATGTCCAGTCCGCATGTACGAACTGGAGCGGTCTAAGAGCGCGACAAAGCATCATAGGCCGTCCCTCAAGGGGCACAACCACACCCAAGTATGTCACTAAGGTGTGGATCGACCAACATAGGGTCCGACCATCACTGGGAGGACAACCCTCAAAATAAGCTCCTCTCAAGGACAAACCTGCCAGTGGGCTCGAGGAGCATCTCTCGGGCTCGAGGAGACCTTACGTCAAGGTAACGCTCCTTGACAGAAACTGAGCAGGACACTACTCGCATCACCCACGCACAAGGAAGGCACGAGGACCACAGAGCGACCAGCCATGGTTGCTCTCCTGGGCCAAGGCCCACGGACCTCCTTAATGGGCCTGGGCCGAGGAAGGCCTCAATCCTGGCCGTACACGTGGCGTGATCCTACACGACCGGAAGTTGAAAGGTCTCAACTATAAAAGGGTCTCATTTACTCCTCAACAGTAAGCATTAACTACGTCACCCGAGCACCACTCTCACTACTCTTACTAGGGAAGCCTCACAACTCCCTACTCGTAAAGTCGCCTCTCCGGTCTGATACCTTACAGACCGGGCAAGAGACACTAACCCCCCCCCTCTAGTCTATTTCAGGTGCGAGGAAGCTACAAGAAGACTCATTTCCTACCTTAGAGGAACACTACAAGAGGAAGAACTAGAAAGACTTAGAATAGCGATTCATTGCGAACTTAGAAAGAAACACGAATTACCCTTCAACAGCACCAATTTTTAAATGCTTCGACCGGTAGACTCAACCAAAATGAACCGTGAATCGAATCAAAACTAATTTGAATTAGCGGTTATGGTTTTGAACCAAAAAACGCTGGTTACGGTTGATACTTTCCATGAACCAATGAAACGTGTGGTTCATCTTGTTTCGTGAAACGAATGAACCGTCGGTTTGTAGCGGTTTTGAAGGATAATACTAATTATTTTACTCTTTATTCACACCTTATCCATCTCCAGATAAGTTCAATTTCAAAATGAAAATGAGGTAGTCAAAAGCCCTCCAATTTTTTACTTCAAAATCTCCTATTTTCAATTTTCTCTTCAAAATCAGAAATCAAAATCACAAACCCATCTTCTTCCATAGTGGTGTGGTGTTGAAACAATGTCGGTGTCGCGTCACGAAGTAAATCTGGATAAATTTGAGGTGGCGGTAGCTTGACAAAGTAGATCTGGGTGGTGGTACATGGCATGTTAGTCGTGGTGGTGCGCGGTGGACGGCGACATGATTGGTGGTGGGCGGAAGTTTAGATGATAGTGGCATTGTTAGATAGAATGCTAGTGGGTGGATGTACGTGGCGAGGTGGTGGAGGATGAAATCGATGGGTTGGGGAAGTAGAAATTTGGAGGAACTGGTCAATATATAGGATATAAAGATGAGTAGAAGACCATGATGATAAGTGAGGATGGTTTCAGAATTTAGAATTTATGTCTGACCAAGCCCAAATTATTATTTTATTCTTTTCTCTGACAAATCAAAATCAAAATGGCAGCGCAAAATATTCAAAATTGTATCTTAGACTCGTCAACGATGGCTCCTGCGCTTGACAAAGACAGTGAGAGACTTTGAATCTGCCAAATAACACTTAGCAATCTCCTTCCACTATGGCATGCGACACATTCAAATCCCTACCCAGCTGAATTGCCTCTTTGGCAACAAATGCTTCCCCAACTTTGGATCATAAAGACACAACATGAATTTTCTTCTCCACGTCACCACAGTTCCCTCATCATTCCTGGCTACACCAAAACTAACCCCGATGAACTGCTACATCGAAATTTATCTTCACGAAACCTGCTGTTGCTGAGCCTCTATATTTCATTAGGTACTGCTGCACAAATGTAAACGACTGAATTGCATCATAACCTCAATTGTTGTGCACAATTTGATTACGATTCGCCCAAATCGTCCACACCTGTGTCATCCAATCACGCAAACAGTCCATACCAAAAGCAAGTGCTCACTGTGCAAACGACGATACTGTCCAATAAAGACGAGCAAATGAGCAATCATGGAGAATATTTAAATTGGACTCAGAACTACACCCAAAAACTGGACAAATATCATCAATAACAATACCACCACAAATCAAATTATATAACACGGGAAGAGAGTTCTTTAAAACAAGCCAACGAACAGCTTTAATATTTGAAAGAATGTGTACTTGATAGTAGCATCCATGCTACTTATCACACAAAATGTCTACACCTCAAGTTGTAATTTAATTAGCTAGACTACACTGTTGGACATAATGGATCGAAAATACATATAATTAGCTTGTACAAAATAGGAAATGCAAAGAAATAACGAAATAAAAAAACTCTCTTCCTTTGTCATGAAAAACATTTGCATGAAGATTGAATTCGAGGCCTGCACGGACGCAGTCTCCTTAAAGCAAAATACGCCCTCTCACTACGGTGCTTGAGACGATGAGCGGCTGCTTCCCAAGATACAACGAATTCCGAGATAACTTAGCCGCACAAGCTAGCAATCCCCAGCGAACGAGAACTAATGCCTGGATTATGCACAAGGGGAGAAGAAGAGAATAGAATAGGGAGGGTTTTTCTCTTCTTCTATTTCTTTGGATATCTTTCTTACATGTCTTACATCTCATATATCTTGTATATGTTCTATTTCTTTACATGTAAGTGAGACCTCTTTATATATGTGAGCATGGAGTATGTAACTCCCAAGTCCTTAAGTGCCTTTCATGTCATCTCATAAGTGTCCATCAATATAAAATATTTGGAGCATTATGGATGACAACAAATGTCATGTAAATGACAACAAATGTCATGTTAAATATTTGTAACTCCCATGAGTTACAAAAGCTAACATGGGTCAACATCCTTCTAGAAGGTCTTGAGAGGTTGAACCAGCAAAAACTCGGTTTGGTTCACATTCCATGTTCGAGGGTCGCGATCCACTCGTACACAAGTCCTCTAGTTTCGTGTACCAATCTGATCAGGATTGTACTCAACTCATCTAGCTACACCACTTGGACACCAAGTAGTAACTAGTAGATTATAAACTAGAGACTTCACTTTATCTCAAGCAATGTGGGGCACACCCACACAACCTTCTTACTTTAAGCACTTATTTCTCACTAACCCAAAGTCCATTATGGGTATCTAATATATCCATTCGAAGCTCTTACGAAGTAGTTTTCGGATATATATTACTTTATCTTAATTACTCAATAATTAAGAAATTGTCTCCAAATAAATAAACCACAAAAGGTATTATTTATTTATCATTTTTCTTCATAATTCCCAGCAATCCCCCACATGAAGAAAACTTCATGGCATAATCCAACGATTGATACCTGCATAGGATAGGTAGGTGTCGCCACCTTTGAACCTTCCCTTTTAAAATATACACCTTCTTTACTGGCTAACAGTAGACAGCGATGTCCTTGAACTGATCTGCCGTTTGTGTAAATGATAGTGCATACTACACAGATACATCTCTAGCATCATTCCGTTCTCATGGTTGTGTTCATTTTGGCCGTGAAACACCGTTTTGGTTCTGCGAGAGTTTACAAGAATTTGGGATCTAATTCTTGTTGAAGCGGCCCTCACTTCACTCTAACATAGGTGATTCTCTTTTCCATGTAACTATATTACCAATAGGAATCATTAAAACCCTTGCGGTTAACCTCTTTACCTTGAGTCTCTATATAGGTGAAACCCACACAGTGAACTCCTTCCTTGATGCAATTAGGTTGTCCCTTTTGAACCTAGATCTTGGGATCTCCAGTCAACTAGGTTGGGTTTTTCCTTCGCATCAACAGTTGGTCAACGTCTTCAATCCCATTCCAAGAAGACTTTGCCACCATCTCATGACATAAAACTATAGTTAGTGTAAGGATCCGCTTTATTATCTTTAGACCTCACAAGCCTAGCAAGATAATTTCAGTTATGAGAATTTGTGTAACGGGCTTATGTCTAGACTTACCGTTATACAAATTACTTTGATCTCTACCAATTACAAAATTGGTTGTACAATGCAAACTTGTTGCTTGGCACAAGTTTAGGCCAACATGGAAGACTCATATAAATAGCAACTCGGCTTTCTTTGCACCTAAGTCCAACACAATGGACTTTACTTCCATCATGGATCTTCTATAACATCTTGTTCATAGAATTTTTAAGAAATTTCTCACCCCCACAGGTGAAGACATTATCCATTAGTGGATTTACAATTCTTGGAACTCGTGATCCAGTTTGCATCTACATATCTTTATCGCACAACTTGCTATTTTGAACACTTTAGCCCACAATCCCGATAAAATCTCAAGTACTTTGGTACTTCTCGTTATAGTCTTTCGCAACTCACTTCGGGATTTTTCATGTGACGACTTAGTTCACTCACAACAAAGGCCAAACCATGCCTTGTGCAATTTTATCAAGTCCAATAGGCTTTCACATTTTCTAGAGTATTCAACACATGAGATACTCCTTGACCAATGTTCTTAGCAAAATATACATTTTAACCAAAGATATTCTAGTCACTTCATGACTATCCTTGTTAAAATTCTCCATAACCTCAACCACATGGTGAGATTAGCTCAACAACACCCATCGGTTGTTTATAGAATATCAATCCCCAAGGATTGCTTCAACTAGACCGAAGTCCTACATATAAAATCTAGATATCAACGTATCCTTCGTAGATTTGATCATCATGTCATTACTAATGATAGTCAAATCGTTTACATAAAGGTATAAAATGGAATAACCACTTTTCAACTCTTTCATGTAAAATTACTTATCATTTTCATAAATGACAAACTCCTTTCCATCATGGCATTAGGGTTTCATATGCCACTAATTTTGTTTCAAGCCACATAAAGACTTAACCAATTTACAAATCTTCTTTTCAAGTTCATGTACAAGAAAAGTCTATGGTCTTGCCATACAAATCTCCTCTTCTAAATTATCATTTAGAGAAACCATCTATACATCCAATTCAATTGCCCAAAGTAGCAATTATCTTTCATATGGATGTTACTCTTGACACAATCAAATTGAGTCACTATGGTCTCAACCATCTTTAGCGGTAAACTAGTATCGCTTTATGTTTATCAATAGTTCAACTTGTTTCAATTTCCCTTGAAAGACATACTTGGAAACTAGTAGTTTTCTTCCTTGAGGAAGATCCAATAGACTTCGAGTATGAATTTCTCAAAATTGAATTACTTCCACTATTGATAGCTTTTTACAACAAAGTTTTCCAACCAAGGTCTCAACCTTTTTCGCAACTTTGAGGTTCACTCTCTAGCATGTAAGTCAAGAACTTAGGATCAAACCATTTTTTCAATTCTTGCTTATTTTCTATGTTTCATTCTAACCATGTATGTCACACCATGTGACCATTTAGAAAGATATTTTGTAAAATCTTCTAATTTCATGTGGAACCACATCCACCAATAATGAAACTTTATTCATTATCATATTCTTGTGCACATCTATAACCATAGATTTCACCACCAAGAATTGATAAACAATATTTATATATGCATATCTAAGGAAAATGCACTCAACAATTTCAAGTCCTTACTTAACCTTTAAAGGCAAAGGAACCACACATCCCTACACTCACAAGTGTATCTCAAAGTGATTTTTCCTTTTCATGCCTTGGCATTTTCATGCCTTGGTATGTAACTTACCCCCACATTTCTCAAATCATGGGAGAAGTATGGCATTTCATAATTCTTTCAAGACATTATTTGTTTCAAATGTCATTTTGGATGAAGGGGCTAAGGAGCATTAGTCTCATATTTTATGCAACTAAGTGCATAAATATAATCAAATGGCGAATCAACTTCCAAACCACGATTACTCCTATCACTTAACCTTCTTGTTAAGTTTCTCAACATCCTTTTTATAGAGAACAACTTCTCCATAATTTCATTTTTACTCTTTAGAAGATGACCGTAGTGTCATCATCTACAAAAGTAATAACCTTTTTTACTACCACACATATTAAACCACACACACATGTACGATTTAAACCAAAGTGTTTTATTTTCTTTCCAACACAATGAAAAGAATTATTATTCAACAACATACATTCACATGTGTGAATCAAGTCAAGTTGTTCCACTTCTCCTCTCAACACATTAAAAGGAACTTGACAACTTTCCTTTGCCACATTTTTCACACTTGGATGTGATCTCTATGTGCAATGATATTGAACATTTCAAGTTAATCATTATACTCAAAATATTTAACATGTCCAAATCTTCTATTTCCAAAAGCATCAAGCAATTAGAAATTCATAGCTTTTACATTAGCTTTGTTGCTAACATCATCACATTGATTTTGAACATGCCTTTAGCAAAATAATCTTGGCCAAAATAGTTATCATTAATGGTCAAAGTGACCTTTAAGAGACTCAAACAAAATACATATGTCATACTTGATTAGGAGAGAATAAATTCTTCATAATCTTATAGACACACAATACTTTGTAAAAACCAACTTTAGCCAAGATGTCATTTCAAAATATTGATGCCATAAAAATCTCAATTCTCTATGCACCAAGTTTTTCCAACATCAATTTCGTCCAATTGAGAAAACATAGTTTTGTCAAAATACAAATGTCTAGTAGCACTAGTTCCAATGAACCACCTCTTGGTGTTCAACCTCAAAAGGTTCACCTTATGTAAAACAATACATAGGTTTCACAATCTCATGGCCTTTGACAACCCAATGTTAAACTCACACTCAAGAGCTACACAAGCATCTATGGTGAGATAACACATGAGACCCAACATGGTCAAATGTTCAACATTTGTTAAACTCATCCACAAGAGCTACAAAAGCTTCTATGATGAGATAACTCACAAGATCCAACATGATCAAGTGCCCATAATTTATTTTGAATTCACAAGTCATCTTGATGTATGAAACATATTCTCACATGGTATAATAATCAACATAACCATATTGTCACTTCTCATTTGGAACTCACAAGAATACTTTTCCAAAAGAATTTTGCAACAACAAACAACAAACAACAAAACAATACCAAAATCCATTTACATGGCAATTACAACATGCATACTAGTTAATCTAAGTTTCACAAGAAACTTCATCTACTAGATTACATTTCATAAAAACTTTTAAACTCATTATACCAAATGAATCATGCTAAGCACCAATCAAAACATACTATCAAGACTTGTAAACAAAAACCCAAACAAATAACCAAAACAAGAAATACTTACTTGAAATCCATTCAAGACTTTTTTCCCCAACCTTTGTGTTTGCCTATTGAGATTAGAGTATTCATGACAATGATCCTTGCACCATGGATCAAACGAACCTTCTCAATCTCCATATTGATCCTTGCACCATGGATCAAATCAATCTTCCATAAATCATTCCGAGAATACTCCAAGTGTATATCGGCAATGATTCTTTCGTCATTTCCTATCAAAGAAAACAAGCAAGTTAGTATTTTCGAATCAACAGGGATTAATCCACTCAAATCCAAGGATAAGAGAAGATTAACACTATTTTGCTTTAAGATTGTTGGACATAATGGATCGAAAATACATATAATTAGCTTGTACAAAATAGGAAATGCAAAGAAATAACGAAATAAAAAAACTCTCTTCCTTTGTCATGAAAAACATTTGCATGAAGATTGAATTCGAGGCCTACACGGACGCAGTCTCCTTAAAGCAAAATACGCCCTCTCACTACGGTGCTTGAGACGTTGAGCGGCTGCTTCCCAAGATACAACGAATTCCGAGATAACTTAGCCGCACAAGCTAGCAATCCCCAGCGAACGAGAACTAATGCCTGGATTATGCACAAGGGGAGAAGAAGAGAATAGAATAGGGAGGGTTTTTCTCTTCTTCTATTTCTTTGGATATCTTTCTTACATGTCTTACATCTCATATATCTTGTATATGTTCTATTTCTTTACATGTAAGTGAGACCTCTTTATATATGTGAGCATGGAGTATGTAACTCCCAAGTCCTTAAGTGCCTTTCATGTCATCTCATAAGTGTCCATCAATATAAAATATTTGGAGCATTATGGATGACAACAAATGTCATGTAAATGACAACAAATGTCATGTTAAATATTTGTAACTCCCATGAGTTACAAAAGCTAACATGGGTCAACATCCTTCTAGAAGGTCTTGAGAGGTTGAACCAGCAAAAACTCGGTTTGGTTCACATTCCATGTTCGAGGGTCGCGATCCACTCGTACACAAGTCCTCTAGTTTCGTGTACCAATCTGATCAGGATTGTACTCAACTCATCTAGCTACACCACTTGGACACCAAGTAGTAACTAGTAGATTATAAACTAGAGACTTCACTTTATCTCAAGCAAGCAATGTGGGGCACACCCACACAACCTTCTTACTTTAAGCACTTATTTCTCACTAACCCAAAGTCCATTATGGGTATCTAATATATCCATTCGAAGCTCATACGAAGTAGTTTTCGGATATATATTACTTTATCTTAATTACTCAATAATTAAGAAATGGTCTCCAAATAAATAAACCACAAAAGGTATTATTTATTTATCATTTTTCTTCATAATTTCCAACATACACTAATTAAGCTCTCTCTGTAATTCACAGCGTCTACCGTTTCTTTAACCCCATGGATTTGGAATCTGTTGGCTGTTGCCTTCATTTCTATGCAACTCACAGGTTATCAACAGGCCTTCTTCATCATCACATTTCATCAACAGAGACTTACCATCCTTCCAGAAAACCAACGGATTCTTCCAATAGCGAATCCAAAGGAGATGATGTATAGAACCAACCAAACTAAACATAGGCCTTACAATCAAGAACTGGCAGCTCAAAAACTACATCACTCCATAATCCAACTTGTTCAAACATGATCACAACCATGAACTAGCAGCTCAACATCAACAGCACTCAAAAAATCATCTTGTTCAGAGCAACAACATTGAATGCGGCGTCCAACAGAATATAACAAAAACAGTTACCGCTTTTGCGGGTTTTCCTCTCTTTTTACTAATAATAACCAATTGGTTGCCTTTTACGCATACAATTTTTTTAATTGTCTGGACGTGATTGTGAATTAAATTCCATATAATGAAATTAACAATCATTTTGACAAAAGAAAAGTTATATTCCTACTATATCGAGAGTTGAGACTGATTAAGCTCTCCTTGTACTTTACAGCACATATCCTTCCCCTCTTTCTTCCACGTATTTGAAATCTCTTTGTTTCATTCGTACGCAAAGAACAAGATGTCAAGTAGCCTTCCTCACCTTAAATCAGAATGGACTCCTCATTCTTCCAAAAACACAGAGGGCGCGACATAATGTGCGGGCCCAATACAAATTCTTTCGTCCAGGATTCTTGGATGCCGTATTCATTCGTTTTCCATATCTCAAAAACCTGTTCTTGTTCTACACTTTTTGTGATGTATCGAAATATAGCAAGACACTCGTTCAGCACCATAAGATATGGATATGGGGAGCTACAACTTACTTTTCTCAAGTAGTCAGGATACTCCAATTGCCCGAAAACCTCTGTGTTTATGTCGAAAGTAAGAATAGCATCAACATAACCATAACCAGAACTTACCAATCTGATATTCCAATGACAAACCTTGTTCAGCAACAGTACCAAGTTTGACGAAGCCAATGCCACATCCTTGACAGTGTCTCCAATTTCCCTCCATGAATTAGTTGTGAGAGTGTACACATAAGCCTGAATGAGAGACTGTTCCGAACTACTATCGTTTGGTCTGTCAATGTTGCACAGTAACTTGACAACCTTGACATTGTTGGTATCGGTCACAGAATCCCCATGCACGTGTAGTGTAATAATGAGCGTATGGTCGGGATTCTTTAAGATGGGATGTATTTTTAAATTCGGGGATAGCTGGATTGCAAATGAAGGCGTAACGACAATTAGCTACGACTATGAGGACGAGGCCATTACAGGGGCCCAAAAGACGGTATTTCAAACTTGGGATCAATATAGAGAAGGATAAACTTGGGGGGTTCACGTTTGGAAGTGATTCCTTATCATAGAGCGATAAATCCCATTGTCCCTCTGGTTCTTCTTGGTTCTTCTTCTGTATGAGGACTCATTAGCAACAAGCCAGAGTTCCGCTGTTGTTTGCGGGCATGGCTATTGATAAAGTCAGTGCTTTTGATCATACAGCACTATGTTTTCGAAATGCACCTGAACCGCAACAGTGATTTAACTGGCAAGAGTTTGAGGATTTCGATTACTAAATCGTCTGGCAGTAGTGATGATAAACATAGTCTTTTCGTGGAAACAGACATGATAACAAGCAAGAATATGATAACCTGGAGAAATTAAATATAATTAAAATGAGCAAAACAACAAAACAAAACGATTCTTAAACCTATTAATTAATTTATATATCAAAACACCCAAATTGAAGGCTCTTCACAGCAAGATTAAACTAAAATATAAACCTAGAGGCTGCTAATACTAAAATACCGATCAGAAAGCGAATAGAGAGAAACTGAATTATGAACAAACCTGCAAAATTGTCTGTCCCAATTAGCTAAAAATTTTGTGCGAACCTGGAAAATAATTAATTAAGAGTAAAGCACAACGAATTACAAACAATAATAAAAACGCTTACTGTTTATTCGGAGAAAGCTCCGAGGAAACTAGATCGCTGTCGCCGATAAGTGTTGGGGTCGAGAGTCTCAAAGAGGTTACACCTTACAGTGATGAAGAAAAAAACCCTATGAGGGATTATGGGCCGACCCAGTAAAAATAGGCTTAACGAACTCAAACTCGAATTTAAATGAGTAATCCCTCAATGCCATTATAATTTTTTTCCATAATATTCGATTTTAACTGTAAATTAATTTTAAATTATGATAATAAAATCGCAAAGTCTCATAAGAGACCGTCTCTTTTTAACATATGGAGAGACCGTACCATTATGCAATTTACCAACAGCCAGTTATAACCATTAAAAAATTCGGTGGTATATGTGTAATTATCTATGAATATAAGGTCCTTTTAATAAATTACCCTTCTTCTTTGTTTTTATCTATTCCAGATCGATCCTTTCAGATGGATCCAGAAGCCTTACTCCGTTTCTTCTTTCTCCTTGACGGCCAAGGTGTCGTTCTTATATGTCTGATTCAGCTTGGAAGCCGAAATCGTGAAACCCTTGGTGAGATTGTGGAAATCGACATAGAAGAGCAGGAAGAAGAAGTGCACGAGGGAGAAGAGGAACTGGGACATGGGGTTAAGATTCGGGTTTTAACGGATCGCTGCCTTCCAGGTTGGTATTTTCTTCAATCCATTTCGATCAGGTCGTAATTTGTATGATTCTCATATTCTCAACAATGAGGCTTGGTCTGTTTTCGTGCTATTATCTGGTGGCAATGAATATTTATATTGTCTTTAAGAATTTAGGGTTATTGTGGTGTTCGGTGCGGTCTTGGTCTTGCTTGATTAAGATTGTTTTTTAGTTGTGGGCCACGTTGTTGTTGTTATTTGCATCTAGATTTATGTAGATATGTGTTTGAATCGAAGTTTGTTGGTGATAGATGTTATATTTTGCATCTAGATGTAGATTTATGTTCATCTCATGAATTTTTTACGTTCTGCGATATTTTCCATGTTTTTTACAATATTGCCCATGTTCACGCTAATATTGTCCATGTTATCACCGATATACTCACTGTTTTTAATGCTCTGTTTTTTCTAAACTGTTTTTATGAAAAATTGATCTCTGCGATATACACTATGTTTTTAGCAATATAACCCATATTATCAACAATATTGTCCATGTTCTAACAATACTACCTTTGGTGTTTTCCCCTTTGGTTTTCGTGGTGTTGTTATCCTTGTTTTTTGTCGTTTCGATGTTTCTATATTGGACGCAGCTTTACATAATCTACCAATTATTACCCATGTTTCTAAGCATATGTCCAATGTTTTGAACATTATTACCCATGTTTCTTATATTATGTCATATCATTTTGTTTGATATGTCCCATGTTCTTATCTTGATGTTTGTTCTGATTATAGTCCATATTTTGAAAATTATTACCAATATTCCTTACAATATTGTCTATGTTTGTGGTTTTGTTTTTGTAGATGATGTGCAACAGAAGAAAAAGAGGACTAATGCCGGAAGCAAGCAACAATCCAATTAATGGATGGATTCACTTTGAAATTAGAAGTTAGATAGTTATTATTGTAGTCATAATATTAATATGTCCAATATACTTGCATTTATATACAAGAATTTTTTTTATGTTCGAAATAGTACCCATGTTGTTGAGAATATTTCCCATGTTTATGTAAATATTACCTATATTTCTCATAATATATCCCATGTACTTACAATTTACTGATAATGTTCATGTTCCATGTTAGTTTAAATAGTACCCATGTTTCTGAATATATCGCCCTTGTTCATGGGAATACTACCCATGTTTGTAATAATATCTTCCATGAACTTGTTTTTATATATATGTGTCATATCAGTGTTTTTCCAAAAGAACCCATGTTTATGGGAATATCTTCCATGTTTCTGAGAATATCTCCCATGTTCATGGGAAATACTAACCATGTTTCTCGTAATATGTTCCATGAACTTGTTTTTATATATAAGTGCCACTGACATATTTCGGTGAGAACATAAGGAATATTGTTGACAACACAAAAACTACTACATTGATTTATTAATAATGTTCATGTTCTATGTTTGTTCAAATATTGTCCATGTTTCTAAAAAATTTTCATCCATGTTCATGAAAATATTACCCATGTTCCTCATAATATCTCTCATGAGCTTGATTTTATATAAGTGTCATAGTCTATGTTTCTCCAACTACATTACATGTTTGTGAAAATATCTCCTATGTTCTCAAACTAGATCATAGATATATAGTATATTACTATTTAAAATTGTTAAACATAACATATGAAACAATTGAAAGTCTGAAAATTATCCAAAACATAACAAATTAATTAATCAGAACAAGTATTCAACAAACTAGGTGGTTTCTTCGTTATCCTCTCAAATTTTGGTCTTGGTTCCTTTTTATCTTCTCTCTTTTGTGTTGGTAAAGGTTGTAGTAGTCGTTGTACTTATTAAAAGTTCATATCAGTCCTTTCAAGCATCCACGAATGTCAAAATGGTACTTATACCTACATATCAAAATGTGATGATGAGTGAACATGAGCCTTTTAGATGAGAACATGGGGCATATTGCGTAGAACATAGAGCATATAGTTGAGAACATAGAAAATATTGCATAGGCCAATATTTACATGCTTTATGTGCATAAAACAGAACATCCATGTAAGATAATGACATATGTTGGTGAGAACATAGGGAATATTTCTGGCAACATAGAAACTACTGCATTGATTATATTTTCATGCTTGAAGTGTATAAAACAGTGCATATGGGTGAGATCATGGTAAATAATGGTGAGAACATAGGAGATATTGATAAGAACATATATAATATTGTATAGATCAATATTTACATGCTTTTTGTGCATAAAATAGAGCATTCATGTGAGATCATGGTATATGTTGGTGAGAACATAAGGAATATTGTTGACAACATAGAAACTATTTCATTGATCAATATTTCATTGTTTTAATGCATAAAAAGTGTGTGCAGGTGAACTCATGGTACATATTGATAAGAACATAAGAAATATTGTTGAGAACATAGGGAGTACTGCACAGGTATATATTTTCATACTTTCAGTGCATAAAACAGAGCATACTGGTGAGAACATGGACAATATTGTTGAGAACATGGGTTATAATGCTGAGAACATAGTGAGTATTGTAGAGACCAATTTTTCATGAAATAAGTTGAAAAAAAAAAAACCAGAGCATTAGACAACAGTGAGCATATTGGTGAAAACATAGACAGAAAACATGGACAATATGGCTGAGAACATAGCAAATATCGCAAAACATAATTTTTCATGAGATCTACATCTAGATGTCAAATCTAACACCTATCACTAACAAAATAACACTACCATCATACTAAAAACATACTAACATAATAACGAATGGCTTTTGTTGTGTCCCAAACAACAATAACAACATAGATCGATCCAGAATAACAATGAACCACAGATTCACCACAACATATTCATTCGAACCCAATAAATATCAATAAACTAAATCCAATTGAATAAATAATCAATCAATCTGAGCAACATCGAAAATAAATGAAATCCAGTCAGAATCACCTGAGCGTACTTGAGGGAAAACCGACAATGATGATTAGAAAACGGTAATGAATCCAATACACTTCGAAAATACACAGATCTGATAGAATTCGGTGGAGATGGTGGAGATCGTGGTGATTGACTCGGTGGAGATGGCAGAGATGAGTTGATCGGCGTTGGTTGATCGTGTTGAAGCTTTCTCTCTCTAGCGTCCATGGTTTCTCTCTCTAGAAAAACGCGTGAGAATGATCTGATAGGTGGTTTTCTGTGTTTGTGTTGTTTATATAGGATCCATATTCATGACCCGTTTTTTTGACCCAGTTGCTTGCTTTTTAGTTGGGTTGTGGTTGTTTTAGAAGGTAGTAGTTGTGTTGGGGTTGATTTATAATTATGATAAATTGGTCTCTAGGGTCTCTTTATAAGTATGGTCTCTCATGAGACTCACTATAATAAAATGTGTAATAAAATTAGATGAATGTTAAAGCGTAGACATTAAAATATTTTATATTATGTTTTAGTAGGCGTAGACCTTAAAATATTAAACGGTGTCCCCTTATACCAACAAAACACATACGTAGTACTACTTACTATACTTCCTCCGGTTCATTACAAAGTTACTAAGAGGACTATTAATCGCGACCTTTGACCACGTATAACTACTAAATTATATTAGAGAAAAATATAATAAAATTATATTATGAAATTTAATAGAGTATATTTTCATAATTAACTTTTAATTATATTGATATAGTTTAATTTAAAAGTTATACGCGGTCAAAGGTCGCGATGAATAGTCCCCTTAGTAACTTTGTAATGAAATGGAAGAAGTATTTATTAAGCGCGGGCCAAGCTCTGTTATCTTCTATAATTTTTTTTGAACTGAACTGATTTGAACTGGACTGAACTGAACTTATTTGTTGTACAAAATACTATTAAGCAAATCTGAACTGAACTTAAAATAATCAATTTTCAGATGAAAAGAACAGAGCCTAACATGCCTCTAAAATTATAATATTATGAAGATTAAAGGTCTGTTGATAATAAAATTTTGTTAAATATTTCATTATTATAGTTTAATAGTAACTTGTGGTCGTTGTTAATTGAAAAAAATCAAACTGGATAAATTTTAATGGTAGAGGAGTATAAAATTATATTCATCAGTCACAGTCATTTATTTACATTTGTTCTTATAATCCGTTTGACTTTCGTTTATTTTAAACTATAATTGTAGAGACGGGTTTAGCGCCATCCATGCAGTGATATCGAAGGAGATCAAGAAGGTATTTATGTTGTGAGAGGAAATGACGGTCTTCACACAAAACAACATCGACACCAACAAGGTAGGAGAAGTCCTCAACGGCAAAGTGACGGTGAAGATGAGTAGTTATTGATGAAATTAGACCAGAATGGGAGCCTGTGATGATGAGATCATCCATGCAAACGAGAACGTAGAGATGTTCATATATAGTCCTTGTGGAAGGTGAAGACCGAAGAGGGAAGTATCGGCCAAGGACTGACAAAAATCAAAAGAGAGAAGAGAAGAGCTTAAGGCCTGGTAGTATGCACGTGGTGCTTGTTTGAGACCATAGATAAATTTTCGAAGACGACAAACATGGGTGGAACAATTAGGATCTATAAATCCTTGAGGTCATAGAAACAGCTTCCTTTAGTGCCGGAAAAAATGCACAAATGTACCATGTATTTTCATAAATCTGCACGGATGTACCCTGTGTTCTATAAATTGCACAGATGTACCCTGTGTTCTTTATAACTATGCACACTCGCTCTTCTACCGTTAATTTTAACAGAGACTAACAGAAAAGTTAAAAACCCCATCATACCCTCCATATAATAATTGTGAAATTTTTCCAAAAATCAATTCAGAAACAAACCGTAAAACCCTTAAAGCTCCACATCGTCTCACTCCACCACTTCCAGTAGCTCCGACTGCCAACCATCATCGCTGCCACATAACTTCCGGTCGGCCAGTCACCGTTTACTGTAGCACTTCCAGTCTACTTCTCACGGAATAGTCGAATTCTCCATGGCCAGTACGGTAAGCAATGTTTTTTTTTTTTTTTTGAAATTCTAACAATGACAAGATGTCAGTTGTTACCAGGGAGTAAAGATGAATATATGTTGCCTTTTTTCTATGAACAATTGTTGGAATCGTCAAATTTGTTGGAGGATACAAAATTATTGAGACTTTAAGGACAAAATTTTATTTTCCAATGAATTTTCCTATCTATCGTATATGTTATGGTGCAAATTTTAGCCTTTTGTAATGGTAAAGAAAGGTATATTGTCCTCCGGGCATAGTTATAAAGAACACAGGGTACATCTGTGCAATTTATAGAACACAGGGTACATCCGTGCAGATTTATGAAAACACAAGGTACATTTGTGAATTTTTCCCTTTTAGTGCCCCATGAAGAAAGGCGTTGCTAATGTCGAGTTGATGATGAACAGGCCAGGAAAACATTAAGGCTATAGACATAATAGAGCGGATAGTGACAGATTTTATTACCGGACTGAAGGTTTCATTATAGTTTATTCCAGGGTGCTGGTAGAACCCTTTGTCGTCTAAACGAGCTTTCTAGCGATCAATGGAGCCATCCGGTTTGAGATATCAACATCATATAAATTTTCTTAGAAGTATTAGATTTTTAAAGGACATAAAACTATAAAAGGTCGGAAGTATTTCGGTTCTGCGTAGTTTCTTATTTTGAACGAAATGTCTAGTAAATGAACCATGCATGTTTTTTCTCAATCAAAAAATAAACTCGGCCATAAACATAAACAGAATTAAGTTCCATGTAATGAAACAATCATTTTCACAAAAGAATAGTCAATTCCTTAATCCTAGATATACTTGCTTGAATGTTGAGAAGTTGAAAGTTGGGATTGATTAAAAGAACTTCAAAACAAGGAACCAACTGGTTTACTAAATAGCCACAAAAGACCAAACAACATACAAAACTAAAATTATCAACAATGTTTCTAGCTTCACATGAAAAATTTAATCAAGTTTGCTCACAATAGTCTAAAGGAACTCCATGGTCATTAGAGACCACAACAAAATCGTGAGTCGTGACCAAGGAGAGTTGACTCAAGAACACAACCATTCAATTTAAGATCTTGTCATTTTCAAGAGTAAAGTTCCTTCTGGCATTGTTCGTTTGAAATTGAATTTTACTCCCACATGACGCCTGTTCCATATCCAAATCTGTCTTGTGTTAAAATGAAGTAAATTCCTTGTACATACTCTTACTTTCACAAAATCGCAGCTAAGGTTGCCACAAAATGTATATAGCCCAAGTGCTGCAACTATTATGTTCAGATTCCAGAAAAGATGACAATAGCCGGAAGCTTATACACATGCCAATGAACTTAATTCAACTTCTAGTTAGCAAAAAAAAGTTACTCAGTTACTCGGTTGTTAGCATGATTTTACTTCCAAAAGAAAATTTTTCTCATATTCTTGTCCTAAGCAAGTCCAGGAAGAAAAGACACATAGAGGCTAAGGGACTTAGGAAAGGAACTAAATTACGAAAGGACCACTGTCACAGCTCATCAATTACTCCCCGTCTCCCACCACAAGTTTAGGGAAAACCTGTACTGTAAGGTCGATTCCTTGAGTTGTGATTTTTTGAAACGGATTCCTTGAGTTGTGATATATCGGAGGGAAACTAATTGAACAACCCGGGATAGCAGCAGCTCAACTCTATTTCCATGAAATATAATTCTCATTAATTCACTCAAACATTACTACTATTCAACATCAGTTGCACCATAAAAACAACAAATTAAATAAACACATATACACATGTGCAAACAAAATACAATATTCCTGGAGAATTAATATAAAAATTAATAAGATTAGTTAGATCTCTTCATGTTTGAGATGTTGGTAGAGTTGGAGGTCTAAAAAACTTATAACAGATGGACAAATATATGTGAAGAGATGACCTACACATAAATCCAGATCTTTTGATGCCCTTGAAAAATGTCATGGGAAAACAGAATACAGTTAATATTAAGAGTACTTGGATTGAAATGATGACAAGACTGAAGGCCAAGGACTCTTCTGCAAATAATTTATCAAAAGACGGTTTTGCCCTCCCTGTATTGTTTAAATAGGGGCTCCGGTCTTTAGCTCTGTAATTCAATTCGCTTTCTTCTTCTTCTCTTCTCTGTAAATCTCAGACAAATAATGATGATTACTTCAATAATATCTGCTTCAACCCTTGGTTGAAGTTTCCTTTTTCATTCAAGCTTGTTAAGTTTCATATGGTATCATTCGCTGAATCATATCAATTCATGTTCTGTTCGATCCGATTTGTCTTCCGCTACTGTGCTCTGTTAGTCCTATCTTGAGCAAGTTTTCGGTTCTGGTTTATCAACTCGTTGTTGATTCGGTTGATTACTTCGTTTTACTAGTCAATCATTTGGATTTTCTAGTTTTTGTTCTATCATTGTTTCAATTTGTTGTTTGTTGGTGATCTGAAACCCTAGAATTCTGAGAATTATGGCTACTAAACCTCTTCCTACTGATGATCCATCCTCACCTTACTTTATTCATCCTGGTGATGGATGTGGTACGCGCATGGTTGCTGAGTTATTTGATGGTACTGATTACCTTGGTTGGAGTTGTAATGTGAGGAATCAGTTGATTGTGAAGAAGAAGTTAGGGTTTATTGATGGCAAGCTTACCAAGCCAAAAGATGATGCTGATGAAGTTGACAAGGACGCTTGGGAGCGAGCTAACATTCTGGTATTATCCTGGCTTCTTAATTCTGTTACTAAGGAGATTCGCAATTCTCTGATGTATTTCACAACTGCTAAAGAAATTTGGGATGACCTCAAAGCACGTTATACTAAGTCTGATAGTACTCGCGTGTTGCACATTGAGAAGGCTTTGAATAATTTGGCTCAGGGTAATCAGTCAATTGAAGTGTATTACAATAGTTTTAAGGTGTTGTGGGAGGAGTTTGTATCTTTTAGGCCTATTCCTAGGTGTAACTGTGCTGGTTGTACTTGTGATGTGTCAACTAAGATGCAAACTCTGCAACAGAAAGATGGTGTGTTGAAGTTTCTGGTTGGTCTTAATGACACATATAGTACTGTTAGGAGCAATTTACTCTTGATCATGCCTAATGCTACACTGTCACAAGTGTACAATTTACTTGTGTCTGAAGAGAGTCAAAGGAACTTCCAGCATAGTTCTACTGGAGTTAGTGGTGATGCAATGGCCATGTTAACTCAATCTTCTGGTGATGTCAGTGGTGCTAATGCAGTCACAAAGTATTATAATAAGGATAGGAAGCCTTTGTACTGTGTTTTCTGTAAGAGAAATGGTCACTCTCAAGAGAAGTGTTATGAGAAAAATGGTTTTCCTCCTAACTGGAGAGGTGGTAGAGGTGGCTATAAGAGAGGAAATTATAATAATCAAGGGAATAGAGCAAGTGCTAATGCTGTAGCTGTCACACATGAGGAGTCTGGTTCTGAAGGTGTTGATACTGGAGTTGGACAGGCTAGTGATGATTTTATAAATCCAGCTGTCTATAATGAGTTTTTGCAGTATGCTAAGATGAAGAAGGAGCAGCAACAGGATCATCATGCAGCTGTTGCAATGGTGAAGAATTCATCAACTCAATCTTCTCTATCTCATGAACACACCAGTGCTCCAAATAGCTATGAAGGTAAATTTTCCCTATCTGTATCTACTTTTTGTTCTGATTGGATTATAGATACTGGTGCATCTGACCACATGATCTGTGATAAGTCTATGTTTACTTCTATGCCTATGTCTGCTTGTGTTGATATTCAATTGCCCAATGGAACTACTATACAAGGAACTTTGAAAGGAGATGTGAAATTACATGATAATCTGATCTTATATGATGTGATATATGTACCTTGTTTTACATATAATTTATTATCTGTTTCACATCTTACCAAGACAGGAAAAGTTAAGGTAAACTTTGTTTTCTCAACTTGTGTCTTGCAGGATGTGCAAAGCCACAAAATACTTGGTTCTGCTGAGCTTCATCATGGACTTTACAAGTTTAAAATGCCATCTTCATCTGATTTGATGTCTACTGATATTGTTGTGACAAGTTGTAATATGCTTTCTTGTAATGTTGCTTCCAATAATGTTGAACTCTTCAAGTTGTGGCATGCTAGACTAGGTCATGTGCCTTTGTCAAAGTTGTGTACTATGCCTTTAAACTTGAAACATTATAGTGAGAACTTTGTTTGTGATACTTGTCATTATAGTAGACAAAAGAAACTTCCTTTTCCTGAAAGTTCCAGTCATGCTACTGCTTCATTTGATTTAGTTCACATGGACATTTGGGGTCCCTTTTCTGTTTCTTCTCATAATGGTTTCAAGTATTTTCTTACTATACTTGATGACTATTGGAAAATGGTAAGACCCCCAGTGAGCTGTCTGCAGCACTCGCCAATTGACAAATAAAGTCCCCTTAGATGTACTTGGGTTTATATGATGAAATCCAAGTCTGAGACAAGATTTCACATTAAAAATTTTCACAATATGGTGAAAACTCAGTTCAGTACTTCCATTAAAGTCATTAGATCAGATAATGGTCTAGAGTTTCAAATGAATGATTTCTATAATGAGCATGGTATTGTTCATCAAACAAGCTGTGTGTATACTCCACAGCAGAATGGAAGGGTTGAGAGAAAACATCAACATTTGCTACAGGTAGCAAGATCTCTTCTTTTCCAATCACATGTTCCTTTGATATATTGGTCTGATTGTGTGCTTGCAGCTACTCATATAATAAACAGGTTATCTTCTTCAGTTCTTGGTGATAAAACTCCTTTTCAGATGTTATATAACACTGAACCAACTTATGAGCACCTCAGAGTTTTTGGATGTTTATGTTTTGCCTCTACTATTGCAAAAGGAAGAAGTAAATTTGAAAAGAGAGCTGTTAAATGCATTCTCTTGGGATATCCTCTTGGAACTAAAGGTTACAGAGTTCTTGATTTGAACACTAAACATGTTTTTATCTCTAGAGATGTTATGTTTTATGAGAATGTGTTTCCCTTTCAAGACAAAGAATATTTACAATCTGGTGATCATTTGTTTCCTGACTCTCCAACTCTTTATGATTATGATTTAATTGCAACACCAGCTAATTTCATTCCTCTTCAAGAAGCACAAGAAGCTGGTGTTCTGCAAAATAGTCAAAATCCTGATCATCTATCACTTTTACATGAGGATCACAATTTTCATGAAACTAATTCTGTTTCAAGTGATGATACAGTGCAAGAAAGTGTATGAGACACTACGCAGGATGCTGAAAACATACAAGAAGTATCTACTGCAACTAGATCTGAGAATCCTATAGTAATAACACCTATTACTTCTGGCACTATTCCTGTATCTGTACAAGATAATACTCAGGTACACACAAGACCGATAAGAGATAAAAGAATGCCTTCACATTTGAAAGTTTATGATCTGAATTTACCAGAGTCATTGAAACATTATGCTAATCTAGCAAGTGAAGTGTCTTCTGGAAATTGCATATCTCATTATCCTATTGATAATTATATCTCTACTAATCATTTATCTAGTGATTATAAGTGTTTTACTGCAGCTATCACCTGTGTTCTTGAACCTAAAAACTATAAAGAAGCAAGCAAACATCCTGAGTGGAAAGAAGCAATGAATGCTGAGATACAAGCATTAGAAAAGAATAAAACTTGGATCTTGGTTGATTTGCCATCAGGCAAGAACTGTGTTGGTTCAAAATGGGTGTACAAAGCTAAGTTCAAACCAGATGGTACTCTGGAAAGATATAAAGCACGGCTTGTAGCTCAGGGTTACACACAACAAGAGGGGGTGGATTATTTGATACATTTTCCCCAGTAATTAAACTAACCACTGTGAAACTTCTTTTAGCAGTTGCAGCTGTTAAGAAATGGCACTTACAGCAGTTGGACGTGAACAATGCCTTCCTTCATGGTGAGCTTGAAGAGGAAGTATATATGAAACCACCTGCTGGTTACAATGTTGATGGAAACAAAGTCTGTAAGTTGATTAAAAGTTTGTATGGTTTAAAGCAGGCTTCTAGGCAGTGGTTCAATAAGCTAACTGCTAGTTTGCTTAAAATTGGTTATACTCAATCACTTGCAGACATTTCTTTGTTCACTAAGGTTTCTGATAGCACTATTACTATACTCTTAGTCTATGTTGATGACATAATCTTGGCTGGAAACTGTTTGCTTGAAATACAGAATGTAAAGACTCACTTGCACAATGAGTTCACTATTAAAGACTTAGGTGACTTAAAGTACATTCTTGGACTTGAAATTGCTAGGTCTGATTCCGGCATCTCTGTATGTCAGAGAAAATATGTGTTAGATTTGCTGACTGATACAGGTTATTTGGATTGCAAGCCAGTGGAGACACCTATGCATCCAAAGGCAAAAATAGGTAAAGATGATGGTGTGTTATTGACTGATCCATCATCTTACAGGAGTTTGGTTGGTAAACTTCTCTATCTTAATATAACTAGGCCAGACATTTCCTTTGCTGTACAAGTCTTAAGTCAGTTTATGTCTTGTCCTACTGATAATCATTTAGAGCTTGCACATAGAGTTTTGAGATACCTCAAAGGAAGTCCTGGACTTGGAATATTTTTCAAAACTTCATCTGAACTACATCTAAAAGCCTTTACAGATGCAGATTGGGGAGGTTGCAAGGATACCAGAAAATGTATAACAGGTTATGTGGTGTACTTAGGAGACTCCCTTGTCTCATGGAAAGCAAAGAAGCAGCAGGTCATCAGTAGATCAAGTGCAGAAGCTGAGTATAGGGCGGCTGCTACCACTAGCTAGTTGTGAAATTCAATGGTTGCTGTATTTGCTCAAAGATTTCCGAGTTCATCATCCTCAACCAGCATTGCTCTACACTGACAGCATGTCTGCTTATCATTTGGCACATAATCCAGTTCAACATCAGAGAACAAAGCACATAGAGTTAGATTGTCACCTTATAAGAGACAAAATAAACTCTAAAGTGATCAAGCTCTTCCACATCAAGAATGACTACCAGACGGCTGATTTACTGACAAAACCTCTGTCAGGTACTCTTTTCAACAGGTTTATGAGCAATCTAAACATGAGAAATATTCATGTCTAGATTGAGAGGGGGTATTAAGAGTACTTGGATTGAAATGATGACAAGACTGAAGGCCAAGGACTCTTCTGCAAATAATTTATCAAAAGACGGTTTTGCCCTCCCTGTATTGTTTAAATAGGGGCTCCGGTCTTTAGCTCTGTAATTCAATTCGCTTTCTTCTTCTTCTCTTCTCTGTAAATCTCAGACAAATAATGATGATTACTTCAATAATATCTGCTTCAACCCTTGGTTGAAGTTTCCTTTTTCATTCAAGCTTGTTAAGTTTCATAGTTAATCTCTACCAGGCGAGATACGACATCATGACAATCCACTTTTTTTACTTGTTATACGAACATAAATTCCTGGAGTTTACACAGAGATGATGAAATAAGGGTAATAATATCATTGACATTTAACTATATGGTAAACTAACACAGCTACAATTGTAAATCATATCAGACAATCGAGAGGACGCTCCATACATCCAAAATACAGAGTTACGATACATAACACATGTGAGAATGTCAAAATCAAACAAACAAATACTGTACATAGTATTGTTCAAATCTATGCCAAATCCAATGAGAATAGACAGAGAAGGATGGTTGTTGGTTGTTGAGAAAGAGGACTTCGATTCCAAAAGTTGAAAATTTGACCTAGGTTAAACTTATAGGGGTGCTATTCTGGAGAATACGGCAAAAAGATAATGAGTTTTCTTTCCATTTGGATATGGATGTATGTTAGGAAACTTGTAATTTTGATGAGCAATTAACCATGCTAAATTAAGAACAGTCCAGTAACTAGTACTCTTAAGGTCCATAGGATTTTAGATTTTTTAAAGGACATTGTAAAAGAGGAACGTTTGCTGTTGACTTAGATAGGTGTTAGATAAGTTTTCTTCTTATTGGATGACGTACTTTAATTTCTGTGAAGAAATAAATTTATTGACACTTTAGCGTATGATGTATTTTATTTTCTGAAAAGAAAATATCTTATTGATGCTTAGCTTTGATTTTCTGAAAAGAAAATGACCTATTGAAGCATTTGCTGAAGATGCATTTTGTTTATTATAAACAAATTATTGAAGCAAATAAGAAACCGGTCAGAATCTTAAAGACTTTTGAAGATCTGAAGACTTGAAGACTTGAAGATTGCTGAAGACTGGTAAGGCACGTGTTGCTCAGAAAGTGAAATTTTCAGCAACATCATTGCATAAGTGAAAATCTGAAAGACAGAGTAGGTTGTGCTTGCTGAAACTGAGAATAAACACTTGCTGATAAACATATGTGACCTCTTGCTGAATGTACTTGATTTTTGCGCTCCATTGTTACTGTTTGAATTCTATTCAAAAGTGCATTTAATGCAAAGCTTACACACGAAGGACATGAAGACTAGAAGACAAACAAAGGTTGCTGCTGAAAGTACAAAAGCAAGATAGTGACATGTTAAGGAACAAAAGCCTTAGGATTTGAAATTCAAACGGCTCCTTACTTGCACTATAAATAGAGGTCATCCGGCAAAGTGTTGAAGTGTGTCAACAACGTGATCAAACTCTCACTTGTGCTTAAAACTCACAAACCTTCAAACACTCTTACTGCCATTGATCCGTTCCAAGACTTAAAGCTTGAAAAAGCTACTTGTGAAGAAGTAGAACAAACTCGGCTAAGAAATTAGTTAAGTGTTCTTTCTTTCGAACAAGAACAAGTCTTGACACCAGAAACAATCAAACTTGTTTACTGCAAAGTATTCCAAGTTGTGTTTCTTAGATTACTTGTTGTAACTGAATAAGTTATAATTAAGTTATCTCACCCCAAAACTCTCTAACTGAAAATACACCCTTTCAGGCGTGATATTCAGGGGGAACTTAATCGGGCAAGCTTTTGCTGATTAAAAGTACCAAGTTTGGTGGAGAACAAGGTTGAGTTCTCTAGTTTAGGTTGGAGACAAAGCAAGTGTGCTTTGGTTTCTGTTGAATCGCTTTAGATAGGAGATTGTAAGGAACCTCAATCATATCTTAGTGGATTCAGTCCTAGAAAGGACAAAGTGGATTAGTTGGGAGATTACGCCACTCTCAGATACCACTCTAAAAGCGTCTGTGTGATTTACTTACTGCATTAAGCTTTCAACAATTTATATCTGTTTGTACACAGTCACTCACATCACTTGCTGAAACACTTTACTTGCTGAAAAAGCACTTATTGTTTCAAAGACTTCCGCTCTCTGATTTTAAGTATCAGCAAACCAAGCTACTGTAAAGTAACTTACGCTTGCTGAGAAAGTTAAGTATCAGCAATCTCATTACTGAAAAGTAATAAGTACTTGCTGAGAAAGTTTTAAACGACAAAAGTTTGAAAAGACTATTCACCCCCCCCTCTAGTCTTTTCTTGTTGTTTAAAGGGACCAACAAGTGGTATCAGAGCGGGAGGTTCTTTAGCCTTCTGCACTGAACCTAGATCCCTTTAAGTGCTTTCCTTAATCACTTTCACTTGATCAAGTTTGGTAGTGCTTTGCTGACAGGATGTCTTTAGGAGATGCTCCCTTGCTGAAGCTGGAAAATTACGAGAAATGGCGAAACAACATGATGTTACATCTTGAGGCCATTAGTGATGAGATGGTCACCGTCATTAATGATGGACCTATCAAGATCACCAAGGTTGAAAGGAGTTTCCCTCATAGAACCACTGAAGCTGGAAAGGAAACCATCCAAGGCGAACCTTCAGATACTGTTGTGCCAAAACCAAGAGAGGAATGGACTTCTGACGAAGCTAAGAGATTCCGTCTTGCTGGCCAAGCAAGAAATATCATCATCAGATCAACTCCGGATACCATACAGTGCAAACTGTGGGGTGCTAAGACTGCTAAGGAGGCTTGGAAAATGGTTCAAGATCTTTGTGCTGGATCTGACAAGACCAAGGAAAACAAACTTGAAGTACTTAAGCTGAAGTTTCAAAACTTTAAGCAAGGTGCTAACGAGTCACTGGAAGACTTGGACTTCAGATTCACAACTCTTGTTAGTGAAATGGCAGCGCTGGGTGTTGGAAATTTTTATTCAGATTCTGAGAAAGTGAAAACTATCATCAGAAGTTTGAATCAAGAATGGATCCATACTCAGAATTTCTATTATAATCAAGGAATGCCTGACATTACACCAACTGAGTTGTTCTCTCATCTTGCTACTGTCAATTATGAGACAAAGCAAAGAGAAAATGTGTTTGCTGAAAAATCGCAAAACATTGCTCTTGCTGCAAAGCCGTCATCTTCTGAAAAGAAGAATAATAAAGAGTCTGCTGATGAAAATGCTTTAGTTGTTAAAAACATGAAGAAATTCATCAGTAAGGAACTTGAAAGGCGAAAAGCAAAAGAGAAGCTGAAAAAGCATCTTGGTAATAACTACCATATGTACAAGAATGACACTAGCTCGCTGAACAAGCAAGCTCAGCAAGCTACATCATCAGAAGAGCCAGCAGTTGGAAATGATCTATGTTTTTACTGCAAAACTCCTGGACACTTCAAAGCTAATTGCCCTTTGCTGAAAGGCAAATCTGCTGAAAAGAAGAAGAAGTTCAAAAGAGCTTTCATTGCTGAAGAAAAGAAGAAGCTTCAAGCAAAAATCGATGCATTGTGCATTGAGACAAGCTCCGAAGACAGTGAGGATGAAAGTTCAGACACCGACGATGAGGAAGCCACTCTAGATGTGGAGATTGGCAAAGAAGTGTGTGGAATAGCTATGGAAGCTTATCCAGATGTGTCGAACTACGAATTCTGCCTCATGGCCGGTCAGGTAAATGATTCTACCCCTGACTCAGATTCAGACAGTGAAGACGAGATTGACCTTGACAAGATTCAAGGAGAAATCGAAAGATTTGAGAAAACTCTCAGCAAACAGCAAGAAAAACTTCAACTTGCTGAAACTCTGACCAAGCAAACTACTGAAAAGTACGTTTTGCTGAAGGAAGAGACAGAAGAAAAGGATGCTGAAATAAGGCGTCTAAAGAAGTTGATTGCTGAGGCTGCAGAGAAAAATTCTCAAATGGCATTAGAATTAGAAGAGTATCAGTCCTCAATTCTAAAGTTACTTGCTGAAATCCAAGAAATGAAAAAGATGAAAATCAATTTCAAATCCTATGTGGAAGCAAGTAACACGCTGACTGAACTAAACTCTTATTTGAGAGATCCATCTCAGAAAGAAGGTTTAGGAGCAACGTGTGAAGGTGATAACGTAGAAATCTTGAGAAAAGATAAATCACCTATTTCCTTTGTACGTGCTACTGATAGTAGTCCACCAGTGATCTATCAGTTTGGTCAAACTAAAGATGCTGAAACATGCAATCAAGTACCTATGACCATAAAGCCCACTGTTGCTGCTCAAAGTAACAAGACTTTAAAAGGAAAACAGGTTGCTGTGAAGCAAACTGGAAAGAAAAAGAATGCCGTGAAGCATTCCGCCAAACAAGTTACTGAAAAGCAAGTTGTTATGTCTAAAGGCAAGATTACCAAAAGTAATCAGAAGTCCCTTGCTGACAAACCTGAATCAAGTAAGGTTGCTGATGCTAAAGCTCAGCATTCTCCAAAGAGTGGACTCGGTTTCAAAACCAAGCAAAGTCAACTCTTTCATGAGTATAAGCAAAGTCAGCAAAGATACTTCAAAGAGATGAAGAAAACCAAGCCTAAGAGTTTTGAAAAGACTCCCAATGCTAGGACTAGAAGGAACCTTGCTAGAAAAGAACTTACTGAAAAGTATGTTCAGCAAAAAGGTCAACAGAGCAAGACACCACATCAGAAAGTGGATTTGACCAGTACGAGTCAAAAGTCTTTCAGCTCAAAACCTCCTAGTTCCTCAGCAAGTAGAAAACAAGTCAAAGTTGAAAAACTTCAGACTTGGGTTTCCACTGGACGCATTCATGAACATGTTAATGGACATCCATCATTGGATAATTAACTTGTTTGCTCTTGATTGTGCAGACTGCAGCCACGGAGACAAACGATGCAATCTGGCACTTTGATAGTGGTTGTGGAAAGCACATGACGGGCAACAAGAATAACCTTATAAACTATAGACGGTGGTCTAAAGGTCCAACAATAAGGTTTGCTGGTGGAGGCTCCGGATCTACAAAAGGCTATGGTGATGTGAAGTTGGGATGCATAACCATTTCTGGAGTTCTTTATGTCAAAAAACTTAAGTTTAACCTTTTCAGCATGAGTCAATTTGCTGACAAAGGATACTTCATCGAAATTAAAAGTGATGAATGTAAACTTGTAGATTTTGAGACTAAAAAGGTTATAATGATTGCAAGAAGATCAGGAGGCTTGTACACCGTTGATTGGTCTTCAGCAAACGTTGAAAAATGCCTTGTCTCAGATCATGATTGCCTTGCTGAAAAAGCATGGTTATGGCATAAACGAACAAGTCATCTAAACTTCAAGACGCTGAATAAGCTGTCTAAAAAGGCACTTGTAGTTGGATTACCTAGGGTTACTTTTAAGAAGGATGGTGTTTGCAATGCTTGTCAGCAAGGAAAGCAAACCAAATCTTCTTTCAAGAACAAGGCAGTACCGTCAACTACAAAACCTTTACAACTCTTACACATGGACTTGTTTGAATCTTCTTCAACAAGCTATGCTGGTAAGAAGTATGGTCTAGTCGTGGTAGATGACTATTCAATATTCACTTGGGTAGTATTCATCAAGCACAAGTCTGAAACCAAGACTGAAATACCTAACTTGCTGAATAAGCTTGAAGTCATGAAAAATGACAAGGTAAGAGTCATAAGGACAGACCATGGTACTGAGTTTGTAAACCAGTACATAACTGAATATTGTACCTCCAAAGGTATTCAACATCAGTTATCCTCAGTAAGGACACCACAGCAAAATGGTGTTGCTGAACGGAAGAATCGTACCCTGAAGGAAGCCGCAAGAACAATGCTTGCTGACACTGAGATAAGTGAGGCTTACTGGGTTGAAGCGATTAATACCGCCTGCTATACTCAGAATAGATGTTTGATTACTAAGGAATACAACAAAACTCCTTATGAATTGTTTGTTGGAAGACCTCCTAACATCACTCATCTAAGAGTATTTGGTTGCAAGTGTTTCGTTCTTAACAATGGTAGAGAATACCTAAGAACATTTCAACCAAAGACAGACGAAGCGATATTTCTTGGCTACTCTTTGCATAGTAAAGCTTACAGAGTTTACAACAAAAAGGCACAAAAGATTGAAGAATCTGTGCATGTTGTATTCTACGAAAAGACGCAAGGTGTGCCTGCTGAAGAAGAAATATCAGAATGTATGAAAAACTAATCATACATGAGCAAAGAACTGAATCTGATGCTAGGCAAATCAAGTCAATTGAACTAAATGATGATTCTGACAATGATTTTCCTCCCCCGAGTCATGACAAGATGAATATAGTTCACGACAAGGAATTTCCAGCAAAAGATGCGGTTGCTCCGGAAGTTGCTGAAATTACGCAATCTCCAGTGCCTGCTGATGAATATCTCAACCCAGCAATGCTGAACAAGCAGTTGCTGACGATCAAATCTCAGCAGAGACACAAATTCCCAGTAGTACTGAACAAGTACATACTGAAGAGTCACATGCTGATGAGCAAACATATCCTGATCCAACAAACAGGAAACCTGTTAATAAATGGATTAGAGATCATCCCTCTACGGATATGATTGGCGATATTAATAAACGCCAAGTGACTAGATCCAAAGCTACTCAAGGACTTGCTGAAGAAGCAACTGTCGTGGAAGTAGAATCTTTATTCTCTGGCTTTGTTTCAGAAATTGAACCTAAAACCATAGAAGAAGCTTTGAAGCATTCTGAATGGATAAAGGCAATGCAAGAAGAATTGGATCAATTTGAAAGAAACAAAGTCTGGAAACTTGTGCCACTTGCTGAAATAAGAAAGCTATTGGTACAAAGTGGGTGTTCAGAAACAAGCTGAGCGAGTCTGGTGAAGTAACAAGAAACAAAGCACGCTTAGTTGCTCAAGGTTACTGTCAGACTGAAGGATTGGACTATGATGGTCTTACGCTCCAGTTGCAAGATTTGATGCAATTAGGCTTTTCTTGGCCTTTGCTGCTCACAATGACTTCATTGTTTACCAAATGGATGTTAAGAGTGCATTCTTAAATGGTGAACTTGCTGAAGAAGTCTACCTAGAACAACCCCCCGGCTTTGAACTTCCCTCAGAAACCAAGATGGTATATAAGCTTCAGAAAGCTGTATATGGTCTAAAGCAAGCACCAAGAGCATGGTATGATACCTTAGCTAAGTTCTTGCTGGAAAATGGTTTCAAGAAAGGTGAAGTTGACAAAACTCTTTTTACCATGAACCATGATGGTAAATTAATCTTAGTTCAAATTTATGTGGATGACATAATTTTTGGATCTAAGGACAAGCAACTTTGTGAGGATTTTGCCAAACTCATGACAAATAAGTTTGAAATGAGTATGATGGGAAAATTGAATTATTTCCTAGGGTTGCAAGTCAAGCAACTCAAAGATGGAATATTCATAAATCAAGCAAAGTATGCGAAAGAAATGCTCATAAAGTTTAGGATCAAAGAGGATGAAAAACCTGAAAAGATCCCTATGAGTGTTGGTACCAAATTGGGCTATACTAAAGAGGACAAAAGTGTTGAAGAACACAAGTATAGGAAGCTCATTGGTTCCTTGTTGTATTTAACAGCAAGTAGATCTGACATTCAGTATGCTGTTTGTGTGTGTGCAAGATTCCAATCGGATCCAAAAGAATCACACTACAAAAAGGCAATTAAAATACTGAAATATGTTAAGGTACAGTCAATGTTGGATTATGGTATCCAAAAGATTCTGGGCTTGAATTGGTTGGCTATTCTGATGCTGATCATGGTGGATCAACTCTTGATAGAAAAAGTACCTCTGGAACTTGTCAGTTTTTGGGTACTAGATTAATATCATGGTTCAGCAAGAAGCAAACGTGTGTCGCCAATTCATCTACAGAATCTGAATACATTGCAGCTGGTTGTTGCACAGCTCAAATCCTATGGATTCAGCAACAATTAAGAGATTATGGTATTTCTGCAAAGAAAACACCAATCTTTGTGATAATACAAGTGCTATTGCAATTATGCAAAATCCTAAGTTTCACTCTAGGACCAAGCACATTGATATTAGACATCATTTCATTAGAGATCATGTGGAAAAAGGTGATATTGAGGTTGTGAAAGTAGGTACTGAAGATCAGCTTGCTGACATCTTTACCAAGCCCCTACCGGATAATAGGTTCGCAATGCTAAGGTATAACCTTGGATTGATTGAACTACCTCAATAAAGGATACACTTGGCAGAATGCTGAAACAGGTATTCAGCAAGCCAAAGTATTCCTGTCCAAAAGACCAAGTCACTGATTTCTTCTAAGAAATGATAAGTCACAACATGATTGCTGAAACAGGCATTCAACAAGTAATTCCTTCAAAACAGGTATTTGTTAGGAAACTTGATCACTTGCTGAGACAGGAACTCAGTAAGTGAAAGAACTTAAGGATTGCTGAGACGGGTACTTAGACAATCAAAAGATACTGAAACAGGTATTCAAGTATCAAAGGAATTTTCTGAAACGGGAATTCAGAAAAAGAGCAAAACTCATCTCTCAGATTTTACCAAAGGATGTCTCAAATTGCAAAAAGAATTTACTGATACGGGAAATCAGAAATATCTTTTAAACTTAGAAAATATGAGATATCTAAGTAAGGGGGAACTTTCAGCAAGTAGCTAGATTGTTAATTCAAACTCGCTGAAAAGATTCTTGTCTATTTCAGCAAGCAATCTATCCCTTATTACTCGGTAAAATCAATTTGTGACGTTAAGCTGGCACAGATAAACTCGCAATAATCATGACATGAAATTCAATCGTGGCCATTGATTAAAAGGAGTTATTAATCTAACGGCTAACAAAACAAAGAGAGAGAGTGCTCTGACGGTTTTAGTTAGTGGGCCACTACGCATTCAATGCAAAGGCTCCACTATCTCCAGTGTTTCTCTGTTTTACCCTTGCTGAGAACTCAAATCGATTGAGTTTCTCACACACCAGAGACACTATATAAAGAAGGAGTTAGAGAAATGACAAAATTCTTTAACTCACATTTCCTTTCTCTGCAATTTCTAGCCTGAAACTACTGTACCTCCGGTCAAAAAGCAAACTATCTTTTTCGTACAATTTCTTGCTCTATATAAAGAAATGGCTCCCAAGAGACAGTCATCTAAGTCCTCAAAATCGTCAAAGGTTGACAGTGCTGAAACACGCATTGCTCCGGTGACTGCTCCGGTGACTTCTCTGACCCAAAACACACGAAAGTTGTGTTGAAAAACGACCGAATCACTGAAAACCTATGCCTCCGTCATATCTTGACACTGCAAAGTGTGAGATGTTGATGCAATGGGGAGGATTTGCAAAAGAAAAGTACATTAGGTACTTTTATGAACAAGAACTTGATGACCAAAATGAAGAGGCGCTTGAGTTCATCAAGCAGCAAGGCCTCATGAACTTTATCTCTGCTCGCACTAAGCAAGTGAGCATGATTGATACTATGGAGTTCTACAACAATGCAGAAATCCAGTCCCTTACAGACAGTAATGGAGTCACTGAAAAAGTGATCCTTACTTATGTTCAGAACACGCAAATCGTCCTGAAATGGACTGATTTAGCGGAGATTTTTCAGATTCCAACCACTGGAACTGAAGATGACGTCACTGCCACTGACGAAGAAATTGAAGCTTTCTACAGTGACGTCAGAAATGCAAAAATGAAGAAAGGCGAGATAGCTCCCGTGACTTGGACAAAGCACGTTAAGAGAAAGCATCTCTGTCCTTCACTTGGTCTAGTAGCTCTGCTACTGATTAAAGTTCTTGACTCCCAAGTGGAGGAATTGACCAAGTAGGCCTGAGAAGATGGCCATTGCTGATGCATATCCATGAGAATAAATCGGAACTTAACTGGGCTAAGTACATTTTCAACAGGCTTGTTGATTGTGTTACTAAGTTTAAGGTAAAGGTAGAAGACAACAAGGTCTCACCTTCCTTTCCAGTTATGTATGGAATCAAGATATGCTATATCCTTGAACATTTCAGGATTCAGCTAAGAAACCCATTGCCAATCAAGAAATCTGTGTGCAATGTGGGAAGATCTTTCTACAAGCAGAATGTACCTAAGATTGCTGGAAAGAAATCCAAGAAGACAACAACTGCAAATGTTGTCAGCACAAGCCAGCAAGAAAGGTATACAACAGCTGCAGATGTTACCACTCAGCAACTTAGAGATGAAACTGCTGTTGGTGGTGGTAACACAAATGAAACTGCTGTAGAAAATCAACAAGGTACGTGTACAAGAGCCGTTGCTGAAAATGCAACAATAGATGACTCTGGGAAACTGGAGAAATCTAAAAGAAAAAGAGGAAAGCTGATGATGACACTCAGACTGCAGCGTCATCAGCAAATCCCGTACCTAAGAGGAAACGGACAAGTAACAAAAGAAAGAAGACACTGGCTTCTCAGTCAGTCCCCAATGTCCAAGACTCCTCAGTCAATTCCCAGACAAATGCTGAAACGCATTTGCCAGTAGATGTTGCTGAAATAATTACTGAAACATACATCAGCAATGTTGAAGTGTTTGCGGAAGCCTTCAACAATCAACTTAACGTTGATAACTCTACTGAGAATAGACCACAAGGCAGTGGAAATGAAATTCCTGCCCAAGTCCCAGATATCTACATTGTAGATAATCTAGATGATCAACCATGGAACCAGTAAGCAACATTGCTGCTGATCTGCAAAGAGCGGCACTTGCTGATGCTGCTGAACAGATGGTTGCTGAACAAGCAACTCATCAAGTTGCTGAAACCCAGCTTGCTGATGGACCAGTTGCTGAGATAGCAATGGTTCCAGTTCCTGAAGTTGCTGAAACTCAAGAAGCATTATTCAAAGACGCATCTCTTGATGCTGAGAATACTGGCCCAAGTTCACCCAAGACTTCAATTGACAAAGTCCAGCTTGTACTGGAAGATTTAAGCAAACAAATGGAGTTGGAGATTGAAGAATCATCCAACAAGTCAATTGAACTCTTCATGACAAGCAGTGAGCTTAAAGGTCAAGTTGCTTCTGCTCAACTTGTCAATTCAGAGACAAGGGAGATTGCTGAAACCGCACAGCTTTCTCAGTTAGAGCAAACTCAGAAGTCTGCTGAAGAAACAGTCCAAGAAGCTGAAGAAACTGTTAATGCTGAAAGGACTGAGCCACAACCTGTCCTTCCTCAGCAGGTAGTTAATTCAACCATCAGTAAAACTTCAAATTCTGAAACTTATTCTTTTGCTAATATTATACTTTCTCTACAGACTTCTCAAGATACAAGTCAGATGGTTGCTGAAGCCTCTGCACCAGAACCAACACTCCCTGCTCAGCAGGTAGTTAATAATTTTGGTATAAAAACTAAGTTTGACAGCTTAGTACTTGTGTCTAATTTAATTTATTTCAGGATGAACAAATGGAGGATGCTACCCCAAGCTCCTCATGGAATGGAAATTGTACTACATGAGCTTGCTGACTCTCAGCAGGTAAATCATGTTTCAGATTTAAACTCTAAAACAATTCTCCAAACCAATCCTGATCTAAATAAAATTCTTTTTCAGGCTCAAAAGGAGACCACTGAAGTGGTACTCATCACTGAAGATCAGCAAGTAAGTTCTGAAGAACTTTACTTGAGCTTCAAGAGGACAACTTTGTCAAGTTGCTAAGTCCGTCAGCAACTGGCAAAGATATAGGAGAATGGACTTCTCAGATCTTCACCTTCATCTCTCAAATGAGAAAAAGAGATCTTCACTGCTGAAGCTCGAAACATTTGTCCACTCCATACTTCCTGACGAAATGACATATTCTCAGCAAATGAGTTCAAATCTGATTGCTCAAATCAGAGAGAATATGAAGGCCAAATTTAAGAGTGCCTCTCCAGCTGAACAAGCTGTGATGCTCAAAGGCTCCTTTGTTCCTGTGGTGGCTGATCCCCACAAACTAACTGAGGAAGAGGAAGTGACAAGTGTTGCTTTGTACAAGCACGTTGAGCTAGTCATCTGACTGATGATGAAGAAGAAGAAGAAGATGAGAACATTCCCACTGATCCAGTGATGATGAAGGGAAGATTCTAAGGACAAAAAGGATGACGATGATGACAATCAAGGTCCAAGTCCTGGTGCTGGTGGATTAAAGTTGACAGCTGCTGAAACTAATCCCTCTGACAATCAGCAAGCTGATCAACAACAATCTCAGCAAGAATCTCAACCTCCTCCTGCTGCTGCTGAAAATCAAGCACCTGTACAAGGTGCTGATACTGAAGAAGAATACGCCAGAAAAAGGGCTGCCTTGAAAAATGGCAAAAGTCCAGTTTCTGATGCCAAGGTTACTGAAGAAAACCTTGAAGATGAGGATGAAGAAGATGAAGATTACCAACGAGCTTTACAAATAGTCTCGTGATCCATGCAAGGCATACGCAGGATCTGGAAATTGGTGAATCTTCAAGACCAAAATCAAAGGAAGTTCCATCCCTTCCACTTACTACTGGCGCAACTCCAGTTATTGAGTCTCAAACGTTGCCTTCAGCAACTACTCAATTAAAACTAACTACTGGCGAAACTCCAGTAATTGAGCCCCAAACTCAATTGAAACAACTATCTACTGGTGAAACTCCAGTCGTTGAGTCTGAAGCGTTGCCATCAGCAACCACTCAACAAAAAGGAAGTGAAGCTACTGACAAAGGCTCAAAAGTCGCTCAACTTGATGAATCTGAGGATGATGACGACTTGTCAGAAAATGAAGATGAACATCCAAGCGAGACCCAAAAGTCGTTCAGATTCCTCCTCCTAATTATCTCAGCTATGAAGGAGATTCATTAAGGGCTGAGTTGCTTTTACAAGTGATCAGTTTGCTACTGAACTTAAGGCTCACTCCTGACACCTAATTTGTGCC
>CM051455.1:70007086-70030978 GCA_028274465.1 Plantago ovata
AGAAAGCTTAGAATGGTCTAAAGCAAGCACCAAGAGCATGGTAGATACCTTAGCTAAGTTCTTGCTGGAAAATGGTTTCAAGAAAGGGAAGTTGACAAAACTCTTTTTACCATGAACCATGATGGTAAATTAATCTTAGTTCAAATTTATGTGGATGACATAATTTTTGGATCTAAGGACAAGCAACTTTGTGATGATTTTGCCAAACTCATGACAAATAAGTTTGAAATGAGTATGATGGGAAAATTGAATTATTTCCTAGGGTTGCAAGTCAAGCAACTCAAAGATGGAATATTCATAATCAAGCAAAGTATGCGAAAGAAATGCTCATAAAGTTTAGGATCAAAGAGGATGAAAAACCTGAAAAGATCCCTATGAGTGTTGGTACCAAATTGGGCTATACTAAAGAGGACAAAAGTGTTGAAGAACACAAGTATAGGAAGCTCATTGGTTCCTTGTTGTATTTAACAGCAAGTAGACCTGACATTCAGTATGCTGTTTGTGTGTGTGCAAGATTCCAATCGGATCCAAGAGAATCACACTACAAAAAGGCAATTAAAATACTGAAATATGTTAAGGTACAGTCAATGTTGGATTATGGTATCCAAAAGATTCTGGACTTGAATTGGTTGGCTATTCTGATGCTGATCATGGTGGATCAACTCTTGATAGAAAAAGTACCTCTGGAACTTGTCAGTTTTTGGGTACTAGATTAATATCATGGTTCAGCAAGAAGCAAACGTGTGTCGCCAATTCATCTACAGAATCTGAATACATTGCAGCTGGTTGTTGCACAGCTCAAATCCTATGGATTCAGCAACAATTAAGAGATTATGGTATTTCTGCAAAGAAAACACCAATCTTTTGTGATAATACAAGTGCTATTGCAATTACGCAAAATCCTAGTTTCACTCTAGGACCAAGCACATTGATATTAGACATCATTTCATTAGAGATCATGTGGAAAAAGGTGATATTGAGGTTGTGAAAGTAGGTACTGAAGATCAGCTTGCTGACATCTTTACCAAGCCCCTACCGGATAATAGGTTCGCAATGTTAAGGTATAACCTTGGATTGATTGAACTACCTCAATAAAGGATACACTTGGCAGAATGCTGAAACAGGTATTCAGCAAGCCAAAGTATTCCATGTCCAAAAGACCAAGTCACTGATTTCTTCTAAGAAATGATAAGTCACAACATGATTGCTGAAACAGGCATTCAACAAGTAATTCCTTCAAAACAGGTATTTGTTAGGAAACTTGATCACTTGCTGAGACAGGAACTCAGTAAGTGAAAGAACCTAAGGATGCTGAGACGGGTACTTAGACAATCAAAAGATACTGAAACAGGTATTCAAGTATCAAAGGAATTTTCTGAAACGGGAATTCAGAAAAGAGCAAAAACTCATCTCTCAGATTTTACCAAAGGATGTCTCAAAATGCAAAAAGAATTTACTGATACGGGAAATCAGAAATATCCTCTAAAATAGAAAATATGAGATATCTAAGTAAGGGGGAACTTTCAGCAAGTAGCTAGATTGTTAATTCAAACTCGCTGAAAAGATTCTTGTCTATTTCAGCAAGCAATCTATCCCTTATTACTCGGTAAAATCAATTTGTGACGTTAAGCTGGCACAGATAAACTCGCAATAAATCATGACATGAAATTCAATCGTGGCCATTGATTAAAAGGAGTTATTAATCTAACGGCTAACAAAACAAAGAGAGAGAGTGCTCTGACGGTTTTAGTTAGTGGGCCACTACGCATTCAATGCAAAGGCTCCACTATCTCCAGTGTTTCTCTGTTTTACCCTTGCTGAGAACTCAAAACGATTGAGTTTCTCACACACCAGAGACACTATATAAAGAAGGAGTTAGAGAAATGACAAAATTCTTTAACTCACATTTCCTTTCTCTGCAATTTCTAGCCTGAAACTACTGTACCTCCGATCAAAAAGCAAACTATCTTTTTCGTACAATTTCTTGCTCTATATAAAGAAATGGCTCCCAAGAGACAGTCATCTAAGTCCTCAAAATCATCAAAGGTTGACAGTGCTGAAACAGGCATTGCTCCGGTGACTGCTCCGGTGACTTCTCTGACCCAAAACACAACGAAAGTTGTGTTGAAAAACGACCGAATCACTGAAAAACCTATGCCTCCGTCATATCTTGACACTGCAAAGTGTGAGATGTTGATGCAATGGGGAGGATTTGCAAAAGAAAAGTACATTAGGTACTTTTATGAACAAGAACTTGATGACCAAAATGAAGAGGCACTTGAGTTCATCAAGCAGCAAGGCCTCATGAACTTTATCTCTGCTCGCACTAAGAAAGTGAGCATGATTGATACTATGGAGTTCTACAACAATGCAGAAATCCAGTCCCTTACAGACAGTAATGGAGTCACTGAAAAAGTGATCCTTACTTATGTTCAGAACACGCAAATCGTCCTGAAATGGACTGATTTAGCGGAGATTTTTCAGATTCCAACCAATGGAACTGAAGACGACGTCACTGCCACTGACGAAGAAATTGAAGCCTTCTACAGTGACGTCAGAAACGCAAAAATGAAGAAAGGCGAGATAGCTCCTGTGACTTGGACAAAGCACGTTAAGAGAAAGCATCTCTGTCCTTCACTTGGTCTAGTAGCTCTGCTACTGATTAAAGTTCTTGACTCCCAAGTCGGAGGAATTGACCAAGTAGGCCTGAGAAGATGGCCATTGCTGATGCATATCCATGAGAATAAATCGGAACTTAACTGGGCTAAGTACATTTTCAACAGACTTGTTGATTGTGTTACTAAGTTTAAGGTAAAGGTAGAAGACAACAAGGTCTCACCTTCCTTTCCAGTTATGTATGGAATCAAGATATGCTATATCCTTGAACATTTCAGGATTCAGCTAAGAAACCCATTGCCAATCAATAAATCTGTGTGCAATGTGGGAAGGTCTTTCTACAAGCAGAATGTACCTAAGATTGCTGGAAAGAAATCCAAGAAGACAAAAACTGCAAATGTTGTCAGCACAAGCCAGCAAGAAAGGTATACAACAGCTGCAGATGTTACCACTCAGCAACTTAGAGATGAAACTGCTGTTGGTGGTGGTAACACAAATGAAACTGCTGTAGAAAATCAACAAGGTACGTGTACAATAGCCGTTGCTGAAAATGCAACAATAGATGACTCTGGGAAACTGGAGAAATCTAAAAGAAGAAAGAGGAAAGCTGATGATGATACTCAAACTGCAGCGTCATCAGCAAATCCCGTACCTAAGAGGAAACGGACAAGTAACAAAAGAAAGAAGACACTGGCTTCTCAGTCAGTCCCTAATGTCCAAGACCCCTCAGTCAATTCCCAGACAAATGCTGAAACGCATTTGCCAGTAGATGTTGCTGAAATAATTACTGAAACATACATCAGCAATGTTGAAGTGTTTGCGGAAGCCTTCAACAATCAACTTAACGTTGATAACTCTACTGAGAATAGACCACAAGGCAGTGGAAATGAATTTCCTGCCCAAGTCCCGGATATCTACTTTTTAGATAATCTAGATGATCAAACCATGGAACCAGTAAGCAACATTGCTGCTGATATGCAAAGAGCGGCACTTGCTGATGCTGCTGAACAAATGGTTGCTGAACAAGCAACTCATCAAGTTGCTGAAACCCAGCTTGCTGATGGACCAGTTGCTGAGATAGCAATGGTACCAGTTCCTGAAGTTGCTGAAACTCAAGAAGCATCCTTCAAAGACGCATCTCTTGATGCTGAGAATGCTGGCCCAAGTTCACCCAAGACTTCAATTGACAAAGTCCAGCTTGTACTGGAAGATTTAAGCAAACAAATGGAGTTGGAGATTGAAGAATCATCCAACAAGTCAATTGAACTCTTCATGACAAGCAGTGAGCTTAAAGGTCAAGTTGCTTCTGCTCAACTTGTCAATTCAGAGACAAGGGAGATTGCTGAAACCGCACAGCTTTCTCAGTTAGAGCAAACTCAGAAGTCTGCTGAAGAAACAGTCCAAGAAGCTGAAGAAACTGTTAATGCTGAAAGGACTGAGCCACAACCTGTCCTTCCTCAGCAGGTAGTTAATTCAACCATCAGTAAAACTTCAAATTCTGAAACTTATTCTTTTGCTAATATTATACTATCTCTACAGACTTCTCAAGATACAAGTCAGATGGTTGCTGAAGCCTCTGAACCAGAACCAACACTCCCTGCTCAGCAGGTAGTTAATAATTTTGGTATAAAACTAAGTTTGACAGCTTAGTACTTGTGTCTAATTTTAATTTATTTCAGGATGAACAAATGGAGGATGCTACCCCAGCTCCTCATGGAATGGAAATTGTACTACATGAGCTTGCTGACTCTCAGCAGGTAAATCATGTTTCAGATTTAAACTCTAAAACAATTCTCCAAACCAATCCTGATCTAAATAAAATTCTTTTTCAGGCTCAAAAGGAGACCACTGAAATGATACTCATCACTGAAGATCAGCAAGTAAGTTCTGAAGAACTTTACTTGAGCTTCAAGAGGACAACTTTGTCTAGAGTTGCTAAGTCCGTCAGCAACTGGCAAAGATATAGGAGAATGGACTTCTCAGATCTTCACCTTCATCTCTCAAATGAGAAAAAGAGATCTTCACTGCTGAAGCTCGAAACATTTGTCCACTCCATACTTCCTGACGAAATGACATATTCTCAGCAAATGAGTTCAAATCTGATTGCTCAAATCAGAGAAAATATGAAGGCCAAATTTAAGAGTTCCTCTCCAGCTGAACAAGCTGTGATGCTCAAAGGCTCCTTTGTTCCTGTGGTGGCTGATCCCCACAAACTAACTGAGGAAGAGGAAGTGACAAGTGTTGCTTTGTATAAGCACGTTGAGTTAGTCATCTTGACTGATGATGAAGAAGAAGAAGAAGATGAGAACATTCCCACTGATCCCAGTGATGATGAAGAGAAAGATTCTAAGGACAAAAAGGATGAAGATGATGACAATCAAGGTCCAAGTCCTGGTGCTGGTGGATTAAAGTTGACAGTTGCTGAAACTAATCCCTCTGACAATCAGCAAGCTGATCAACAATCTCAGCAAGAATTTCAACCTCCTCCTGCTGCTACTGAAAATCAAGCACCTGTACAAGGTGCTGATACTGAAGAAGAATACGCCAGAAAAAGGGTTGCCTTGAAAAATGGCAAAAGTCCAGTTTCTGATGCCAAGGTTACTGAAGAAAACCTTGAAGATGAGGATGAAGAAGATGAAGATTACCAACGAGCTTTACAAAATAGTCTCGTGATCCATGCAAGGCATACGCAGGATCTGGAAATTGGTGAATCTTCAAGACCAAAATCAAAGGAAGTTCCATCCCTTCCACCTACTACTGGCGCAACTCCATTTATTGAGTCTCAAACGTTGCCTTCAACAACTACCCAATTAAAACTAACTACTGGCGAAACTCCAGTAATTGAGCCCCAAACTCAATTGAAACAACTATCTACTGGTGAAACTCCAGTCGTTGAGTCTGAAGCGTTGCCATCAGCAACCACTCAACAAAAAGGACGTGAAGCTACTGACAAAGGCTCAAAAGTCGCTCAACTTGATGAATCTGAGGATGATGACGACTTGTCAGAAAATGAAGATGAACAATCCAAGCGAGACCCAAAATCGTTCAGATTCCTCCTCCTAATTATCTCAGCTATGAAGGAGATTCATTAAGGGCTGAGTTGCTTTTACAAGATGATCAGTTTTCTACTGAACTTAAGGCTCTCTCCTTGACACCTAATTTAGTGCCGTTCCCAAGAGTTGTGGAGTTTACTCCCAGAATTCTCGCACTAAAGAAAGTCCATGAAGCCTGCAAAGCTGAAGATGAGGCATTGCTTGCTGAGAGCCCACTTGACATTGGAAAAATATTGGCTACGGTGCTGAGACGCACTACAACTTTAACCATAGCTCAGAAAGACATCAGTCTTTATCACCAGAGCTATGAAGAAGATGTAAGTCAAGCTCTCTTGCTGGCAAAGAGTGCTCTTGTCAAAGCTCAGACTATTATGGATGAGAAGGCCGCAACAGAGAAAAGACATGAAGAGAACATGATGAATATTAAAAAAGAGTTAGCAACAATGAACTCTGACCAACATGAAATCATCATGAAATATAACAGTCTCAACACTCTTGCTGAAAATTGCAATGAGTTTTATTCTCTGCACATCACGCCGATGTTGCAATCCATGTCTAAGGGGGAAAAGAAGACCAGAAAAAGCAATCAAACCCCTCCTACTCCTGCTGCTGATGTGCCACTTCCACTAGAACCTCTTGCTGAAAGAGAGCAAAGTTCTAAAAGACAAGCAGAAACTGAGTTAAATTCAGCAATTACCAAAAAGAGAAAAACCGCTGCTGAAACTCAAGATTTCTGTCACAATGAAAGTCATCACAATCTGAATGAAGATGATGAAGAAGATGATGACAATCAAACAATAGCTCAAGCCATAAGAGCTAGACCCTTAACAGCCATAACTCCGTCTGGCCACTCAAGGCATTTTTCGTCTGACTCTTCAGCAAGAGATCAAGACAATGCTAAAACAAGAAGAAGAAGGCAAAGACAGGAAGAGAAAAGGCTGGCCAACATTGCTATTGGCTCCGGCATTGAATATACAAAGACCAGCAATGATGAAACCACTCAGAATGTGATCAGAAACATTCATGGTTGCTGGATCCTAAAGCTGGAAGATTTGTTGGTAAATGAGTTCTTTCCTACAGCCTGTTTGAATCAGATGTTCAAATGGATTGAACTCAAGGTCCAAAGAAAGCAAAGGGAAGAATCCCTCCCAAGAAATATTGCTGGGAAATGGTTGAATCTTGAGGTCCATGTAAGAAGAGTTGCCATTGGTAAGACATTTAGACAAGAACCAGATATAATCAAACCACCTGGCATCGCTTTCTATGCTGACCCGGTAACAAAGAAACCTAAGAAGAAACTTGGATTGATTCCTTATGAGTACTTCTATCTGACTGCTCAGGATCAAGAAGAAGATCTTCTCTGGTTAAGAAAGATTCATCCGAGAAACATTTCAGATACACAACTTCTCCATGCCAGCAATTGGGGCATGCATTTGTGGGTAATTAACTACATGGAAATGAATCCTGAAAAGCATCATCATACTGCCTGCAAAAATGCAAGAATTCTTCAACTACAAGTCCGTAGGCTTCTGGAAAACTACGAGAAGGATTGTGTTGAATTCACTGCTCTTGCTGAGAAGAGTGTAAGAGAGATTCTGAGAAAATCCTCTAAAAGAGTTTAAGTCCCTGCAATAGTTTTTGTTAAAGTTTTTGTTTGCTGATTCTTTGTTATCTATGCTTTCTTGTAAACTTCTGAATGATAACTTTCAGCAATGAATTCTTTTTGACTCTTATTGATTTTTGATTATGCAACTTACTTATGCTTACTGTTCATTAATTCAAGTATGCTTGCATTAATCATCTGATTTATTCAACATCAGAAACCTCTAAAAGGGTATCAATTAATTTAGCCATGGATTGCTAACATCAAAAAGGGGGAAATTTGTTAGGAAACTTGTAATTTTGATGAGCAATTAACCATGCTAAATTAAGAACAGTCCAGTAACTAGTACTCTTAAGGTCCATAGGATTTTAGACTTTTTAAAGGACATTGTAAAAGAGGAACGTTTGCTATTGACTTAGATAGGTGTTAGATAAGTTTTCTTCTTAGTGGATGACGTACTTTAATTTCTGTGAAGAAATAAAGTTATTGACACTTTAGCGTATGATGTATTTTATTTTCTGAAAAGAAAATATCTTATTGATGCTTAGCTTTGATTTTCTGAAAAGAAAATGACCTATTGAAGCATTTGCTGAAGATGTATTTTGTTTATTATAAACAAATTATTGAAGCAAATAAGAAACCGGTCAGAATCTTAAAGACTTTTGAAGATCTGAAGACTTGAAGACTTGAAGACTTGAAGATTGTTGAAGACTGGTAAGGCACGTGTTGCTCAGAAAGTGAAATTTTCAGCAACAGCATTGCATAAGTGAAAATCTGAAAGACAGAGTAGGTTGTGCTTGCTGAAACTGAGAATAAACACTTGCTGATAAACATATGTGACCTCTTGCTGAATGTACTTGATTTTTGCGCTCCATTGTTACTGTTTGAATTCTATTCAAAAGTGCATTTAATGCAAAGCTTACACACGAAGGACATGAAGACTAGAAGACAAACAAAGGTTGCTGCTGAAAGTACAAAAGCAAGATAGTGACATGTTAAGGAACAAAAGCCTTAGGATTTGAAATTCAAACGGCTCCTTACTTGCACTATAAATAGAGGTCATCCGTCAAAGAGTTGAAGTGTGTCAACAACGTGATCAAACTCTCACTTGTGCTTAAAACTCACAAACCTTCAAACACTCTTATTGCCATTGATCCGTTCCAAGACTTAAAGCTTGAAAAAGCTACTTGTGAAGAAGTAGAACAAACCCGGCTAAGAAATTAGTTAAGTGTTCTTTCTTTCGAACAAGAACAAGTCTTGACACCAGAAACAATCAAACTTGTTTACTGCAAAGTATTCCAAGTTGTGTTTCTTAGATTACTTGTTGTAACTGAATAAGTTATAATTAAGTTATCTCACCCCAAAACTCTCTAACTGAAAATACACCCTTTCAGGCGTGATATTCAGGGGGAACTTAATCGGGCAAGCTTTTGCTGATTAAAAGTACCAAGTTTGGTGGAGAACAAGGTTGAGTTCTCTAGTTTAGGTTGGAGACAAAGCAAGTGTGCTTTGGTTTCTGTTGAATCGCTTTAGATAGGAGATTGTAAGGAACCTCAATCATATCTTAGTGGATTCAGTCCTAGAAAGGACAAAGTGGATTAGTTGGGAGATTACGCCACTCTCAGATACCACTCTAAAAGCGTCTGTGTGATTTACTTACTGCATTAAGCTTTCAGCAATTTATATCTGTTTGTACACAGTCACTCACATCACTTGCTGAAACACTTTACTTGCTGAAAAAGCACTTATTGTTTCAAAGACTTCCGCTCTCTGATTTTAAGTATCAGCAAACCAAGCTACTGTAAAGTAACTTACGCTTGCTGAGAAAGTTAAGTATCAGCACTCTCATTACTGAAAAGTAATAAGTACTTGCTGAGAAAGTTTTAAACGACAAAAGTTTGAAAAGACTATTCACCCCCCCCTCTAGTCTTTTCTTGTTGTTTAAAGGGACCAACAATGTATGAACGGAGAAACCAACAAACGAACAGAGAAGGCTCACAGGCAAATTAACAGCCTTATTGAAGATATGAGATTTCAGTTGACACTTCACAAAAATCATTTGTTCAGCCATGTGCGGCTAAATCCCTATCTATGGGTGCAGTATAAATAATTTATTTCTACAATCCAAAAAAGCTAACGCGCAGAAAAGATTGTGTTAGGAAACTTGTAATTTTGATGAGCAATTTACCATGCTAAATTAAGGAAAGTCCAGTAACTAGTACTCTTAAGGTCCATAGGATTTTAGAATTTTAAAGGACATTGTAAAAGAGGAACGTTTGCTGATGACTTAGTTAGGTGTTAGATAAGTTATTTCTTTTGCGTATGATGTATTTTATTTTCTGAAAAGAAAATATCTTATTGATGCTTAGCTTTAGTGTATCTTATTTTCTGAAAAGAAAATAACCTATTGAAGCATTTGCTGAAGATATATTTTGTTTATTACAAACAAATTATTGAAGCAAATAAGAAACCGGTCAGAATCTTGAAGACTTTTGAAGAATCTGAAGACTTGAAGAAATCAAAGACTTGAAGACTTGAAGATTGCTGAAGACTGGTAAGGCACGTGTTGCTCAGAAAGTGGAATTTTCAGCAACAGCATTGCATAAGTGAAAATCTGAAAGACAGAGTAGGTTGTGCTTGCTGAAACTGAGACTGACCACTTGCTGATGGAACATATGTGACCTCTTGCTGAATGTACGTGAATTTGCGCTCCAATGTTACTGTTTGAATTCTATTCAAATGTGCATTTAATGCAAAGCTTACACACGAAGACTAGAAGACAAACAGAGTTGCTGCTGAAAGTACAAAAAGCAAGATAGTGACATGTTAAGGAACAAAAGCCTTAGGATTTGAAATTCAAACGGCTCCTTACTTGCACTATAAATAGAGGTCATCCGGCAAAGAGTTGAAGTGTGTCAACAACGTGATCAAACTCTCACTTGTGCTTAAAAACTCACAAACCTTCAAACACTCTTATTGCCATTGATCTGTTCCAAGACTTAAAGCTTGAAAAAGCTACTTGTGAAGAAGTAGAACAAACTCGGCTAAGAAATTAGTTAAGTGTTCTTTGTTTCAAACAAGAACGAGTCTTGACACCAGAAACAATCAAACTTGTTTACTCCAAAGTATTCCAAGTTGTGTTTCTTAGATTACTTGTTGTAACTGAATAAGTTATAATTAAGTCATCTCACCCCAAAACTCTCTAACTGAAAATACACCCTTTCAGGCGTGATATTCAGGGGGAACTTAATCAAGCATAGTTTTGCTGATTAAAAGTACCAAGTTTGGTAGACAACAAGGTTGAGTTCTCTAGTTTAGGCTGGATACGAAGCAAGTGTGCTTTGGTGTCTGTTGAATCGCTTTAGATAGGAGATTGTAAGGAACCTCAATCATATCTTAGTGGATTCAGTCCTAGAAGGGACAAAGTGGATTAGTTGAGAGATTACGCCACTCTCAGATACCACTATAAAAGTGTTTGTGTGATTTACTTACTGTATTTAGCTTTCAACAAATTATATCTGTTTGTACACAGTCACTCACCTCACTTGCTGAAACCTTTACTTGCTGAAAAAGCACTTATTGTTTCAAAGACTTCCGCTCTCTGATTTTAAGTATCAGCAAACCAAGCTACTGTAAAGTAACTTACGCTTGCTGACAAAGTTAAGTATAAACAAACTCATTACTGAAAAGTAATAAGTACTTGCTGAGAAAGTTTTAAACGACAAAAAGTTTGAAAAGACTATTCACCCCCCTCCAGTCTTTTATTGTTGTTTAAAGGGACCAACAGATTGACGCACAAACTAATAATTATGAACCAAAAAATTACTATGGGAAATAGGCAAACAACAACGTACAGAAGGTTTACTTGATTTATTACTGTGCATATTAATCGCTCCAGTGCAACCACTTTGATGAACAATCTCAATCGGATGAAAGGAATTGTAAACCGTAACACCTGAAGCATGGCTGAGTTTGAGAGACTGAATCATCGAAAATTTAGAAAACCACACAAACTGAAATCAGAGTAAAAGACACAGAAGGGAAATTAGGAAACAAACAAAATCATAGATAAAGAGTAATACAAATACCTAGGTAAGCGACACATCCGCTGGAACTAAAAAAGTCAGGGTCAGAATAGGAATTTAACAAATTGGACATCAGCTGCCGCCACCACCAATTTGATATTTATAATATTTGTTTAATATACACTATTATTGAGTATACTAATACGTCGGTCATATATATATCAAAACCCCAATGAAATTCGAATTGCATTAAGAAACCAAATAGTAATGGAAAACTAGTGGTCTCAAGCCAATCAAGGAAAATCAATTCACGTAATCTCTGCCAATCTATTCCTTCCCAAACTACAGCTCTTTGATTTTTCCCTGTCCCTATTCTTATTGTTGATGGGTAAATTATTAAGTCCTTCTAATACGTTCTAAAGCGTTTCTCTTGACTTCAGCCTCCTTCCATCACAAGTGAAGACCTGAAATAAGCTTGAGGGGGAGGTTAGTAATGGTTTTCCGGTTTGTCTAGTGATCAAACCGGGTAATCGACTTTACGGTTAGAGGGTTGAAAGCCACTCTAGTGTGTATAGTATAAAGTTGGGTAGATAATGATTACCTTTTGAGCTGAATGATGTCCACTATTTATAGTGTTTCCCCAATAGTGATAGGACTCCTGGGATTACGCCAAGTGTACGGCTGTAATTGAATCTGATGGTTAATGGGCCTGGCCCATGTACCAAATTAGGGTTTCTCCAGGGCCAAATAGGTAATTTCACGCTCTAAGGGACGTTCCATGATTTTGTCTTGTTCTGGCGTCCGACAACATGCCCGATACAGGGACGGTGTCCGAGATACTGCCCGACATACCGTCCGAGATTCCGTGATTGTACATACTACAGCTGAGCCGCGTAGCATTTTCACGAGGACCGACTTGATAGTCTCGCGCAATGTGTCCGATACCAAGCTATGTGACGGACATACCACGCTTGAGGTATTGGACCCTGAACTTTCGTCCGAGTTCCTTGTCGGACAGCCTTCTCGCACGTATGTCGGACATTAGCTCCGAGTGGTACCAATCTGGAAATAACCTTTGTTGGACTAGGGCTTATATGTCGGACATGTGTGCCCTAGACGTCGAGGTAAGTCGTCTCTTAGTTCGTACCGCGAACCGGACATAATCTATCATTAACACTTATTATTAATCCCTTAATTAGTTTTTTTTAACGGCAAAAAAACTTCAATTCATAAGAAAGCATAAAGAATGTTCTAGAACTCTTGCCAAGCTGATGACTAACAAGTTTGAAATGAGCATGATGGGCAAATTGAATTATTTCCTAGGTTTGCAAGTCAAGCAACTCAAAGATGGAATATTCCTAAATCAAGAAAAGTATGCAAAGGAAATGCTCATAAAGTTCAGGATCAAAGAGGAAGAAGATAAACCTGAAAAGATCCCTATGAGTGTTGGTACCAACTTGGGCTATACTAAAGAAGACAAAAGTGTGGATGAACACAAGTATAGGAAGCTCATTGGTTCCTTACTGTATTTAACAACAAGTAGGCCTGGCATTCAGTATGTTGTTTGTGTGTGTGCAAGATTTCAATCTGACCCTAGAGAATCACACTACAAGAAAGCACTCAAAATACTGAAATATGTCAAAGGCACAGTCAATGTTGGATTATGGTATCCAAAGGATTCTGGATTAAAATTGGTTGGTTATTCAGATGCTGACCATGGTGGATCAACTCTTGATCGGAAAAGTACCTCTGGAACTTGTCAGTTTCTAGGTACAAGATTAATTTCATGGTTCAGCAGGAAGCAAACCTGTGTGGCCAATTCATCCACTGAATCTGAATACATTGCGGCTGGTTGTTGTACTGCTCAAATCCTATGGATTCAACAACAACTAAGAGATTATGGTATTTTTGCAAAGAAAACACCAATCTTTTGTGATAATACAAGTGCTATTGCTATTACGGAAAATCCTAAGTTTCACTCAAGGACAAAACACATTGATATTAGACACCATCATTAGAGACCATGTGAAAAGAAGAGACATTGAGGTTGTAAAGATAGGTACTGATGATCAACTTGTTGACATCTTTACCAAGCCCATTCATGATAATAGGCTCGCAATGCTAAGGTATAACCTTGGATTGATTGAACTACCTCAATAGAAAAGGGTACATTTGATTGGTTTCTGAAACGGGTATTCAGCAAGCCAATAGTTGCTTAAGATTTTAATATCCCTTGAAAGTCCCCTCTATGTGGTTGGTTCTACTAAATGATGGTGGTATACAAGTGATTGCTGAAACAGGCATTCAACAAGTAATTCCTTCAAACTGGTCATTTGTTAGGAAACTTAGTCACCTGCTGAAACGGGTATTCAGTAAGAAAAACTTTTGGATTGCTGAAACAGGTATTCAGACAATCAAGGATATTGACATTCATGTGTCAATGGAAATATCTGTGACGGGAACTCAGCAAAGAGCAAAATTATTTTCGCTTAAAAATGAATTTACCTAAAATATCTCACGATAAAAGGGACTTGCTGAGACGGGAACTCAGAAATCTCTTTGACTCAAAGAAAAATGAGATGTTTCATTAAGGGGGAACTTTCAGCAATTACAAGGCTTGTTACTTATAAAGTAAATGCTAAAGTTTAAACGTTTAGAATCGCTGAAAAGATTCTCTAATACTTCAGCAAGCTATTAGCTTCTAAGTAAAAGAGAGAAAATCCCTTGATTCAAGGTAAAATCTAAATGTGACGTTAATCGTGGCACAGATAAACTCGCTATTAATCATGACATGAAATGCAATCGTGGCCATTGATTTTAAGGCAGTTGATGATCCAACGGTTAATGTTATAAAGTGAAAACAAGCTCTGACGGTTTCGGACTAGTGGACCACTACACGTTTAATGTAAAGGCTCCACTAACTCAATGTTTCTCTGTTTTACCCTTGCTGAGAACTCAAAACCATTGAGTTTCTCACACAACAGAGATACTATATAAATGAAGAGTTAGACAAAAGACAAAATTCTTTAACTCCACATTTCCTTTCTCTGCAAATTTTTCTAGCCTGTGCTCTCAAACACTATACCTCCAGTCAAAAAGAAAAGCATCTCAATTTCGTACTCTTACCCCTTTATTTTCCATACTATATAAAGAGATGGATCCCAAAAGGCAAACAACCAAGAACACCAAATCCTCCAAAGCAGACAGTGCTGGAAAAAACACTGCTCCTACATAGGCTGCATCTTCGACAAAGAACACGGTGAAAATCGTGTTAGCAAATAACAGAATCACAGAGAGACCCATGCCTCCTGCATATCTCAACACTGAAAAGTGTGAGCAGATGATGCAATGGGGAGGTTTTGCCAAAGAGAAGTATATCAGATATTTCTATGAAGAAGAATATGATGAAGAAAATATCGAGGCGTTGAATTACATTAATCAACAAGGCCTACTTCCATGTATCACTGCTCGCACAAAAATGGTGAGTATGGTGGATACAATGGAATTCTACAATAATGCGGAAATTCAAACCAGTACTGATGAACAAGGAATCACTGAAGAAGTGATTTCTACAACAGCACAGGGAAAGAAAATCATCCTGAAATTGATTGATTTGGCAAACATCTTTCAGATTCCAACTACTGGAACAAAAGATGACATCACTGCCACTGTAGAAGAAATTGAGACTTCCTACAGTGATGTCAGAAATGAAAGGATGAAAAGAGGAGAGATTGCTCCTATTTCATGGGACAAATTCACAAAGAGAAAACATCTCTCTTACTCTCTTGGACTAGTAGCTTTGCTGCTCATAAAAGTCCTAGATTCCCAAGTCGGAGGAATAGACCAAGTTGGCCTGAAAAGATGGCCATTGCTGATGCATATACATGAAAACAAAAACGACATCAACTGGGCAAAATACATTTTCAACAAATTAGTTGAATGTATTGTGAAATTCAAAGTCAAGTTGGAAGACAATTTTGTCTTACCAATATTCCCAGTGATGTATGGACTGAAAATTTGTTACATCTTGGAACATTTTCAAATGAAGCTGAGAAACCCATTGCCGATTAAGAAGTCGATGTGCAATATGGGAAGAGCATTCTACCAACAGAATGGACCCAAGGATGCTGAGAAAAAGTCCAAGAAAGCAACAGACTCAAATTGTAACGGTACCGATTTTTAAAATAAAATAATTCTTTCGAAAACAAAGTAATTTTGAAATTCAAAGGTAACGGTCTTCAATAAATGATGATAAACGGGTTTTAGCGCTCAAATGAGCTTACAAATTTTAAAGTAGAACAAAGATAACTGTAACTAAACTATGTGTCAATTTTAAAGTAAACTGACAGTGAAGATGAAAAGTTTTTCTTCTTATTGCTAGCAAATAAAATCCCACGAGCTCCCAAACCCAACTCTCAGTCGCTGGATGCCTAGACTTGATCCTCTTCAACCAAATTCACAAGGAAGTAATTTTGAAAACAGAAAGAGTCTGAGATAAAGGATCTCAGTGAGGTTCTAAATTTAATAGACAGAAAAATAAACGGTTTTGAGAACAAACATTTGTAGCAAGCAAAGCAGTAACAGACAGAGAATATAGCAGACACAGACAGAAACAGATAAGGTGAAGTCCGTTGCTGCAGCCTGCCTTGTTAATCCTACTCCCAGAATGCCCTTATAGCTCCCTCCAGAGGGTACAACTCTAGACAGAAACAGAAACAGAACCTACGACCCTAATATACCTCAACGTCTTCTGCCTCGCGTCTAAAAAGGAATAGACTAGGAAATAACCAAATAAACCCGATAGTCCACACTACCCAGGTCTACCTAGTTACAACCTAATCGACCAACCACACAGAAACAGACATAAACAATAACAGATAAAGTGCTCGGATAACCGAGTTACATTCCTGCAGAAGAGTCAGTTGATGACTGTCGTTTTTCACCAATTAAATTTGTTTTAAAAGCCTAAGAACACTTATCACTACACAAACTAGAGTGCAATGGCAAGTTGTCCCCGAGTGTCGTTCTCTCGGGACCTAACGTGGCTTTGCTTGAGGTTTTTGCAAGTAATTTCAGTCAACGAGTTCAAATGTTGATAGAATCGTTTCCTTTGAACAATAGCAACGAGAAATCAGATTGATGTAAATCAAGTTTGGAAAACGGTTGGTGGTAGAAATCAAATACACATGCATGGGTTACGTATATGCTCACAAGTTCAGCGCATAGAACCTTCGATCAAGTCTGCTAAGCAACTCGTCTAGGCAAATTTAAGACACACATCATGAAAGATCACTATCAATACTTTAGAGGTGCTTGTCACCAACACCATTTATCTAGCATGCTGCAAATCTCTAACATACAATCCTATAGCTTTCATTGACCAAGAGTTTGTCACTATACTCAATTCGAATATATTTTATAGGCAACTAAGAATCATATGAAGGGATTTGCAGCACGATTGAATCACAATCTCATGTAAGCATAAACATAACCCATAACATGCATATTCTACATTCTACCACCAACACAAAAGATTTAGCCACTCATATTCATCAACATAGACATCAATTCATATGAATAATAATCAGAATACATCATATCAAACTACAAGACAAGAGAGTGATACAAGTTACCACCAAAGCTGTCACTAATCGGTGGAAATCAAAGAAAACCTCTCCGTAGATGATTACAAAGGATGAATCCCAATCAAAACCTTGAATCCCAAGCTAAAATACAAAGTAATCTGAATATTCTCTAAGTTTTGGGGCTTAGGAGCTCTCCAAAACGAAGTTACAGTTCAAAAGATATCCAAAAAATGATCAAAGATCAGATCTAAGAAGGAAAATCCGAAAACGTAACCGCTGCCAAGCGGACCGCTTGGCAAGCGAAGCGCTTCGGGCACTCCAAGCGCTTCGCTTGGCTTCTGTGCCAAAGCTCCTGGAAATTGAAGCGGAGCGCTTCACTATTCCAGGCGCTTAGCTTGGCTCCTAGGCAGATTTTTGTCTTCAAACTCAATCTTTTTGCCCTCGCATGGCCCTCGGGTGCCTTGGACTCATCCTTCTCGATGCTTATTGATACTCAAACACTTACGAACAAGCCACGGAGATTGGGGAACTTCAACGGGGCTATCTTTTCCATCAAAAAGGCTCGTTTTTAGCTCCAAAAACGCCGTTTCGTACCTAAGTGCCTGAAAATGCAGAAAACACAAAACGTGACACTATTCTACAAAACTAACCAAAAAACAAGGCTAGAAGATAGCAAAGGAAGGTAAAAAAGACAAGATGCACGCGTCAAAAATACGTTCATCAAACTCCCCAAACCAAACCTTTGCTTGTCCTCAAGCAACAAACTATCCTAAATGCAACACAAAAGGAGTCTCATGCCAAGTAAAGTGAACTAATCTATTGAATCTACCAAATGCTTATGAACAAAACCAAATGAGCATGACATGCAAATAGGTTGAAGTATGCCTCGATTGCGAATATACACATTCTCAAGTGCACTTGGTTAAACAAAGGAGTCTCACGTAACATCTTCTACCTGGACCTGGTCAGTGACGACACAATGATGCATGTTATCATACTACAATTGCCCCGTGCCTATGAAACCGAGGACTTACTTCTGTTCACCAAGCGAGACTTTTCCTCAAGAGAGGGTGAACCAATACTGGCTCTCATCAAACGAAGGAGGGTTCCCTTAGATAGATAACACTCCCCTATTCTACCCAGATTCTCAAGAATGGGCCTCTTTCAACCACTTCTTGAATAGCAAGACGAGGGTGCGTGGTCAAGAACAGGCCTTGGACAAAGGCGACACGAAAACAAAAGATAGAATTTACAACTCGACACTTCACAAGAACAAAATATTTACATGACACTTGACACTACGAGACTGCTTTTGGCTTGCAACGACCCTTCTTTTGCTTTTGGGTCTTATTCTTTATTTTCTTTCTTCTCTTTTTTTCTTATATATTTTCTTTTCTCTTTTTTTTTCTCCTTTTCTTCTTTTTTTTTTTTTTTTTTTTTTTCCTTTTATAAAGGGCAAGCAACAGTACTAAGTGTCAAAAACACCTCCCCAAACCTATTCGAAAGAATAGGTTTGAGCACAAAGACGAAAAAGAAAGAGGAAAGACTCTTTTACAAAGACACCTCCCCAAACCTATTAGAAAGAATAGGCTGGGACACAAAACAGAAAGAAAAAGAAAAAGGAAACTTTACAACGACTCAAAGACGAAAGACAAGATCAACGAAGCAACCCCCTCCCCAAACCTATTCGATAGAATAGGTTTGATACAAGAAATCGCACACCTCACACTACCTCCTTCCTAGGCATTTGGCAATCTCTAATCGAGGTGAAGAACTTGTCGCCTCTTACGTACATAATTACACGGGCTACAACCATAGACTCTAACATGCATCATTTTATAAGGCCATCGTGAACCGCAGTAGAAGAAACACCACTCAAGGTGATTTCGAGACTACTAAGCTTAACTAGTGCACATGCGAATGTGACAAACCAAGCGAGACAAGCCTCAAACTACTTGCAAAGTGATGCAACATATGATCAATGGCCATAAACACTTAGTCTACTCAATAGAAAAGTTCAAAAGACTTGACAATAAACTCCACACACAACAACGTGCAACAACTAATCTAGGGATGATATGCATGCAAAAATTGAAAAAACACGACAAATCACAGGAACTTGAGTAAAATCAGGCATGTATGAACCAGACAAGCAAATACTACTGAAAATCCAATACCCCCTCCCCAAACCTAAACTTTTGCTCGTCCTCGAGCAAAGAAAAGTTGAAAGAAAAGGAAAAATTTGATTGAAAGTACACTTCCCTGAGATAAAGGTTCGTGTCCAATCTCCTATATATGAGTAGTACCTGAAAGGACTCAAGAAACAAGTGAGAACGGGTGCGCAAAGGGGAGAAGTATGGAAAAACGAGGAAAACCTGGGTACAGGGTCCAAGCGGAGCGCTTGGGAAGCTCCAGGCGCTCCGCTTGAATTTCCAGGAAGTTGCAAAACTTCCTGGAATTTGAAGCGGACCGCTTGGCCCTTCCAGGCGCTTCGCTTGGCCCTGTTTCCAGATTTTCGATGTTTTGCCTCTCTTAATCACCTAAGGCACCAAGACAAAAACAAGACTGAACTAATCACGACAAAAGGCACACAGGCCACAACTACAAAAGCAAATAAAGAGTACAAGAGACTAAAGAAATGAACTAAGATACAAAAGGTACCTCAACAAAGTCAACCTCCACTTCATGAGTCGACTCGAGAGGCTCTAGGTACGGCTTAACTCTCTGGCCATTGACCTTGAAGGTAGCTCCGGTTTGGTTGTCCAAGAGTTCCACAGCACCATGGGGTGCTACTCGGACAATTTCAAATGGTCCGTCCCATCTAGAACGGAGTTTTCCCGGAAAAAGTCGCAACCGAGAGTTGAAGAGGAGTGCCCTTTGTCCTGGAACTAAATCCTTGCGAATGATGCCTCTATCATGATACCTCTTTGCCCGTTCCTTGTATATCTTACCACTCTCGAAGGCTTTCAATCTTAGCTCATCTAGCTCGGTGAGTTACAAAAGTCTTTCTTCACCGGCTTTCTCCATATCAAAGTTCAATTGCTTGATGGCCCAAAGTGCTCTATGCTCCAACTCCACGGGTAGATGGCAAGCTTTCCCGTACACAAGCCGGTAGGGAGTGGTACCAATCACCGTTTTGAACGAGGTCCTATATGCCCATAGTGCATCCGACAACTTGGTGGACCAATCCTTTCTCGAGGGTTTGACTACCCGCTCCAAGATTTTCTTGATTTGCCGATTGCTCACTTCTACTTGGCCAGATGTTTGAGGATGATATGGAGTAGCAACGAAATGTGTGACCCCGTACTTCTTCATGAGGTTAGCGAAGACCTTGTTCACAAAGTGAGTTCCCCCATCGCTGATAATGGACCTCGGGGTCCCAAACCTATTGAAGATCACATCACGAAGAAAAGAGAGTACAACCTTGGCATCATTAGTCCGGGTGGGAACAACCTCTACCCATTTGGTGACATAGTCGACCGCAACCAATATATATTCGTACCCGTTACTCTTAGGGAATGGTCCCATAAAGTCTATACCCCAAACATCAAAAGGCTCAACAACTAAGTTACCTTGCTGGGGCATTTCTTGTTGCTTGCCAATGTTGCCACTCCGTTGGCATGAGTCACATTGCGCCACAAATGAGCGCGCATCTTCATACAAGCTGGGCCAAAAGAACCCGGATTGAAGCACCTTGCGAGCGGTTTTTTGGCCACTATAATGCCCTCCACATTCTAACTCATGGCAGAATCTCAGTATCGACAATTGCTCTTTTTCGGGTACACACCTCCGCAAGACTTCATCTCCTCCCTTGCGGAACAAGTACAGGTCATCCCATATGTAATGGCGACAATTCCTCACAAGTGAACGCCGTTCAGGTCCATAGAGATGGGTTGGCATCACATTTGTGGCTAAGAAGTTAACGATATCTGCGTACCATGGTTCCAACTCTATGCGCATCAACTGATCATCGCGCAAATCATCTGGGACGGGTGTGTCATCTTGTGGAATGTTTGGCAACCGGGACAAGTGGTCCGCCACAAGGTTTTCCTTGCCACTTTTATCGATTAATTCCACCTTGAACTCTTGGAGAAGAAGTACCCAACGCATCAAGCGTGGCTTGGTTTCTCGCTTAGCAATCAAATGCTTGAGAGCTGCATGGTCAGTGTGAACAAACACTTTGTACCCAGTAATGTAGGACCTGAATTTACTTAGAGCAAAAATAACCGCTAAGAATTCTTTCTCAGTGGTAGTATAATTAATCTGAGCAACATCTAAGGTCTTACTAGCATAGTAAATCACTCTGAAACGGTTATCAACCTTTTGACCAAGAACAACACCCATAGCATAGTCAGAAGCATCACACATAATTTCAAAAGGAATTTTCCAATCCGGAGAGACTACAATAGGGGCTGTTAAGAGTTTCTCCTTAAGTGTGTGGAAAGCGTCAAGACATTCTTGTGTGAATTCGAAGGGAACATCTTTAGCAAGCAAGTTACTCAAGCACTTAGCTATCTTAGAGAAGTCTTTGATAAATCTCCTATGGAAGCCTACATGCCCAAGGAAGGATTGCAATTCACGCACACAAGTAGGTGGAGGTAACTTTTCAATGATTTCAAGTTTCCCTTTGTCTACCTCTATCCCCCTTTTAGAAATAGCATGTCCCAACACAATTCCCTCTTTAACCATATAGTGACTCTTTTCCCAACTCAATGTAAGATTACATTCAATACACCTCCTTAAGACACGATCAAGTTTATCAAGACAATCATCAAATGAATCACCGTAAACGGAAAAATCATCCATAAATACCTCAACAAATTTATTCACCATGTCGGAGAAGACGGAGAGCATGCAACGTTGGAAAGTGGCCGGAGCATTGCACAATCCGAAGGGCATCCTCCGGTACGCGAAAGTGCCAAAAGGACATGTGAAGATGGTCTTGTCTTGGTCCTCGGGAGCTATAGGAATCTGGTAGAAACCTGACAAACCATCCAAGAAACAATAGAACTCTTGCCCAGCTAGGCGGTTAAGCATATCATCAATAAATGGTAAAGGAAAATGATCTTTCTTTGTGGCAGAATTCAATTTCCTATAATCGATGCACATACGCCACCCCGTTGTTTTCCTAACGGGTAATAATTCCCCTTTATCATTTGCTTCGACCGTGATACCCGACTTCTTAGGGACTACATGGACGGGGCTAACCCATTTGCTATCGGGAGCTGGGTAATCATCTTAGCATCTAGGAGTTTAAGCACCTCTTTCTTCACAACTTCTTGCATAGTTGGGTTTAGCCTACGTTGTGGTTGCCTAACAGGTTTCGCATCTTCCTCTAAGGCTATTTTGTGGGTACATTGCACCGGGCTTATACCCTTGATGTCACCTATGCTCCATCCTATGGCTCCGGTGTTTCTTTTCAACACCTCCACTAACTTAGCCTCTTCCCCCTTACCAAGCTTAGAAGATATGATTACAGGTTTAGACTCATTAACTCCTAGGAAGACATATTTCAAATGGCTTGGTAATGGTTTAAGCTCAAGGGTTGGTTCACTAGGTGGAGGGGTCACTCCTTCATCTCATCTATTCCTAGAGACTCTTCTACTTCTTCTCCTAGAGGGATTTCGGGTGCATTATCTAGGAGGGCTGTCATAGCTAACACTTTATCGGTGACAAATCCCTCTTCAAGGTTCATAGTAAGAGCGGCTTCTAAAGGGTCGCTAACTTGATGAGCAGAATAAGTATCACAAGAGACAGATTCATAACAATCAACAAATTTAAGTTCTTCAATCATAGCTTCCTCAGAGTCAGGTTCACATACCTGTTTGTATTGCTCGATCTGAACTTTGTCTCCGAGTACCTTCATGGTGATCTTTTTCCCTTGAAGCTCCAAACATGTGTTGGTGGTAGCCATGAAGGGTCTGCCCAAAAGCACAATATGCTCCTTTCTCGAACTTGTACCCTCGTCTGCTGTTTCCATCACCACAAAGTCGGTTGGCACAATGATTCTATCCACCTTCACTAGAATATCCTGAATCCCCAGTGGGCGTTTCACACTTTTGATCAGCCATTTGAACGACCATGCTAGTGGGTTGAATTTTCCCAACCCAACGCCTTGTAGATGGAGTATGGCATTAGATTAATGCTAGCCCCAAATCAAGCATTGCTTTTGTGGATCGGCCGTTTCCCATGGTGATACTAATTATGAAACTCCTGGGATCCTTTTGCTTCAAAGGTAACTCATGCACCGAGTTAACCATTTCAAGTTCAACCACATCCCCTTTCTGGAAAATCTTCTTATTACTCCTCACTTCTTTGAAAAAATTTCGTGTAAGCGGGAATATTTTGTATCAATTCCAGAAGGGGAACGTTCACCTCTACTTTTGATAGGAATCCCATATATAGGTGAGTCTCGGATGTCCTTCTTAGCTTCCTTTATCCTTCCGGAAAAGGGAAGATGGGGTTTAGGGGACATAAGGATTAGGCGACTTATGAAGTCCGCCCTCCTTTTGTTGTGCACCCCTTTCCTCATCTTCCTTATCCTTCTTAGTAACAAGTTCAGGGATTGGTGCGGCTTTTTCTACCACTCCTTCTCCAGCTGCTCATCATCACCTGTATCACATGTATTATTAGGCAAAGATTTAGTTTAGAAGGATACATCAAAGGATATGGTGGTCTTGATTCCCTGCCCTCGCAAAAGTATGTTTGCTCTTCAAGTTCTTCCTCAATCCTGGAGCTTTCACAATGTTCTTCTTCGCTTCCAGATCAGCCTCAAGTCCCTCAATGAACTCCTCTTGATGATTAAGATTTCTCTCATTTTTGGAAAAAATCAGAATTTCCTCACAGGTCTCAGGCGGACCGCTTGACAGAGCGCAAGCGAGCGCTTGCCAACGCTTCGCCTGGCTCCTGGAGCTTCTTTTTCCTCTCCTTTCTCTAGCCTTGAATTGTCAAGCGCTCCGGCTTGCACTGTTCCAAGCGCGTCAGCCTGAATTTCCAGTGAATTTTCTTCA
>CM051455.1:70031078-70076515 GCA_028274465.1 Plantago ovata
AGTAAATCACTCTGAAACGGTATCAACCTTTGACAGAAAACACACATAGCCTAGTCAGAAGCATCACACATAATTCAAAGGAATTTTCCAATCGGAGAGACTAAAATGGGGGCTGTTAAGAGTTTCCCTTAAGTGTTTGGAAAGCGTCAAGACATTCTTGTGTGTAATTCGGAGGGCCCATCCTAGCAAGCAATTTATCAGACACTTAGCTCTCTTAGAGACGTCTTGATAAATCTCCTATGGAAGCCTACATCCAAGGACGGATTGCAATCCGCACACAAAGTCGGTGGAGGTAACTTTTCACTGATTTCAAGTTTCCCTTTGTTCTACATCTATTCCCCCTTTTAGAAATAGATGTCCAACCAATTTCCCTTAACCATTGTGACTCTTTCCCAATTCAAATGTAAGCTTTACATTCAATACACCTCTTTAAGGACACGCTACGTTTATCAAGCACCTCTCCAAATGAATCACCGTCAACAGGAAAATCATCCATAAATTACTCAAACAAAATTTATTCACCATGTCGGAGAAGCGGAGAGCATGCAACGTTGGAACGTGGCCGGAGCATTGCCACAACCGAAGTGCATCCTCCGCGTCCGAAAGGTGCCAAAAGGACATGTGAAGATGGTCTCGTCTTGGTCCTCGGGGCATAGGAATCTGGTAGAAACCTGACAAACAATCCAAGAAACAATAGAACTCTTGGCCAGCAGGGGTTAAGATACATCAATAAATTGGTAACGGGAAAATGATCTTTTTGTGGCAGAATTCAATTTCCTATAATCGATGCAACCTACGCCACCCGTTGTTTCCTACGGGTATACTTCCTTTATCATTTGCTTCGACCGTTGATACCCGACTTCTCTAGGGATAAATGGACGGGGCTAACCCATTTGCTATGGGCGCTGGGTAAATCATCTTAGCATCTAGGAGTTAAGCACCTCTTTCTTCACAATTCTTGCATAGTTGGGTTTAGCCTACGTTGTGGTCCTACGTTTCGCCATCTTCCTCTAAGGCTATTTTGTGGGTACATTGCACCGGCTTATACCCTTGATGTCACCTATGCTCCATCCTATGGCTCGTGTTTCTTTTCAACACTCCACTAACTTAGCCTCTTCCCCTTACCAAGCTAGAAGATATGATTACAGGTTTAGACTCATTTCTCCTAGGAAGACATATTCAAAGGCTTGTAATGGTTTAAGCTCAAGGGTTGGTTCACTAGGTGGAGGGGTCACTCCTTCTTCTTCATCTATTCCTAGAGACTCTTCTACTTCTCCTAGAGGAATTCGGTGCATTATCTAGGAGGGCTGTCATAGCTAACACTTTATCGGTGACAAATCCCTCTCAAGGTTCATAGTAAGAGCGGCTTCTAAAGGGTCGCTAACTTGATGAGCAGAATAAGTATCACAAGAGACAGATTCATAACAATCAACAAATTTAAGTTCTTCAATCATAGCTTCCTCAGAGTCAGGTTCACATACCTGTTTGTATTGCTCGATCTGAACTTTGTCTCCGAGTACCTTCATGGTGATCTTTTTCCCTTGAAGCTCCAAACATGTGTTGGTGGTAGCCATGAAGGGTCTGCCCAAAAGCACAATATGCTCCTTTCTCGAACTTGTACCCTCGTCTGCTGTTTCCATCACCACAAAGTCGGTTGGCACAATGATTCTATCCACCTTCACTAGAATATCCTCGACTATCCCCAGTGGGCGTTTCACACTTTGATCAGCCATTTGAACGACCATGCTAGTGGGTTGAATTTTTCCCAACCCCAACGCCTTGTAGATGGAGTATGGCATTAGATTAATGCTAGCCCTCAAATCAAGCATTGCTTTTGTGGATCGGCCGTTTCCCATGGTGATACTAATTATGAAACTCCCGGGATCCTTTTGCTTCAAAGGTAACTCATGCACCGAGTTAACCATTTCAAGTTCAACCACATCCCCTTTCTGGAAAATCTTCTTATTACTCCTCACTTCTTTGAAAAATTTCGTGTAAGCGGGATATTTTGTATCAATTCCAGAAGGGGAACGTTCACCTCTACTTTTGATAGGATCCCATATATAGGTGAGTCTCGGATGTCCTTCTTAGCTTCCTTTATCCTTCCGGAAAGGGAAGATGGGGTTTAGGGGGCACATAAGGATTAGGCGACTTATGAAGTCCGCCCTCCTTTTGTTGTGCACCCCTTTCCTCATCTTCCTTATCCTTCTTAGTAACAAGTTCAGGGATTGGTGCGGCTTTTTCTACCACCTCCTTCTCCAGCTGCTCATCATCACCTGTATCACATGTATTATTAGGCAAGATTTAGTTTTAGAAGGATACATCAAAGGATATGGTGGTCTTGATTCCCTGCCACTCCGCAAAAGTATGTTTGCCTCTTCAAGTTCTTCCTCAATCCTGGAGCTTTCACAATGTTCTTCTTCGCTTTCCAGATCAGCCTCAAGTCCCTCAATGAACTCCTCTTGATGATTAAGATTTCTCTCATTTTTGGAAAAATCAGAATTTTCCTCACAGGTCTCAGGCGGACCGCTTGACAGAGCGCAAGCGGAGCGCTTGCCAAGCGCTTCGCCTGGCTCCTGGAGCTTCTTTTTTTCCTCTCCTTTCTCTCCTGGAATTTCAAGCGCTCCGCTTGACTGTTCCAAGCGCTCAGCCTGAATTTCCAGTGAATTTTCTTCATGCATGTGACACTCGGAACCCCTTTCTTCACTCATTTTCTCTTCTAGTAACTCGAGCATGACCTCAGATTCTCCTAGAACTTCATACACACACTCCATTCTAGTATCAAAATCCTCTTGGTATTTACCTGCTACTTCGAGCACATTTCCCCAAACCTCCATTAGAGTGGATAACACTTTATCTTCCTCTTCGGTGAAGCACTCCTCTTCACCTTGAGCTTGCGAGTCTTCCACCTCAAAGACGTAATATGGAATATTTCCACCCGAGCATGTCTTCACTTTATAATCGAAGTTGTCATCATAAGAACTAATAGCAATAGGCTTGGGTGCTCGATACATCTCTGAGTAATCAACCGGTGGCACAAGAGCATGGTTACGTGTCGCAGCGAGCAATCTCCCAAAACCCTCTTTGATTTGGGATACGGTACAATTCTCCATACCGTCACATGCACCATCTTTCACCAACTGCAAGTCTTCATCCAATCCTCGATAAAAACAAGTAATCAGTTCATATTCGCTCAACCGATGATGTGGGCATTCGCCCTTGTAGAGCTCAAATCTCTCTAGAGCATCGCAGAACCTTTCTCCCTTCCGCTGAGAGAATTCAATTATCCGCTTCTTGAGATCTTCAATTTCCCTAGGCGAAAGGAACCAATCAAGAAAGGCGTCTACCACGTCTTGCCAACTCCTCAGTGATCCCCCAGGCAAAGATCTCAACCATTCCTTGGGTTTCCCAGTAAGAGCACATGGAAACAACCGACGCAAGAGCTGATCATCATTCAAATCACGTGGTGGTAACAACCCAACGTCACGCCGGTATTCTACCACGAATCGTAATGCATTCTCGCAAGGTGAATCTCGGAAGGTAGCTATGCTATAGAGAATTTCATCAGTGACCTCATATAACCTAGCCTCCGGTTCAAGATAAATCGCCGGCTCTTTCCTTATTGCCTCATACCGGACTTTGAAAGCTTCGTTCAAGCAAACTTCTTCCATACCTGTCCAACTATAAAGCCTTCAACTAACTGTAAGTTTCCGTTAGTTACGCAAAACTTTCACACAATTCAATCAAGAAAGAAATAAGGGGTGGGAAAGAGATGTTGACTGAAAAAACCAAAACAAAAACACCAACCAAAGGAGTTAAGTCCCCGGCAACGACGCCAAATTGATGACTGTCGTTTTTCACCAATTAAATTTGTTTTAAAAGCCTAAGAACACTTATCACTACACAAACTAGAGTGCAATGGCAAGTTGTCCCCGAGTGTCGTTCTCTCGGGACCTAACGTGGCTTTGCTTGAGGTTTTTGCAAGTAATTTCAGTCAACGAGTTCAAATGTTGATAGAATCGTTTCCTTTAAACAATAGCAACGAGAAATCAGATTGATGTAAATCAAGTTTGGAAAACGGTTGGTGGTAGAAATCAAATACACATGCATGGGTTACGTATATGCTCACAAGTTCAGTGCGTAGAACCTTCGATCAAGTCTGCTAAGCAACTCGTCTAGGCAAATTTAAGACACACATCATGAAAGATCACTATCAATACTTTAGAGGTGCTTGTCACCAACACCATTTATCTAGCATGCTGCAAATCTCTAACATACAATCCTATAGCTTTCATTGACCAAGAGTTTGTCACTATACTCAATTCGAATATATTTTATAGGCAACTAAGAATCATATGAAGGGATTTGCAGCAAGATTGAATCACAATCTCATGTAAGCATAAACATAACCCATAACATGCATATTCTACATTCTACCACCAACACAAAAGATTTAGCCACTCATATTCATCAACATAGACATCAATTCATATGAATAATAATCAGAATACATCATATCAAACTACAAGACAAGAGAGTGATACAAGTTACCACCAAAGCTGTCACTAATCGGTGGAAATCAAAGAAAACCTCTCCGTAGATGATTACAAAGGATGAATCCCAATCAAAACCTTGAATCCCAAGCTAAAATACAAAGTAATCTGAATATTCTCTAAGTTTTGGGGCTTAGGAGCTCTCCAAAACGAAGTTACAGTTCAAAAGATATCCAAAAAATGATCAAAGATCAGATCTAAGAAGGAAAATCCGAAAACGTAACCGCTGCCAAGCGGACCGCTTGGAGAAGCCAAGCGGAGCGCTTGGCAAGCGAAGCGCTTCGGGCACTCCAAGCGCTTCGCTTGGCTTCTGTGCCAAAGCTCCTGGAAATTGAAGCGGAGCGCTTCACTATTCCAGGCACTTAGCTTGGCTCCTGGGCAGATTTTTGTCTTCAAACTCAATCGTTTTGCCCTCGCATGGCCCTCGGGTGCCTTGGACTCATCCTTCTCGATGCTTATTGATACTCAAACACTTACGAACAAGCCACGGAGATTGGGGAACTTCAACGGGGCCATCTTTTCCATCAAAAAGGCTCGTTTTTAGCTCCAAAAACGCCGTTTCGTACCTAAGTGCCTGAAAATGCAGAAAACACAAAACGTGACACTATTCTACAAAACTAACCAAAAAACAAGGCTATAAGATAGCAAAAGAAGGTAAAAAAGACAAGATGAACGCGTCAAAAATACGTTCATCATCAGTACAAACAGAACAACACCGAACAACACCGTACATAATAAAGTGAAATGGTCATGCATAGGACATATTTACTTTTAAAGCATTTGCATACATAATACAATACAATATACATGCATAGCACATTGCCTTCCAGGTTTTAAAAACAAACAAACTTTGGGGTGAACACTCACCTTAAACTTTGCGAGCAACGGTCCATGAAGACACCTTTATGTGTCTAGCTACGAACGGAACACCTAAACAGAATGTGTCTAGTTACTAACTAGAAGTCGAAACGAAAGTTAAATGGAGAAAAGTAAAAGGTCGGAGAAGTGGCAAAGGTAGGGTTCGAACTTGGGACCTCTAAGTTAGTCTAACAAGAACCTAACCATCTATGCTAGCAAGTGATGAACGAGATTGTCAGACTCAATTAATCAAATAAATTTGTTTTTAGCCAAAGGAAACTCACAACTACAACGAAAACCAAGGCACGTAGTGTGGAAGTAAGATAACCTCGAGTGTCTATCTCTAAGGACTATAACTAGCTTTATCTAATTTAACTTCAACTATAAATCAGTAATAAGGCAAAGCACAGATTTTTCTTACCAATATAATGGAAGTCAGTGATAGTATGGTCATTCAAAGCAATGGGTAATAATCATGCATGAAGTACTTGAAGTTTGTATAGAAATCTATGATCTGAATTGTCCTGTGTGTTCCTTTCAATTCAACACTACGAAGATAGATGGCTTAGATAGATCAAAGAAATAAAACAATAAATCAAGTGTTAAACGCGCGAAGCCACTCATGCATAATTAAGAACCCTAGCTAAGAAATCACATACTATCACCAATGATAGATTTAGCTACTCATAGATAAATTGCAATCAACAAGAATCAAAGAAAGATTGAATGAAAACATGTTGAATGAAATAAATAAAAGCAGAAAAATCGTGAGATACAAGTTACCAACGAAGGTTGTCAATCTCTGATGAATTGCTAACTCACAAGCAATAATCGAGAATTAAAGATGTCCAATTTTTATGCTTAAGCTTCCAAATCAATAAGAAAAAGAGTCTTCTATGCTAATAATTCCCAGAACAGGCTCTGGAGAATTTGTCTCTCAAAATAAGGTGAAAAGGTATGAAAAACGACTAAAGTAGACAAACATATATATAGTTACGAAACAATGGGGGGGGGGGGGGCGAACAGCCCGGGATGCCAGGCGAACCGCCTGGCACCGGGCAAACTGCCCGGGACCTTCAGTGGTGGTTGACGCGGTTTCTTGAGCTGGTTTCCATTTTGGACTCGAATTTAGCCTTCTAGTGACCTTTAAGCCTTGAAACTCGACCCCTAGACCTCAAATCTCGTCCGGAACATTCTAGATACACCACGGATGACCACGAAGCATCAAATCTTCGTTCTCTTCAACATAATTGCCCATAAAAGTACGTTTTTCACCTAAAACCTGAAAAATACAAAGAAAAGGGAAACGTGACACTATTCTAATAAAATGCACTAAAATATAAGCTAAATTAACCTAGAGGATAGCTAAATTGGTGAAAAAGACTCGAATGAAAGTGTAAAATACACGTTCATCAAACTCCCCAAACCGAACCTTTGCTTGTCCTCAAGCAACTAAGCTAGACTCTAATGCAAAAAACCAATGCAACACACAAAATGGAGTCTCATGCCAAATGAAATGAACTAATCTATTGAGTCTATAAAAAATTTATGAACAATGACCATACAAATTATAACATGGATATTGGTTGAGGAATGCCTCGATTGACTCATACACATTCACATATGCACTATGTTAAACAAGATAGTCTTTCGTAACATTCTCTACCTGGACCTAGTCAGTGACGACGTAATGAAACATGTTAAAATACGAATGGTTGTCCCGTGCCTATGAAACTGAGGACTTACTGCTGTTCACCAAGTTAAGACTTTCCCTCAAAGAGGCTGAACCAATACTGACTCTCATGAAACGAAGGAGGGTTCCCTAAAAGTTCACACTCCCCTATTCTATCCATCTCTCAAGCAAAGTCATAAACTATCACCACTTTCTGAATGGCAGGACGAGGGTGGTCTAGAACAGATGACACTCAAACAAACAAAATACACACTTTACAACTCGATTACGAACATTACAGGAATTGAAAAACGAGACAAACACTTTGCTAAACTGCTTTTTGGCTTTCTTTGGACCCTTCTTTGGGTTTTTGGGGTCTTTTCTTTTTCCTTTTTTTCTTTTCCATATTTTTTCTTTCTTATGGAATTTTTTTCTTTTTCCTTTGTTTTTTCGATTTTTTCTTTATTTTTTTTGTCCTCTTTTTTTTTTTGTATATAGTCAGCATCAGCACAACGAAAAAGAAATTACAACGACTTACAAACGACCTCCCCAAACCTATTCGAAAGAATAGGTTGGAGCACACACTTTACGAAAAAGAAGAAAAACAAACTCACAACACTCAAAATCGAAAAATAAGTCACAATGATAGTATAACCCCCTCCCAAAACCTATTCGTTAGAATAGGTTTCAAACAAAGGATCACACAATCTCACACTACCTCCTTCCTAGGAATTTAGCAATCTCAAAGCAAGGTGAAGACTTGTTGCCTCTTAGGTACATAATTACACGGGAGAACAACCACAAGACTCTAACATGCATCATCTTATTATAAAGGCCTTCATGAACCGCAGTAGAGAAAACACCACTAAGTGATGTCGAGACTACCAAGCTTAACTAAGTGCATATATAAATGTGACAAGCCAAGCGAGAAAAACCTCAAACAAATTCATAGAGATGAAATGCATGGTCAAACGTCATAACTAGTTAATCTACCCAATAAAAAAGTTCAAAAAATTTGGCAATAAACTCCACACAAAAACATGCAAAACTATACTAGGATGAATGTAGTGTATGCAACTAAATACTAAGAAAGCGGTAAACGTGCAAATGCAAACAAAGTACAAGATACAATAAGCACATGATACCATACTCAACATCATAAAGCCAAACAATACTAACATCATGGTTCACATCCCATCCCCCCTCATGAAACTCAAGCTAGTCCCTAGCAAAAGAGAATGAGGAAATAAAAAGTGATACTAGATGTTATCGAATAGTTTGGCCTCGGTCGGCTGAGTATACAAGAATGGACTTGTGAAAAGACTAATAATTAGGATCGTAATCCCCATAATAGTCCCTCCACAAGTCAGACAGAAGATCATTGGATTGATGTAGGGCCTCCTGTTGGTGACTGATGAGCTGTTGCTGCTCCCACATAATCTCTCTCATATTCCGGCGATGCTCCTCAGCTATCACCCAATCGCGGTTGCGTTGGGAAATGTATCCATCAAGATTATGTTGCAAACCTTAGACAAAAGTGGTCAAGGCTGCAACACTAGCATCAACTCTAGCGAAATGGTCATCGAGGTAGGTCCGAAAATCAGAGAAATCAATACCTCTAGACCCATGTGGTGCTCGAGGCGGTGCATGTGGCGGTCTACTAACAGAAGGAATATCAGGAACTCGGCCAGCTCCATCATCAGTATCCATAGCATCCTCATCTTCCTCATCATCATCATCATCAGAATCACGCTGTCGAAGGGAAGCCTCAACATCAGCAGAAGCAACCATGGGGTTCTTTATACGATACCTATTCAATTGCACATCAATAGTTGATGGGGAAAGAGCCGCGACATCAGAATCCCCCTCAACAATGTCCTCAACCCCATGATATTTGTAATAAGCCGTGATGAAACTTGGAAAAATGAAGGGCTTCTTCTTCTTCTCCCAATGACGCTCGTATTCTTCATACATGATCTTCCCGATGTCTATACGATGCTGGCCCAACAAGCAGTAGAGGAGCTCAGCATAGTTCGGTTGAATTCATGTGTCATTCTCCCTAGGAATCAGATTGGCAATACAAAACTTCATCACCACCTTAGACTCAAGACTAAGGTCACTCTAATGGATCCGTCCTGGTTGTGCCCCGGATTCTGGAAACACATATTGCTTGTTGCAAATTATCTCATCCGTGATATCACTTCCAATCCCCCTAGTAGCCCTGGAATACACATAAGAATGGTCATTCCCTGTGAACTCCCGTTCCCCCATATGAATAAAATGAGAAATTGAGGCAGGAGTCCATGGAACGATTACGCCTCTAACAAGAACACCCTCCTTCTCTTCAAGATCCGTATAGCCAACATAAAACTCATGGAGAAGGCTCTTATCATACACCTTGAAACGGTTGGAAGTAAACCAACCCCAATTCCTCTTCTTAGCCAAACGATAGAGCACCTTGTAACCCGGTCGGTTAGCATGGCCTTCTGGAATCTCAATCCTCCGATCAGGAATGGTCGATCGTCCACCTTCAGCAAGCTCCACTTGGAGCCTTAAACGGACGTCGATAGCAGAAAGCGACAGCTCAAACAACTCATGAGAAGGTTGGGAGCTTGAATCTACCCCTTTGCCCTTCTTGCTCTTAGATGAGCCATCTTTCTTCTTGTCACGTGGTGGCATGGTACCTACAAGCAACAATTAGTATCTTGTACAACAAAAAACAGATTCATGCATATGCAAATGCAAGAGTGAAACAAACGAGTGATAACATCAACAATCGTACTCCTCAAAAGCTCCATGTCTAATGTAGCCACTTCTAGAACTAAAATGCAACACACCAACATATCTTAGACATGTAACATATCACATTAATCTCATGCTAGACAACAAATAACCTTAAATCATAAGGCTCAAATCATACCATAGTAGCAAAAAATCTAGCACCAAAAATCCTCAAACTCATCAATCATGCGTTCTACCATCATGTCCATCATCATTGTATCAATAAGCACAACTATAAACATGGAATGAAATGAAAAGAAACAATGCATATCAAGACAGAGACATCTAGTAGGCAAAATTGTCAACCCAACAAACCAAGCAAAATTGAACATGCAATTGATAGTGAATAACGTTTCTAATCACACAAACAATCAACCCATACATCATATAAGCTCAATGGAAGCCTAAATCGAAAAACCCCCAAATTTGAAAAATTAGGGTTCATGTGAAGTTACCTCAGATCCGAAGAATGAATGAACTAGGATGAAATTTATTCGGATAGAATGAAATAGCACGTAATGAGCTTCGATTGAAGCTAAAGAACACAAAATTTGATGGAGAATTCAAGGTTTTATGTAAGATGGAAGATATTTTGAGTTTTTGGGTGTTTTGGAGTAAGAGAGTTGAAGAAGATGAGAGAATGAGGAGATTGGGGAGAAATCCCGTCTCTTTATTCTCTGAGTACGGGGGGCGAATCGCCCCGTATGCGGGGTGAATCGCTTCCCATTGCCAGAGAGCCTGAAGCTCTCTGGCGATGTGGGGCGATTCGCCCCCCACCTCCAGAGGTGGGGAGACGAAATTTTTCCGAAAAAGTTCAGTTTTTATCCCCGAAAACCATTTTCCTCACGAAAAACACTCGAAAAATTTCACTCAAACATAAACATAAGCACAAAACATCATATAAACTAACAAATTAACATAAATAAAGACAAATTGTTCAATGTATGAATGCAATGCAATGCAATGCGATGCAATAAAGCGATAAAAACTCCGGGTTGCCTCCCGGACAGCGCCATTGTTTATAAAGTCTCTGACTGGACTTCTTCTTGCTCTTTAGTTCTTGTACTTGAGGGTACTAGACTTACCATTCATCGATCTCTTCCTCATGCCTAGTACCTGTGAGTGAGAATGGATATATACAACAAGACCAAAGTAGTTAATAGAATGAGAAGCATTGAAGTGAGGACTAGGATCAGATATGGCTCGCAACACATGTTGCTTGCCATCCACCTCAATGGTGCAAGTTCTTCGGTAGATGTCGATTACGGAGCGTAGCTTAGTCAAGAACGTTCGCCCCAAGAGAACAACATCCCCCATTCCCGGTGTATACGCCGGCATCACAACAACGTTGGTGTATACAGAAGCTTCACCAATCTTAACCAATACGTTCTTCACAATGCCTTCGGGTCGTACAAAGGATCCATCCGCAAGTTGCACAATAGCCTTATGCTCCGAAAGCTCTCCAAGGCCACTCTTATCAAACACATTCATAGGGAGCACAATCGAGTAAGAACCCGTATCAAGTGTAGCACGGACATCTTCAAGTTCACCAATCCCAACCTTCACATTGAAACTATCAGGAAATGGCTCGGGATCTTCTTGCTCCTCATCGCTAACATCAAAACCAAGGTCCTTCTCTTCTTCCTTGGCTAGTGGGGTCTCCCCATCCTTGCAACACTCACAATTAGCAACCTTCTTGATGGTGATTTCAACAGGAAGATCACCCACCAAGGTAATAGACATCGACTTCTCAGTGTTGCTAGGCAACTTCCCTTGCTCCCTACTTGCTCCACGGTCAATCAACTCTTGCATCTTTTGATGAGCAAGCCTAGTGCTTGCCTCCAACTCATCAAGTCTCGCCCTTGTCTTCTCCGAATCTTCTTCATAACGCTTAAGAAAACTGTTAGGAAACTTGTAATTTTGATGAGAAATTAACCATGCTAAATTAAGGAAAGTCCAGTAACTAGTACTCTTAAGGTCCATAGGAATTTAGAATTTTAAGAACATTGTAAAAGAGGAACGTTTCCTGAAGACTTAGAGTAGGTGCTAGATAGGTTAGTTTTACCGCTTATGATGTATCTTTTTTTCTGAAAAGAAATACAACCTATTGAAGCATTTGCTGATGATGTACTTTGTTTACACAAACAAACTATTGAAGCATTTAGAACCGTTCAAAAACTTGAAGATTTCGAAGAACTGAAGACTAGAAGATTTCTGAAGACTGGTATCTATAAAGGCACATGTTGCTCAGAAAGTGGAAACTTCAGAAACAACATTGCGTAAGTGAAAATCTAAACGACAGAGTAGGTTGTGCTTGCTGAAACTGAGACTGACCACTTGCTGATGAACATTTGTGACCTCTTGCTGAAAGTACTTGCATTTGCGCTCCAATGTTACTGTTTGAATTTCATTCAAATGAGCATTAAATGCAAAGCATGCACGCGAAGGACATGAAGACTAGAAGACAAACAAAAGACGCTGCTGAAAGTACAAAAGCAAGATAGTGACATCCTAAGGAACAAAAGCCTTAGAATTTGAAATTCAAACGGCTCCTTGATTCACTATAAATAGAGGTCATCCGACAAAGAGTTGAAGTGTGTCAACAACGTGATCAAACTCTCACTTGTGCTTAAACTCACATACCCTTCAAATACTCTTTACTGCCATTGATCCGTTGCAAGACTTAAAGCTTGAAAAAGCTACTTGTGAAGAAGTAGAACATACTCGGCTAAGAAATTAGTTAAGTGTTTTTTCTTTCGAACAAGAACAAGTCTTGACACCAGAAACAATCAAACTTGTCTACTGCAAAGTATTCAAAGTTTTGTTTCTTAGATTACTTGTTGTAACTGAATAAGTTATAATTAAGTTATCTCATCCCAAACCTCTCTAACTGAAAATACACCCTTTCAGGCGTGATATTCAGGGGGGAACTTAATCGAGCATAGTGTTGCTGATTGAAAGTCCCAAGTTTGGTGGAGAACAAGGTTTCGTTCTCTAGTTAAGTTGGAAACGAAGCAAGTGTGCTTTGGTTTCTGTTTGAATCGCTCTAGATAGGTGTTGTAAGGAACCTCAAACTTGTCTTAGTGGATTCAGTCCTAGAAAGGACAAAGTGGCTTAGTTGAGAGATTGCGCCACTCTCAGATACCACTATAAAAGTGTTTGTGTGATTTACTTACTGCATTTAGTTTTCAGCAAAACATATCTATCTGTACACAGTCACTCACTTCACTTGCTGAAACTATCACTTACTGACAAAGCACTTATTGTATCAAAGACTTCCGCTCTCTAATTTTAAGTATCAGCAAAACTAGTTACTGAGAAGTAACTTGCGCTTGCTGAGAAAGTTAAGTCTCAGCAAACTCATTACTGAAAAGTAATAATGTTAGGAAACTTGTAATTTTGATGAGCAATTAACCATGCTAAATTAAGAACAGTCCAGTAACTAGTACTCTTAAGGTCCATAGGATTTTAGATTTTTAAGGACATTGTAAAAGAGGAACGTTTGCTGATGACTTAGATAGGTGTTAGATAAGTTATTTCTTTTGTGTATGACGTATTTTATTTTCTGAGAAGAAAATAATTTATTGACACTTTAGCGTATGATGTATTTTATTTTCTGAGAAGAAAATATCTTATTGATGCTTAGCTTTAATGAATCTTATTTTCTGAAAAGAAAATGACCTATTGAAGCATTTGCTGAAGATGTATTTTGTTTATTACAAACAAATTATTGAAGCAAATAAGAAACCGGTCAGAATCTTGAAGACTTTTGAAGATCTGAAGACTTGAAGACTTGAAGACTTGAAGATTGCTGAAAACTGGTAAGGCACGTGTTGCTCAGAAAGTGAAATTTTCAGCAACAGCATTGCATAAGTGAAAATCTGAAAGACAAAGTAGGTTGTGCTTGCTGAAACTGAGAATGAACACTTGCTGATGAACATATGTGACCTCTTGCTGAATGTACGTGATTTTGCGCTCCAATGTTACTGTTTGAATTCTATTCAAATGTGCATTTAATGCAAAGCTTACACGCGAAGGACATGAAGACTAGAAGACAAACAAAGGTTGCTGCTGAAAGTACAAAAGCAAGATAGTGACATGTTAAGGAACAAAAGCCTTCGGATTTGAAATTCAAACGGCTCCTTACTTGCACTATAAATAGAGGTCATCCGGCAAAGAGTTGAAGTGTGTCAACAACGTGATCAAACTCTCACTTGTGCTTAAAAACTCACAAACCTTCAAATACTCTTACTGCCATTCATCCGTTCCAAGACTTAAAGCTTGAAAAAGCTACTTGTGAAGAAGTAGAACAAACTCGGCTAAGAAATTAGTTAAGTGTTCTTTCTTTCGAACAAGAACAAGTCTTGACACCAGAAACAATCAAACTTATTTACTACAAAGTATTCCAAGTTGTGTTTCTTAGATTACTTGTTGTAACTGAATAAGTTATAATTAAGTCATCTCACCCCAAAACTCTCTAACTGAAAATACACCCTTTCAGGCGTGATATTCAGGGGGAACTTAATCGAGCAAAGTTTTGCTGATTAAAAGTACCAAGTTTGATGGTGAACAAGGTTGAAGTTCTCTACTTTAGGTTGGAGACAAAGCAAGTGTGCTTTGGTTTCTGTTGAATCGCTTTAGATAGGAGATTGTAAGGAACCTCAATCACATCTTAGTGGATTCAGTCCTAGAAAGGACAAAGTGGATTAGTTGAGAGATTACGTCACTCTCAGATACTACTATAAAAGCGTTTGTGTGATTTACTTACTGCATTTAGCTTTCAGCAAATTATATCTGTTTGTATACAGTCACTCACTTCACTTGCTGAAACTCTTTACTTGCTGAAAAAACACTTATTGTTTCAAAGACTTCCGCTCTCTGATTTAAGTACCAACAAACCAAGTTACTGGAAAGTAACTTACGCTTGCTGAGAAAGTTAAGTATCAGCAACCTCTTTACTGAAAAGTAATAAGTACTTGCTGAGAAAGTTTTTAAACGACAAAAGTTTAAAAAGACTATTCACCCCCCCTCTAGTCTTTTCTTGTTGTTTAAAGGGACCAACAAATAAGTACTTGCTGAGAAAGTTTTTAAACGACGAAAGTTTGAAAAGACTATTCACCCCCCCTCTAGTCTTTTGTTGTTGTTTAAAGGGACCAACAAGTGGTATCAGAGCTGGAGGTTCTCTAACCTTCAGCACTGAACCTAGATCCCCTTAGGTGCTTTCCGCAAATCACTCTCACTTGATCAGTTTGGTAGTCTTTTGCTGACATGATGTCTTTAGGAGACGCTCCCTTGTTGAAGCTGGAAAACTACGAAAAATGGCGAAACAACATGATGCTACATCTTGAGGTCATTAATGATGAGATAGTTACTGTCATTAATGATGGACCTATCAAGATCACTAAGGTTGAGAGAAGTTTTCCTCACAAAACCACAGAAGCTGGTAAGGAAACTATCTTAGGCGAATCAGTTGATACTGTCGTTCCAAAACCAAGAGAGGAATGGACTTCTAACGAAGCCAAGAGATTTCGTCTTGATGGCCAAGCAAGAAACATCATCATTCGATCAACTCCGGATACTATACAGTGCAAACTGTGGGGTGCTAAAACTGCTAATGAAGCTTGGAAAATGGTTCAAGATCTTTGTGCTGGATCTGACAAAACCAAGGAAAACAAACTCGAAGTGCTGTAGTTAAAGTTCCAGAACTTTAAACAAGGTACAAATGAATCACTGGAAGACTTGGACTTCAGATTCACAACTCTAGTTAGTGAGATGGCAGCCTTGGGTGTTGGAAATCTTTACTCAGATTCTGAGAAGGTGAAAACCATCATCAGAAGTATGAACCAAGAATGAATCCACACTCAGAACTTCTACTACAATCAAGGAATGTCAGACATTACACCAACAGAGTTGTTCTCTCATCTTGCTACTGTCAACTACGAGACAAAGCAAAGAGAAAATGTGTTTGCTGAAAAATCACAAAACATTGCTCTTGCTGCAAAGCCGTCATCTTCTGAAAAGAAGAATGATAAAGAGCCTGCTGATGAAAATGCTTTGGTTGTCAAAAACATGAAGAAATTCATCAGTAAGGAACTCGAAAGGCGAAAAGCAAAAGAGAAGCTGAAAAAGCATCTTGGTAACAACTACCATAAGTACAAAAATGAGACTAGCTCGCTGAACAAGCAAGCTCAGCAAGCAACCTCATCAGAAGAACCAGCAGTTGGAAATTATCTCTGTTTTTACTGCAAAAAGCCTGGACACTTCAAAGCAAATTGTCCTTTGCTGAAAGGCAAATCTGCTGAAAAGAAGAAGAAGTTCAAAAGAGCTTTTATTGCTGAAGAAAAGAAGAAGCTTCAAGCAAAAATCGATGCATTGTGCCTTAATACTAGCTCTGAAGACAGTGAGGAAGAAAGCTCAGACACTGACGATGAAGAAGCCACTCTTGACGTAGAGATTGGCAAGGAAGTTTGTGGAATAGCTATGGAAGCTTATCCAGATGTGTCAAACTACGAGTTCTGCCTCATGGCCGGTCAGGTAAACAATCCTACCTCTGACTCTGACTCAGAAAGTGAAGACGAGATTGACCTTGACAAGATTCAAGGAGAAATCGAAAGATTTGAGAAAACTCTGAGCAAACAGCAAGAGAAACTACAGAATGCTAAAACTCTGACCAAGAAGACTACTGAAAAGTATGTCTTGGTGAAAGAAGAGACATAAGAAAAGAATGTTGAAATAAGGCGTCTAAAGAAGTTGATTGCTGAAGCTATAGAGAAGAATTCTCAAATGGCAATAGAATTGGAAGAGTATCATTCCTCGATTCTAAAGTTACTTGCTGAAATCCAAGAGATGAAAAAGATGAAAATCAATTTCAAATCTTATGCTGATGCAAGTAATACGCTGACTGAACTGAACTCTTATTTGAGAGATCCATCTCAGAAAGAAGGTTTAGGTGCAACGTATGAAGGTGATGACGTAATAATCTTGAGTAAAGACAAATCACCGATTTCCTTTGTACGTGCTACTGATATCAACCAGAACTCTATCAGTTTGGTCAATCTAAGGTTGCTGAAAAATGCAATCAAGTACCTACGACCGTAAAGCCCGCTGTTGCTACTCAAAGTAACAAGACTTTAAAAGGAAAACAGGTTGCTGAAAAGCAAACTGTAAAGAAAAAGGATGTTGTAAAGCATTCCGCCAAACAAGTTGCGGAAAAGAAATTTGTTAAGTCAAAAGGCAAAATTACTAAAAGTAATCAGAAGACCTTTGCTGACAAACCTGAATCAAGTAAGGTTGCTGACACAAAAGCTCAGCATTCTCCGAAAAGTGGACTCGGTTTCAAAACCAAGCAAAGTCAACTTTTTCACGAGTATAAGCAAAGTCAACAAAGATACTTCAAAGAGATGAACAAAATCAAGCCTAAGAGTTCTGAAAAGACTCAAAATGCTAGGACTAGAAGGAACCTTGCTAGAAAAGAACTTACTGAAAAGTATGTTCAACAAAAAGGTCAACCGAGCAAGACACCACATCAGAAAGTGGACTTGATCAGCACAAATCAAAAGTCTTTTGGCTCAAAATCTTGTAGTTCCCCAGCAAGTAGAAAACAAGTCAAAGTTGAAAAACTTAAGACTGGGGTTTCCACTGGATTGCATTCTTGAACATGTTAATGGACATCCAATATTGGATAATTAACTTGTTTGCTCTTGATTGTGCAGACTTCAGCCACGGAGACAAACGATGCAATCTGGCACTTTACAGTGGTTGTGGAAAGCACATGACGGGCAACAAGAATAACCTTATAAACTAGGGTAATTTGCATCAAGATCCCCTGTTAGTTTCATCAATTACACATTGGCCCCTACTAGTTCAACAACTACGCATTACCGCATGTTAGTGCAAATCAATTACATTTTAACCCACGACCTTGACTTTTAGCGAATTAAGGCCTGGAATGTACCATTTTACCCTCATTTAAGTTTTAGTTTTCAAAAAAACCCAAACAACTTCAATTCTATTTTATTACATATTTGACTCTAAATTTTTCTATTTTACAAAATTGACTATAAATTATTTAAATTAACCCCCATTAGTTATCTAAATCTCAAAATGTTCTTAAATATTATAACAAAATGACCCATACACAATTATTGATTCATATTTCACTCCATATTATTTATAAAAGAAAAAAAAAACAAATTAAAAAAAACAAAAACAAAATAAATATACAGCTCATCGGAGCTGTTTGAAAGCTCCGATCGGAGCTTTTGACAGCTCCGATCGGAGCTGCCCAATGGGAAGCTCCGTTGGAGCTTTAAACAGCTCCGATCGGAGCTGTTAAAAGCTCCGAATTGGAGCTTTCAAAAGCTCCGATCGGAGCTGTTTAGAGCTCCAATCGGAGAATCCGATTGGAGCTCTAAACAGTTCCGATCGGAGCTTTTGAAAGCTCCGATTCGGAGCTTTTAACAGCTCCGACCAGAGCTGTTAAAGCTCCAAATCGGAGCTTTTAACAGCTCCAATCGGAGTTGTAATAACAGCTCCGATTGGAGCTGTAAAAGCTCCAACCGGAGCTGTACTTTCCGGCAGCTCCGGAAAAAATTTCGGTGTCGGAGCTGGAGAAGAGGACTTAAAAAAAAAAGAATAAGAAAATAATAAAAATAAAAAGAAAATAAAATTAAAATATGAAAGGAAAAAGGAAAAAGAAAATAAAATAAGTTAAGGGAGTGTTTGGCTAGCCACATTTTCAGAAAATTTTGGACTTGATCAACTCGATTGGGGTAAAACGTAATAATTGAACTAGTAGGGGGAAAAATGAAATGAGGTGCACTAACAGGGGTTCATTCTGAAAATTTCCCTATAAACTATAGACGGTGGTCTAAAAGTCCAACAATAAGGTTTGTTGGTGGAGGCGTTGGTTCTACAAAAGGCTTTGGTGACGTGAAGTTAGGATGCATTACCATTACGGGAGTTCTTTATGTCAAAAATCTTAAGTTTAATATTTTCAGCATGAGTCAATTTGCTGACAAAGGATATTTCATCAAAATCAAAAGTGATGAATGCAAACTTATAGATTTCGAGACAAAGAAGGTTATTATGATTGTAAGAAGATCAGGAGGCTTGTACACCGTAGATTGGTCTTCAGCAATCGTTGAAAACTGCCTTGTCTCAGGTCACGATTGCCTTGCTGAAAAAGCATGGTTATGGCATAAACGAACAAGTCATCTAAACTTCAAGACGCTGAATAAGCTGTCTAAAAAGGCACTTGTAGTTGGATTACCTAAGGTTACTTTTAAGAACGATGGAGTTTGCAATGCATGTCAACAAGGAAAGCAAACCAAATCTTCTTTTAAGAACAAGGCAGTACCGTCAACTACAAAACCTTTACAACTCTTGCACATGGACTTGTTTGAATCTTCTTCAATAAGCTATGCTAGTAAGAAGTATGGTCTGGTGGTGGTAGATGACTATTCAAGATTCACTTGGGTAGTATTTATCAAGCACAAATCTGAAACAAGGACTGAAATAGCTAACTTGTTGAATAAGCTTGAAGTCATGAAAAATGACAAGGTAAAAGTCATAAGGACAGACCATGGTACTGAGTTTGTAAACCAGTACATAACTGAGTATTGCACTTCAAAAGGCATACAACATCAGTTATCCTCAGTAAGGACACCACAACAAAACGGTGTTGCTGAACGGAAGAATCGTACCCTAAAAGAAGCCGCAAGAACAATGCTTGCTGACACTGAAATAAGTGAGGCTTACTGGGTTGAAGCGATTAATACCGCCTGTTACACTCAAAACAGATGTTTGATTACTAAGGATTACAACAAAACTCCATATGAGTTATTTGTTGGTAGACCTCCTAATATCACTCATCTAAGAGTATTTGGTTGTAAGTGTTTCGTTCTTAATAACGGTAGAGAATACCTAAGAACATTTCAACCAAAGGCAGACGAAGCGATATTTCTTGGTTACTCCTTGCATAGTAAAGCTTATAGAGTTTACAACAAAAATGCACAAAAGATCGAAGAATCAGTGCTTGTTGTATTCTACGAAAAGACACAAGGAGTGCCTGTTGAAGAAGAAATATCAGAATGTATGAAAAAGCTAATCATACATGAGCAAAGAACTGAATCTAATGCTAGGCAAATCAAGTCAATTGAACTAAATAATGATTCTGACAATGACTCTCCTCCCCCAAGTCATGACAAGATAAATATTCCCAGCAAAAGACGCAGTTGCTCCAGAAGTTGCTGAAACTACGCAATCTCCCGTGCCTGCTGATGAGTTACCACAATCTAGCAATTCTGAACAAGCAGTTGCTGATGAACCAATCTCAGCAGAGACACAAAATCCCAGTAGTACTGAACAAGTACATGCTGAAGAGTCACATGCTGATGAGCAAACATATCCATATCCAATGAGCAGAAAACCTGTTAACAAATGGATTAGAGATCATCCCTCTACGGATATGATTGGTGATATTGATAAACGCAAAGTGACTAGATCCAAAGTTTGTGCTACTCATGGACTTGCTGAAGAAGCAAATGTCGTAGAAGTAGAATCATTGTTCTTTTGCTTTGTTTCATAAATTGAACCTAAGACCATAGAAGAAGCTTTAAAGCATTCTGAATGGATCAAGGCAATGCAAGAAGAACTGGATCAATTTGAAAGGAACAAAGTCTGGAAACTTGTACCACTTGCTGAAGGGAAGAAAGCTATTGGTACAAAGTGGGTGTTCAGAAATAAGCTGAGTGAGTCTGGTGAAGTAACAAGAAACAAAGCACGTTTAGTTGCTCAAGGTTACTGTCAGACTGAAGGATTGGACTATGATGAGTCTTATGCATCAGTTGCAAGATTGGATGCAATTAGGCTTTTCTTGGCCTTTGCTGCTCACAATGACTTCATTGTTTACCAAATGGATGTTAAAAGTGCATTCTATGAAATCGATTGAGTTTCTCACACATCAGAGACACTATATAAAGAAGGAGTTAGGGAAAGACAAAATTCTTTAACTCACATTTCCTTTCTCTGCAAATTTTAGCCTGAATCTACTATACCTCCGGTCAAAAAGCAAACAATCTTTTTCGTACACATTTCTCACTATATAAAGAAATGGCACCAAAGAGATAGTCATCTAAGACATCAAAGTCGTCTAAGGTTGATAGTGCTGAAAAATGCACTGCTCCGGTGACTAACACAGCGAAAGTTGTGTTGAAAAATGATAGAATCACAGAAAAACTTATGTCTCCCTCATATCTTGACACTGCAAAGTGTGAGATGATGATGCAATGGGGTGGTTTTGCAAAAGAGAAGTATATCTGATACTTCTATGAACAAGAACTAGACAGTGACAATGAAGAGGCGCTTGACTTCATTAAACAGCAAGGCCTCATTCATTTTATAACTGCTCTCCCTAAGCAAGTGAGTATGTTAGATACTATGGAATTCTACAACAATGCAGAAATCCAATCCCTAACGGATAGTCAAGGAGTCACTGAAAAAGTGATATTTTCTACAATTCAGAACACGCAAATCGTCCTGAAATGGACTGATTTAGCAGAAATCTTTCAGATTCCAACCACTGGAACTGAAGATGACATCACTGCCAGTGATGTCAGAAATGAGAAAATGAAGAAAGGAGAGATTGCTCCCGTGACTTGGACAAAACACGTTAAGAGGAAGCATCTCTGCCACTCACTTGGTCTAGTAGCTCTGCTACTAATCAAAGTCTTGGACTCCCAAGTTGGAGGAATAGACCAAGTAGGCTTGAGAAGGTGGCCGTTGCTGATGCATATATATGAGAACAAAACGAAGCTCAACTGGGCAAAGTACATTTTCAACAGACTTGTTGATTGTGTTACTAAGTTTAAGGTCATGGTTGAAGACAACAAGGTCTCACCTACCTTCCCAGTCATGTATGGACTGAAGATATGCTTTATCCTTGAACACTTTAGGATTCAGCTGAGAAACCCATTGCCAATCAAGAAATCTGTATGCAATGTGGGAAGAGCCTTCTACAAGCAAAATGTACCTAAGACTGCTGGCAAGAAACTCGAAAAATCAAAGAAGACAACAGCTGCAAATGTTGTCAGCACAAGCCAGCAAGAAAGGTATACAACAGCTGCAGATGTCACCACTCAGCAAGAAAATGCTCCAGCAACTGAAAAAGTTGTTGACGAAACTGCTGTAGATGGTGATCATGCTAACACCACTACACCCGTTGCTGAAAATACAACTACTGACGCCACTGCTGGGAAACTGGAAAAATCCAAGAAGAAAAAGAGGAAAGCTGAAGATGACACTCAGACTGCAGCGTCATCATCTAACCTCGTCCCCAAGAGAAAAAAGACAAATAACCCAAGAAAGAAAACACTGGCTCGGAAGTCAGTACCAATTGTCCATGATCTCTCGGACGATTCTCAAGCAGTTGCTGAAAAGCAAGCTCTAGTAGATGTTGACAAGGTGGTTACTGAAACCTATGTCTGCAATGTTGAAGTGTTTGCGGAAGCCTTCAACAATCAACTTAATGTTGATTCATCTACTGAGAATAGACCACAAGGCAGTGAAAATGAAATTCCTGCCCCAATCCCAGATATCTACATTGTAGATAATCTTGATGATCAGACTCTAGAACCAGTGACTGATATCGCTGCTGATATAAGAACCGCGGCACTTGCTGAAGCTGTCGTTTGCTGAAAAGATGGTTGCTGAACAAGCAACTCATCAAGTTGCTGAAGAACCAATTGCTGAGACCGTAATGGTTCAAGTCCCAGAGGTTGCTGAAACAACACAAGAAGCATTATTCGACGACGCATCTCGTGATGCTGAGAATACTGGCCCCAGTTCACCAAAAACATCATTGACAAAGTTCAACTTGTGCTGGAAGAAATAAGCCATCAAATGGAGTTGGATATTGAAGAAACATCCAACAAATCAATCGATGTTTTTATGACAAGCAGTGAGCTTAAGGGTCAAGATGCCTCTGCTCAACTTGTCATTTCAGAGACAAGGGAGATTGCTGAAACCGCACAGCTTTCTCAAAAAGAGCAAGAAAAGAAGTCTGTTGAACAAACAGTCCCAAAAATTGAAGAAGCTGTTAATGCTGAAAGGACTGAGTCACCACTTGTCCTTCTTCAGCAGGTAGTTAACTCAACCGTAAGCAAATCTTCACTTTCTGAAACTCAATCTTTTGCTAATATTATAATTTCTCTACAGACTTCTCAAGATACAAGTCAGACGGTTGCTGAAGCCTCTGCACCAGAATCAACACTTCCTGCTCAGCAGGTAGTTAAAGTTTTTGGTAATTCAACTAAGTTTGATAACTTAGTACTTGTATCTAACTTACAAATATTTCAGGATGAACAAATGAAGGTTGCTTCTCAAGCTCCTCAAGGAATGGAAATAGTACCCGCACAAACAAGTGTGCAACATGAGCTTGCTGAATCTCAGCAGGTAAATCATGTTTCATCTTTGGACTCTAAGACTATTATCCAAATCTTTCCTGAACATAATGTTATTCTTTTTCAGGCTCAAAAGGAGACCACTGAAGTGGTTCACATCACTGAAGATCCAAAAGTAAGTTCTGAAGAACTTTACTTAGACTTCAAGAGAACTACCTTGTCAAGAGTTGCTAAGTCTGTCAGCAACTGGCAAAGGTACAGAAGGATGGACTTTTCTGACCTTCATCTTCATCTATCCAGCGAGAAAAAGAGGTCTTCTTTGCTGAAGCTCGAGACCTTTGTCCACTCTATACTTCCAGAAGACATGTCATATTCTCAGCTAATGAGCTCAAATCTGATTGCTCAAATCAGAGAGAATATGAAGGCCAAATTTAAGAGTGCCTCTCTAGCTGAACAAGCTGTGATGCTCAAGGGTTCTTTTGTACCCGTGGTGGCTGATCCCCAAAAAATCAATGAAGAAGAGGAAGTAACGAGTGTTGCTTTGTACAAGCATCTCGAGTTGGTTATTTAACTGATGATGATGATGAAGAAGAAGATGAAAACATCCCTACTGATCCCAGTGATGATGAAGGGAAAGATTCTAAGGATAAAAAGGACGACGATGATGAGAATCAAGGTCCTAGTCCTGATGCTGGTGGACTCAAACTGACAGTTGCTGAAACTGAGAATCAAGACAATCAGCAAGCTGAACAAACACCAACTCAGCAAGAATCTCAACCTGCTCCTGATGAGACAAGTACTCAAGCACCTGTTCAAGGCGCTGATATTGAGGAAGAATATGCCAGAAAGCGAGCCGCTTTGAAACATGGCAAAGGCAAGCTTTCTGATGCCGAGTTATCTTTACTCGATGTCAAGGTCACTGATCCAAACCTTGAAGATGATGAAGAAATGGATGAAGATTACCAAAGAGCACTTCAAAATAGTCTCCAAATTCATGCAAGGCATACGCAAAATTTGGATATTGCTCAATCTTCAGGAGTAAAGCCACAGGAAGTCCTCTCCCTTCCACTTACTACTGGTGAAACTCCAGCAATTGAGTCTCAAACGTTTCCTGATGAATGTGTATTTTACACTTTCATTCGAGTCTTTTTCACCTATTTTAGCTATCCTCTATGTTAATTTAGCTATATTTTAGTGCATTTTATTAGAATAGTGTCACGTTTCCCTTTAGATTTTATTTTACATGTTTTGGTTGAAAATCGAGGATTTCCGGGCAATTATATTGAAGTTGACAAGGAATTGGTGTTCCAGAAGCCTATTTGGAGTATCTGAAGGTTTCCGGATAGGATTTGGAGTCTAGGGGTCGAATCTGGAGGTTAGAAGGCCACTAGAAGTCAGAATTCGAGTTCGAAAAGGGGAAGAAATCCAAAAATGCGTCGAAAACGCGGAAATCCGCGAAAAAGTCTCCGGGGCGAACCGCCCCACACTTATTCGAGGCCTATATATAGTTGCTCAGTTTTCTCCGAAAATCTTTTCCAGACCTACTTTCTCACCTCTCTCTGTAGTTTTAGGAAGGAACTTCCCAGAGCCTGTTCTGGGGGTTCGTAGCTTAGGGGACACTTTTTCATAGCAGTTTGGAGCTTGTAGGATCGCAATTCTTCGGAGATTGACAACCTTCGGTAACATTGTATCTTACAGTTTATTCTACTTATTCTTATTTATCTTTCAACATGTTTTCTTGTATGATTTCTGTTGATTGCATGCCTATTATGAGTAGCTAAACTTATCGTTGGTGGTAGTATGTGAATTCTTAGCGAAGGGAAGATAATCATGCTAATGGCTATATCGCGCATTATACTCCGTGTTATTACTTTATTTCGTTGATCAGGCTCAGCCTAAATTCTCGTATGTTGTATTAATTATTATGCACAATTGGACCCTCGTCGACCTATACGCGAGTTTATCTTCGTAGTGTTGAATAATTACGGAACACAATAGGACAATAGTGATTGACTTGTCAGACCCATTATCTTCGTAGTGCTTAATAATTGCAACAGGACATTAGATTGATCAAAGATCTCCATGCAAGACCGAGGAATTTATGCATGATTATCGACCCGTTACGCTTTGAAGGATCATACTATCACCAATCTCCATTATCTGCTAGAAACCCCTTTGCTATTACGTTTGCTGTTTTTATATTCTAAATTAGATTTGATAAAGCTAGTTATAGTCCTGAGAGAACGACACTCGAGTCATTCTACCGCTACACTACGGTTTTCGTTGTAGTTGTGGATTTGCCTTTGGCTAAATAACAAATATTATTTGACTGAACCGGAACTAACAAATCCGCGTCCATCAAATTGGCGCCCTTGCTGGGGACTATACTCCTTTTTTCTGTTTAATTTGTTTATATTTTCAGCTTTCGATTCCTAATTCTATTAGTTTTAGTTTTCCTTTTTAATCTCTCTCTGATACTGCTTTCCTAGTCTGTTACAGATAGTGTATGCCGCATACACGTTCTGCAGGAACTCCACTTGCTGATTCAATTGCTGAGATCAACAGAGTCTACCACCAAAGAAGGCGACTACTCGAAAGGCGAGCACTAGAGGAAATAGAGGATACCGATTTCTCTGAGTCTCTACACAACCTTTTCAATGAAATCGACGGAATTGCAGAAGCTAGACCACTGAAAGCATGGGTTCAACCCACCAAGGATCGTATGAGGGGACCGGCAATTGTTCTTTCGTCTGCAACCCGAGATCTGGAAATCAAGAACCACGCATTCCAACAACTTCCGAGGTTCTATGGCTTAGCAAGGGAAGATGTGATGGGGTACTTTCACGATATCGATGATTTCGTCAACCAACTCCCACGACCCGGAGCTGAAATAACAACGGACGAGTTGAGGATGAAGGTTTTTGCTATGGGACTTGGCGACAGAGCCAAGTCATGGTTGAGTTCTCTACCAGCAGGCTCGTTGGACACTTGGGAGAAGGTTTTTTCAGCTTTCATGGAGAAATACTTCCCTCACACCTTGACTACCGCGCTAAAGGCGCAAATCACTAAATTCAAGCAGGACTATGATGAGACCATCTACACCGCATTTGAGAGATTCTAAGATCTCACGAACAAGTGCCCTCACCATGGTTTTGAGCTTTCTGACCTAGTCCAACACTTCTACAATGGACTAACCTTCGAGAACCAACAAGTGGTGGATTTCCAATGCCGAGGCAATATTTGGGAGGAAACCCCAGAAGCCGTCTGGGCAGTTTTCGAAAGGCTTGCTAAGGGTTCGCAGTTGAAGGACCCAAGAGCAATGGTTAGGAGACGTGGACCTGAAGCTCCATCGACTCAAGAAGCCCCTATGTATAGGGGGAATGGGGATCAATTCGAGTGCTTTACCAACGAATTAAAGCAAGTCCTCAAGAGCGCCACCGGAACAACTGTTTCGAACGAAGTATGCCGAATATGCAAGACCTATGGGCATGGGGCTCATATGTGTAGATCGGAGCTGGCGTACGATGATGGCAACTGGGCTCGAGGAGGCGAAGAGGAAGCCTTTTCTACGGAGTTTGGTACTCAAGAAGTTAGCTACGGACAAGACGGTAGGAATCCTCGAGGTGGATTTTGGAGAAGAGGATACCGTAACAATCAAGGATATGCACCGGCTAACCAAACTTATGGACCTAACCAAGACCGTAGTAGGCTAAACTATGGTAATGATCATCTACACCCAAAGTTTTCTCAAACGTTATGAAGAAGATTCTGAGAAGACTAGGGCAAGGCTTGATAGGTTGGAAGAGAGCACTAGGCTTGCCCATCAAAAGATGCAAGAGTTGATCGACCGGGGAGCAAGTAGGGAGCAAGGCAAGCTGCCTAGCAACACTGAGAAGTCGATGTCCATTACCTTGGTGGGTGATCTACCTGTTGAAATCACCATCAAGAAGGTTGCTAAGTGCGAGAGTGGCAAGAGGGAAATGCCCCCACAAGCCGAATAAGAAGAGATGGACTTTGGTACTAACAAGAGTGAAGAGGAGCAAGAGGATCCCGAACCACTCCCTCAAAGTTTCGATGTTAATGTCGGGATTGGGGAACTTGAAGATGTCCGAGCTACACTAGACACGGGATCCTACTCTAATGTGCTCCCTTTGAATGTTTTCGAGAAGAGTAACCTTGGAGAACTAATTGTGCATAAGGCTATTGTGCAACTGGCGGCTGGATCCCTTGTGAAACCCGAGGGCGTTGTGAAGAATGTATTAGTCAAGATTGGTGAAGCTTCTGTTTACACCGATTTTGTAATTATACCGGCGTCAGCACCTGGAACGGGGGATGTCATACTCTTAGGACGAACATTCTTGACTAAACTACGCTCCGTGATGGGCATATACAAAAGAACTTGCACTATTGAAGTAGATGGCAAGCAACATGTGTTGCACGCCATATCTGATCCACCTAATCCACCTGATATTTCTAACACTATTAATTACAGTGGTCTTAATGTCTATGTTCATTCTTATTCGCAGGATCGAGGCAAGGGAAGGAGATTCGTGAAGGGAAAGTCTAGTACCCACAAAAAGAAAAGCTAGGCGAAGACAGGAGTTGAGTCAGAGACATTAAACAATGGCGCTATCCGGGAGGTAACCCAGTGTTTTTTTTATCGCTTTCTTTACCGCTTTATTGCATGCATTCATACTTGAACAATTTGCTTTTCATATGTCAATTTGCTCGTTTCTGTGTCGTATGTGCTTATGTTGTATTCGAGTGCTATTTTTCGAGTGATTGTTTGAGGAAAATAGTTTTCGGGGACTAAAAACCGCATTTTAATTTGAAAACGATCGTCTCCCACCTCAGGAGGTGGGGGGCGAATCGCCCCACGTCCAGAGCGCGCGCGCGCGCTTTGGACGTGCGGGGCGGTTCGCCCCAGGCGTGGGGCGAACCGCCCCACGGCCTCCAGAGAATGAAAATCGGGATTTCATCCCCAAATTTCTCATTTTTCTCCATTTTCATCTTCTTAACTCCAAAATTTCCTCCATATTCAGAATAACTTCAAACCTTCATAACTTCTTCATCCTTCCATCATTTTGTGTGTTCTTTAGCTTCAATCGAAGCCCGTTACGTGCTCTATCTATCTATCCGAACAAATTTCTTCCTAGTTCATTCAATCTCCGGATTTGAGGTATTATCACATGAACCCTAATTTTTAAAATTTGGGTTTTTTTTGATTTATGCTTCAATTAAGCTTGTATGACGTATGGGTTGATGTTTTATGTGATTAGATTCGTTATTCATTATCAATTGCATGTTCAATTAGGCTTGGTTTGTTGATTTGAGATTTTTCCTATTAGATGATATTTCTTGTTAGGAAATGTATATCTTACTATCGTTCCATGCTTAAACATGTGTTTGTTGATATGATAATGATGGATGTATCGGTATAATTCATGATTTATGGAGTTGAGGATTTATGTTGGATTTTTTGATTACTATGGTATGAATTGAACCTTGTGATTCAAGGCATTTGTTGTTTAGCAAGAGCATAATGTGATATGTTATTGTAGTAGTTACATTGATATGTTGCGTAATGAAATAGCTAGACTAGACTTTGGGGTTTTGAGGAGTTGGATTTTTGAAGATATTGCTCGTTTGTTCACTCGTGTATTTACATATGCATAGGTCTGTTTTGCATCGTACAAGATACTAATTGCTGTTTGTAGGAATCATGGCACCGAGATCGAGGAGAGCTGGCGCGAACAGAAAGGGGAAGAGAGTAGCTTCAAGCTCCCAACCATCTCACCCTATGTTCGAGTTGTCTGTAGCTGCGGTAGAGGTGCGTCAAAGGCTAGAAGCGGAGATGGCCGACGGGGGGAGATCGATCATCCCTAACAGGAGGATTGATATTCCAGAGTCAGCAGTTGATAAAGCAGGGTATAGGACGCTATCACGATTGGGGTCACAAAGGAATTGGGCATGGTACAGTTCCAACAGGTTCAAAGGTTACGACGAGAGCCTTCTCCAAGAGTTCTACACTGGATACACAGATTTCGAGGAGAAGAATGGGGTACTAGTCCGAGGCCTGATTATACCGTGGACACCAGAGTACATTTCTTCATTCATCCATTTTGGGCATCAAGAATTCACAGGGAGCGACAATGCCTACCTGTATTCGAGGGCCGCTAGGGGGATAGGAAGACACATCATAGACGTGATCTGCAACAGGGCGTACCGATATCTAGAAATCGGGGGAGAACCTACACGGATCAGTCAGAGCGACCTTAGCATTGAAGCTAAGGTGATGATGAAATTTTGTATCTCCAACCTAATCCCTAGGAAGAATGACTCGTGGATTCAGCCCTACTACGCCGAGCTCCTCTACTACCTGATAGACAGACATCAGATCGACATAGGGCACATTATGTATGAGGAGTACGAGCGCCACTGGGAAAAGAAGAGGAAGCCTTTCATCTTCCCAAACTTCATCACAGCCTACTGCAAATATCATGGGGTCAATGATATTGAGGAGGGGGATTGCGAGGTCGCTGCCCTTTCACCCTCAACCATTGAGGTGCAGCTCAATAGGTATCAGTTGAAGAACCCCACGGATGCCGCTGTTGATGTGGAACCACCCTTCCAGCCGAGTGATTCCGATCGTGAGGATGCTATGGAGGCCGATGTTGGCCAAGCCCCTATCCCAGATATCCCGTTTGTCCATAGATGTTAGGAAACTTGTAATTTTGATGAGCAATTAACCATGCTAAATTAAGAACAGTACAATAACTAGTACTCTTAAGGTCCATAGGATTTTAGATTTTTAAGGACATTGTAAAAGAGGAACGTTTGCTGATGACTTAGATAGGTGTTAGATAAGTTATTTCTTTTGTGTATGACGTATTTTATTTTCTGAGAAGAAAATAATTTATTGACACTTTAGCGTATGATGTATTTATTTTATGAGAAGAAAATATCTTATTGATGCTTAGCTTTAATGAATCTTATTTTCTGAAAAGAAAATGACCTATTGAAGCATTTACTGAAGATGTATTTTATTTATTACAAACAAATTATTGAAGCAAATAAGAAACCGGTCAGAATCTTGAAGACTTTTGAAGATCTGAAGACTTGAAGACTTGAAGACTTGAAGATTGCTGAAGACTGGTAAGGCACGTGTTGCTCAGAAAGTGAAATTTTCAGCAACAGCATTGCATAAGTGAAAATCTGAAAGACAGAGTAGGTTGTGCTTGCTGAAACTGAGAATGAACACTTGCTGATGAACATATGTGACCTCTTGCTGAATGTACGTGATTTTGCGCTCCAATGTTACTGTTTGAATTCTATTCAAATGTGCATTTAATGCAAAGCTTACACGCGAAGGACATGAAGACTAGAAGACAAACAAAGGTTGATGCTGAAAGTACAAAAGCAAGATAGTGACATGTTAAGGAACAAAAGCCTTAGGATTTGAAATTCAAACGACTCCTTAATTGCACTATAAATAGAGGTCATCCGACAAAGAGTTGAAGTGTGTCAACAACGTGACCAAACTCTCACTTGTGCTTAAAAACTCACAAACCTTGAAATACTCTTACTGCCATTGATCCGTTCCAAGACTTAAAGCTTGAAAAAGCTACTTGTGAAGAAGTAGAACAAACTCGGCTAAGAAATTAGTTAAGTGTTCTTTCTTTCGAACAAGAACAAGTCTTGACACCAGAAACAATCAAACTTGTTTACTGCAAAGTATTCCAAGTTGTGTTTCTTAGATTACTTGTTGTAACTGAATAAGTTATAATTAAGTCATCTCACCCCAAAACTCTCTAACTGAAAATACACCCTTTCAGGCGTGATATTCAGGGGGAACTTAATCAAGCAAAGCTTTGCTGATTAAAAGTACCAAGTTTGGTGGAGAACAAGGTTGAAGTTCTCTAGTTTAGGATGGAGACAAAGCAAGTGTGCTTTGGTTTCTGTTGAATCGCTTTAGATAGGAGATTGTAAGGAACCTCAATCACATCTTAGTGGATTCAGTCCTAGAAAGGACAAAGTGAATTAGTTGAGAGATTACGCCACTCTCAGATACCACTATAAAAGCGTTTGTGTGATTTACTTACTGCATTTAGCTTTCAGCAAATTATATCTGTTTGTATACAGTCACTCACTTCACTTGCTGAAACTCCTTACTTGCTGAAAAAGCACTTATTGTTTCAAAGACTTCCGCTCTCTAATTTAAGTATCAGCAAACCAAGTTACTGGAAAGTAACTTACGCTTGCTGAGAAAGTTAAGTATCAGCAACCTCTTTACTGAAAAGTAATAAGTACTTGCTGAGAAAGTTTTTAAACGACAAAAGTTTGGAAAGACTATTCACCCCCCCCCCCTCTAGTCTTTTCTTGTTATTTAAAGGGACCAACAAGTGGTATCAGAGCAGGAGGTTCTTTAGCCTTCTGCACTGAACCTAGATCCCCTTAAGTGCTTTCCATAAATCACTTTCACTTGATCAGTTTGGTACTGCTTTGCTGACAGGATGTCTTTAGGAGATGCTCCCTTGCTGAAGCTGGAAAATTACGAGAAATGGCGAAACAACATGATGTTACATCTTGAGGCCATTAGTGATGAGATGGTCACCGTCATTAATGATGGACCTATCAAGATCACCAAGGTTGAAAGGAGTTTCCCTCATAGAACCACTGAAGCTGGAAAGGAAACTATCCAAGGCGAACCATCAGATACGGTTGTGCCAAAACCAAGAGAGGAATGGACTTCTGACGTAGCTAAGAGATTCCGTCTTGATGGCCAAGCAAGAAATATCATCATCAGATCAACTCCGGATACCATACAATGCAAACTGTGGGGTGCTAAGACTGCTAAGGAGGCTTGGAAAATGGTTCAAGATCTTTGTGCTGGATCTGACAAGACCAAGGAAAACAAACTTGAAGTACTTAAGCTGAAGTTTCAAAAACTTTAAGCAAGGTGCTAACGAGTCACTGGAAGACTTGTACTTCAGATTCACAACTCTTGTTAGTGAAATGGCAGCGCTGGGTGTTGGAAATCTTTATTCAGATTCTGAGGAAGTGAAAACTATCATCAGAAGTTTGAATCAAGAATGGATCCATACTCAGAATTTCTATTATAATCAAGGAATGCCTGACATTATACCAACTGAGTTGTTCTCTCATCTTGCTACTGTCAATTATGAGACAAAGCAAAGAGAAAATGTGTTTGCTGAAAAATCGCAAAACATTGCTCTTGCTGCAAAGCCGTCATCTTCTGAAAAGAAGAATGATAAAGAGCCTGCTGATGAAAATGCTTTAGTTGTTAAAAACATGAAGAGAGCAAAAGAGCTTTCATTGCTGAAGAAAAGAAGAAGCTTCAAGCAAAAATCGATGCATTGTGCATTGAGACAAGCTCCGAAGACAGTAAGGATGAAAGTTCAGACACCGACGATGAAGAAGCCACTCTAGACGTGGAGATTGGCAAAGAAGTGTGTGGAATAGCTATGGAAGCTTATCTAGATGTGTCGAACTACGAATTCTGCCTCATGGCCGGTCAGGTAAATAATTGTACCTCTGACTCAGATTCAGAAAGTGAAGACGAGATTGACCTTGACAAGATTCAAGGAGAAATCGAAAGATTTGAGAAAACTCTCAGCAAACAGCAAGAAAAACTTCAACTTGCTGAAACTCTGACCAAGCAAACTACTGAAAAGTATGTTTTGCTGAAAGAAGAAACAGAAGAAAAGGATGCTGAAATAAGGCGTCTTAAGAAGTTGATTGCTGAGGCTGCTGAGAAAAATTCTCAAATGGCATTAGAATTAGAAGAGTATCAGTCCTCAATTCTAAAGTTACTTGCTGAAATCCAAGAAATGAAAAAGATGAAAATCAATTTCAAATCCTTTGTGGAAGCAAGTAATTCGCTGACTGAACTAAACTCTTATTTGAGAGATCCATCTCAGAAAGAAGGTTTAGGAGCAACGTGTGAAGGTGATAACGTAGAAATCTTGAGAAAAGATAAATCACCTATCTCCTTTGTACGTGCTACTGATAGTAGTCCACCAGCAATCTATCAGTTTGGTCAAACTAAGGTTGCTGAAACATGCAATCAAGTACCTATGACCATAAAGCCCGCTGTTGCTACTCAAAGTAACAAGACTTTAAAAGGAAAACAGGTTGCTGAGAAGCAAACTGGAAAGAAAAAGAATGCCGTGAAGCATTCCGCCAAACAAATTGCTGAAAAGCAAGTTGTTAAGTCTAAAGGCAAGATTACCAAAAGTAATCAGAAGTCCTTTGCTGACAAACCTGAATCAAGTAATGTTGCTGAAGCTAAAGCTCAGCATTCTCCAAAGAGCGGACTCGGTTTCAAAACCAAGCAAAGTCAACTCTTTCATGAGTATAAGCAAAGTCAGCAAAGATACTTCAAAGAGATGAAGAAAACCAAGCCTAAGAGTTTTGAAAAGACTCCCAATGCTAGGACTAGAAGGAACCTTGCTAGAAAAGAACTTACTGAAAAGTATGTTCAGCAAAAAGGTCAACAGAGCAAGACACCACATCAGAAAGTGGATTTGACCAGCACGAGTCAAAAGTCTTTCAGCTCAAAACCTCCTAGTTCCTCAGCAAGTAGAAAACAAGTCAAAATTGAAAAACTTCAGACTTGGGTTTCCACTGGACGCATTCTTGAACATGTTAATGGACATCCATCATTGGATAATTAACTTGTTTGCTCTTGATTGTGCAGACTGCAGCCACGGAGACAAACGATGCAATCTGGCACTTTGATAGTGGTTGTGGAAAGCACATGACGGGCAACAAGAATAACCTTATAAACTATAGAGGGTGGTCTAAAGGTCCAACAATAAGGTTTGCTGGTGGAGGCTCCGGATCTACAAAAGGCTATGGTGATGTGAAGTTGGGATGCATAACCATTTCTGGAGTTCTTTATGTCAAAAATATTAAGTTTAACCTTTTCAGCATGAGTCAATTTGCTGACAAAGGATACTTCATCGAAATTAAAAGTGATGAATGTAAGCTTGTAGATTTTGAGACTAAAAAGGTTATAATGATTGCAAGAAGATCAGGAGGCTTGTACACCGTTGATTGGTCTTCAGCAAACGTTGAAAAATGCCTTGTCTCAGATCATGATTGCCTTGCTGAAAAAGCATGGTTATGGCATAAACGAACAAGTCATCTAAACTTCAAGACGCTGAATAAGCTGTCTAAAAAGGCACTTGTAGTTGGATTACCTAGGGTTACTTTTAAGAAGGATGGTGTTTGCAATGCATGTCAGCAAGGAAAGCAAACCAAATCTTCGTTCAAGAACAAGGCAGTACCGTCAACTACAAAACCTTTACAACTCTTACACATGGACTTGTTTGAATCTTCTTCAACAAGCTATGCTGGTAAGAAGTATGGTCTAGTCGTGGTAGATGACTATTCAAGATTCACTCGGGTAGTATTCATCAAGCACAAATCTGAAACCAAGACTGAAATACCTAACTTGCTGAATAAGCTTGAAGTCATGAAAAATGACAAGGTAAGAGTCATAAGGACAGACCATGGTACTGAGTTTGTAAACCTGTACATAACTGAATATTGTACCTCCAAAGGTATTCAACATCAGTTATCCTCAGTAAGGACACCACAGCAAAATGGTGTTGCTGAACGGAAGAATCGTACCCTGAAAGAAGCCGCAAGAACAATGCTTGCTGATACTGAGATAAGTGAGGCTTACTGGGTTGAAGCGATTAATACCGCCTGCTATACTCAGAATAGATGTTTGATTACTAAGGAATACAACAAAACTCCTTATGAATTGTTTGTTGGAAGACCTCCTAACATCACTCATCTAAGAGTATTTGGTTGCAAGTGTTTCGTTCTTAACAATGGTAGAGAATACCTAAGAACATTTCAACCAAAGGCAGACGAAGCGATATTTCTTGGCTACTCCTTGCATAGTAAAGCTTACACAGTTTACAACAAAAAGGCACAAAAGATTGAAGAATCTGTGCATGTTGTATTCTACGAAAAGACACAAGGTGTGCCTGCTGAAGAAGAAATATCAGAATGTATGAAAAAGCTAATCATACATGAGCAAAGAACTGAATCTGATGCTAGGCAAATCAAGTCAATTGAACTAAATGATGATTCTGACAATGATTCTCCTCCCCCAAGTCATGACAAGATAAATATAGTTCACGACAAAGAATTTCCAGCAAAAGATGCGGTTGCTCCGGAAGTTGCTGAAATTACGCAATCTCCAGTGCCTGCTGATGAAGTACCTCAACCCATCAATGCTGAGCAAGCAGTTGCTGATGATCAAATCTCAGTAGAGACACAAATTCCCAGTAGTACTGAACAAGTACATACTGAAGAGTCACATGCTGATGAGCAAACGTATCCTGATCCAACAAACAGGAAACCTGTTAATAAATGGATTAGAGATCATCCCTCTACGGATATGATTGGAGATATTAATAAACGCCAAGTGACTAGATCCAAAGCTACTCAAGGACTTGCTGAAGAAGCAACTGTCGTAGAAGTAGAATCTTTATTCTCTTGCTTTGTTTCAGAAATTGAACCTAAAACCATAGAAGAAGCTTTGAAGCATTCTGAATGGATAAAGGCAATGCAAGAAGAATTGGATCAATTTGAAAGAAACAAAGTCTGGAAACTTGTGCCACTTGCTGGAAATAAGAAAGCTATTGGTACAAAGTGGGTGTTCAGAAACAAGCTGAGCGAGTCTGGTGAAGTAACAAGAAACAAAGCACGCTTAGTTGCTCAAGGTTACTGTCAGACTGAAGGATTGGACTATGATGAGTCTTACGCTCCAGTTGCAAGATTGGATGCAATTAAGCTTTTCTTGGCCTTTGCTGCTCACAATGACTTCATTGTTTACCAAATGGATGTTAAGAGTGCATTCTTAAATGGTGAACTTGCTGAAGAAGTCTACCTAGAACAACCCCCTGGCTTTGAACTTCCCTCATAAACCAAGATGGTATATAAGCATCAGAAAGCTGTATATGGTCTAAAGCAAGCACCAAGAGCATGGTATGATACCTTAGCTAAGTTCTTGCTGGATAATGGTTTTAAGAAAGGTGAAGTTGACAAAACTCTTTTTACCATGAACCATGATGGTAAATTAATCTTAGTTCAAATTTATGTGGATGACATAATTTTTGGATCTAAGGACAAACAACTTTGTGATGATTTTGCCAAACTCATGACAAATAAGTTTGAAATGAGTATGATGGGAAAATTGAATTATTTCCTAGGGTTGCAAGTCAAGCAACTCAAAGATGGAATATTCATAAATCAAGCAAAGTATGCGAAAGAAATGCTCATAAAGTTTAGGATCAAAGAGGATGAAAAACCTGAAAAGATCCCTATGAGTGTTGGTACCAAATTGGGCTATACTAAAGAGGACAAAAGTGTTGAAGAACACAAGTATAGGAAGCTCATTGGTTCCTTGTTGTATTTAACAACAAGTAGACCTGACATTCAGTATGCTGTTTGTGTGTGTGCAAGATTCCAATCGAATCCAAGAGAATCACACTACAAAAAGGCAATTAAAATACTGAAATATGTTAAAGGTACAGTCAATGTTGGATTATGGTATCCAAAAGATTCTGGACTTGAATTGGTTGGCTATTCTGATGCTGATCATGGTGGATCAACTCTTGATAGAAAAAGTACCTCTGGAACTTGTCAGTTTTTGGGTACTAGATTAATATCATGGTTCAGCAAGAAGCAAACGTATGTCGCTAATTCATCTACTGAATCTGAATACATTGCAGCTGGTTGTTGCACAGCTCAAATCCTATGGATTCAGCAACAATTAAGAGATTATGGTATTTCTGCAAAGAAAACACCAATCTTTTGTGATAATACAAGTGCTATTGCAATTACGCAAAATCCTAAGTTTCACTCTAGGACCAAGCACATTGATATTAGACATCATTTCATTAGAGATCATGTGGAAAAAGGTGATATTGAGGTTGTGAAAGTAGGTACTGAAGATCAGCTTGCTGACATCTTTACCAAGCCCCTACCGGATAATAGGTTCGCAATGCTAAGGTATAACCTTGGATTGATTGAACTACCTTAATAAAGGATACACTTGGCAGAATGCTGAAACAAGGTATTCAGCAAGCCAAAGTATTCCTGTCCAAAGACCAAGTCACTGATTTCCTCTAAGAAATGATAAGTCACAACATGATTACTGAAATAGGCATTCAGCAAGTAATTCCTTCAAAACAGGTATTTGTTAGGAAACTTGATCACTTGCTGAGACAGGAACTTAGTAAGTGAAAGAACTTAAGGATTGCTGAGATGGGTACTTAGACAATCAAAAGATACTGAAACAGGTATTCAAGTATCAAAGGAATTTTCTGAAACGGGAATTCAGAAAAAGAGCAAAATCTCATCTCTCAGATCTTACCAAAGGATGTCTCAAAGTGCAAAAAGAATTTACTGATACGGGAAATCAGAAATATCTTTTAAACTTAGAAAATATGAGATATCTAAGTAAGGGGGAACTTTTAGCAAGTATCTAGATTGTTAATTCAAACTCGCTGAAAAGATTCTTGTCTATTTCAGCAAGCAATCTATCCCTTATTACTCGGTAAAATCAATTTGTGACGTTAAGCTGGCACAGATAAACTCGCAATAAATCATGACATGAAATTCAATCGTGGCCATTGATTAAAAGGAGTTATTAATCTAACGGCTAACAAAACAAAGAGAGAGAGTGCTCTGACGGTTTTAGTTAGTGGGCCACTACGCATTCAATGCAAAGGCTCCACTATCTCCAGTGTTTCTCTGTTTTACCCTTGCTGAGAGCTCAAATCGATTGAGTTTCTCACACACCAGAGACACTATATAAAGAAGGAGTTAGAGAAATGACAAAATTCTTTAACTCACATTTCCTTTCTCTGCAATTTCTAGCCTGAAACTACTGTACCTCCGGTCAAAAAGCAAACTATCTCTTTTCGTACAATTTCTTGCTCTATATAAGAAATGGCTCCCAAGAGACAGTCATCTAAGTCCTCAAAATCGTCAAAGGTTGACAGTGCTGAAACACGCATTGCTCCGGTGATTACTCTGGCCCCAGACACAACGAAAGTTGTGTTGAAAAACGACCGAATCACTGTAAAGTGTGAGATGTTGATGCAATGGGGAGGGTTTGCAAAGAAAAGTACATTAGGTACTTTATGAACAAGAACTTGATGACCAAAATGAAGAGGCGCTTGAGTTCATCAAGCAGCAAGGCCTCATGAACTTTATCTCTGCTCGCACTAAGCAAGTGAGCATGATTGATACCATGGAATTCTACAACAATGCAGAAATCCAGTCCCTTACAGACAGTAATGGAGTCACTGAAAAAGTGATCCTTACTTATGTTCAGAACACGCAAATCGTCCTGAAATGGACTGATTTAGCGGAGATATTTCAGATTCCAACCACTGGAACTGAAGATGACGTCACTGCCACTGACGAAGAAATTGAAGCTTTCTACAGTGATGTCAGAAATGCAAAAATGAAGAAAGGCGAGATAGCTCCCGTGACTTGGACAAAGCACGTTAAGAGAAAGCATCTCTGCCATTCACTTGGTCTAGTAGCTCTGCTACTGATTAAAGTTCTTGACTCCCAAGTTGGAGGAATTGACCAAGTAGGCCTGAGAAGATGGCCATTGCTGATGCATATCTATGAAAATAAATCGGAACTTAACTGGGCTAAGTACATTTTCAACAGGCTTGTTGATTGTGTTACTAAGTTTAAAGTAAAGGTAGAAGACAACAAGGTCTCACCTTCCTTTCGAGTTATGTATGGAATCAAGATATGCTATATCCTTGAACATGTCAGGATTCAGCTAAGAAACCCATTGCCAATCAAGAAATCTGTGCGCAATGTGGGAAGATCTTTCTACAAGCAGAATGTACCTAAGATTGCTGGTAAGAAACCAAGAAGACAACAACTGCAAATGTTGTCAGCACAAGCCAGCAAGAAAGGTATACAACAGCTGCAGATGTTACCACTCAGCAACTTAGAGATGAAACTGTTGTTGGAGGTGGTAACAGAAATGAAACTGTTGTAGAAAATCAACAAGGTACGTGTACAACAGCCGTTGCTGAAAATGCAACAATAGATGACTCTGGGAAACTGGAGAAATCTAAAAAGAAAAAGAGGAAAGCTGATGATGACACTCAGACTGCAGCGTCATCAGCAAATCTCGTACCTAAGAGGAAACGGACAAGTAACAAAAGAAAGAAGACACTGGCTTCTCAGTCAGTCCCCAATGTCCAAGACTCCTAAGTCAATTCCCAGACAAATGCTGAAACGCATTTTCCAGTAGATGTTGCTGAAATAATTACTGAAACATACATCAGCAATGTTGAAGTGTTGCGGAAGCCTTCAACAATCAACGTAACGTTGATAACTCTACTGAGAATAGACCACAAGGCAGTGGAAATGAAATTCCTGCCCAAGTTCCAGATATCTACATTGTAGATAATCTAGATGATCAAACCATGGAACCAGTAAGCGACATTGCTGCTGATCTGCAAAGAGCGGCACTTGCTGATGCTGCTGAACAGATGGTTGCTGAACAAGCAACTCATCAAGTTGCTGAAACCCAGCTTGCTGATGGACCAGTTGCTGAGATAGCAATGGTTCCAGTTCCTGAAGTTGCTGAAACTCAAGAAGCATTATTCAAAGACGCATCTCTTGATGCTGAGAATACTGGCCCAAGTTCACCCAAGACTTCAATTGACAAAGTCCAGCTTGTACTGGAAGATTTAAGCAAACAAATGGAGTTGGAGATTGAAGAATCATCCAACAAGTCAATTGATCTCTTCATGACAAGCAGTGAGCTTAAAGGTCAAGATTCTTCTGCTCAACTTGTCAATTCAGAGACAAGGGAGATTGCTAAAACCGCACAGCTTTCTCAGTTAGAGCAAAATCAGAAGTCTGCTGAAGAAACAGTCCAAGAAGCTGAAGAAACTGTTAATGCTGAAAGGACTGAGTCACAACCTGTCCTTCCTCAGCAGGTAGTAAATTCAACCATCAGTAAAACTTCAAATTCTGAAAATTGTTCTTTTGCTAAAATTATTCTTTCTCTACAGACTTCTCAAGATGCAAGTCAGATGGTTGCTGAAGCCTCTGCACCAGAACCAACACTCCCTGCTCAGCAGGTAGTTAATAATTTTGGTATAAAAACTAAGTTTGACAGCTTAGTACTTGTGTCTAATTTTAATTTATTTCAGGATGAACAAATGGAGGATGCTACTCAAGCTCCTCATGGAATGGAAATTGTACTACATGAGCTTGCTGACTCTCAGCAGGTAAATCATGTTTCAAATTTAAACTCTAAAACAATTCTCCAAACCAATCCTGATCTAAATAAAATTCTTTTTCAGGCTCAAAGGAGACCACTGAAGTGGTACTCATCACTGAAGATCAGCAAGTAAGTTCTGAAGAACTTTACTTGAGCTTCAAGAGGACAACTTTGTCAAGAGTTGCTAAGTCCGCCAGCAACTGGCAAAGATATAGGAGAATGGACTTCTCAGATCTTCACCTTCATCTCTCAAATGAGAAAAAGAGATCTTCACTACTGAAGCTCGAAACATTTGTCCACTTCATCCTTCCTGAAGAAATGACATATTCTCAGCAAATGAGTTCAAATCTGATTGCTCAAATCAGAGAGAATATGAAGGCCAAATTTAAGAGTGCCTCTCCAGCTGAACAAGCTGTGATGCTCAAAGGTCTTTTTTGTTCCTGTGGTGGCTGATCCCCACAAATTAACTGAGGAAGAGGAAGTGACAAGTGTTGCTTTATACAAGCATGTTGAGCTAGTCATTCTGACAGATGATGAAGAAGAAGAAGAGAAGATGAGAATATTCCCACTGATCCCAGTGATGATGAAGGGAAAGATTCTAAGGACAAGAAGGATGACGATGATGACAATCAAGGTCCAAGTCCTGGTGCTGGTGGATTAAAGTTAACAGCTGCTGAAACTAATCCCTCTGACAATCAGCAAGCTGAACAACAACAATCTCAGCAAGAATCTCAACCTCCTCCTGCTGATGCTGAAAATCAAGCATCTGTACAAGGTGCCGATACTGAAGAAGAATACGCCAGAAAAAGGGCTGCCTTGAAAAATGGCAAGAGTCCAGTTTCTGATGCCAAGGTTACTGAAGAAAACCTTGAAGATGAGGATGAAGAAGATGAAGATTACCAACGAGCTCTACAAAATAGTCTCGTGATCCATGCAAGGCATACGCAGGATCTGGAAATTGGTGAATCTTCAAGACCAAAATCGAAGGAAGTTCCATCCCTTCCACTTACTACTGGCGAAACTCCAGTTATTGAGTCTCAAACGTTGCCTTCAGCAACTACTCAATTAAAACTAACTACTGGCGAAACTCCAGTAATTGAGCCCCAAACTCAATTGAAACAACTATCTACTGGTGAAACTCCAGTCGTTGAGTCTGAAGTGTTGCCATCAGCAACCACTCAACAAAAAGGAAGTGAAGCTACTGACAAAGGCTCAAAAGTCGCTCAACTTGATGAATCTGAGGATGATGACGACTTGTCAGAAAATGATGATGAACAATCCAAGCGAGACCCAAAAGTCGTTCAGATTCCTCCTCCTGATTACTCACTTATGAAGGAGATTCATTAAGAGCCGAATTGCTGACAGATGATCAGTTTGCTTCTGAATTAAGGTCATTCCTTACACCTAATTTAGTGCCGTTCCCAAGAGTTGAGGAGTTTACTCCCAGAATTCTAGCACTAAAGCAAGTCCATGATGCCTGCAAAGCTGAAGATGAGGCATTGCTTGCTGAGAGCCCACTTGACATTGGAAAGATATTGGCTACAGTGCTGAGACGCACTACAACTTTGACAATAGCTCAGAAAGACATCAGTCTTTATCACAAGAGCTATGAAGAAGATGTAAGTCAGGCGCTCAAGCTTGCAAAGAATGCTCTTGTCAAAGCTCAGAATATTATGGATGAGAAGGCCGCAACAGAGAAAAGACATGAAGAGAACATGATGAATATTCAAAAAGAGTTAGCAACAATGAACTCTGACCAACAAGAAATCATCATGAAGTATAACAGTCTCAACACTCTTGCTGAAAATTGCAATGAGTTTTATTCTCTGCACATCACTCCGATGTTGCAATCCATGTCTAAGGGGGAAAAGAAGAAACTAGAAAAAGAATCAAACCCCTCCTACTCCTGCTGCTGATGTGCCACTTCCACTAGAACCTCTTGCTGAAAGAGAGCAAAGTTCTAAAAGACAAGCAGAAACTGAGTTAAATTCAGCAAGTACCAAAAAGAGAAAACCGCTGCTGAAACTCAAGATTTCTGTCACAATGAAAGTCATCACAATCTGAATGAAGATGATGAAGAAGATGATGACAATCAAACAATAGCTCAAGCCATAAGAGCTAGACCCTTAACAGCCATAACTCCGTCTGGCCACTCAAGGCATTTTTCGTCTGACTCTTCAGCAAGAGATCAAGACAATGCTAAAACAAGAGAAGAAGGCAAAGACAGGAAGAGAAAAGGCTGGCCAGCATTGCTATTGGCTCCGGCATTGAATATAAAAGACCAGCAATGATGAAACCACTCAGAATGTGATCAGAAACATTCATGGTTGCTGGATCCTAAAGCTGGAAGACTTGCTGGTAAATGAGTTCTTTCCTACAGCCATTTTGAATCAGATGTTCAAATGGATTGAACTCAAGGTCCAAAGAAAGCAAAGGGAAGAATCCCTCCCAAGAAATATTGCTGGGAGATGGTTGAATCTTGAGGTCCATGTAAGAAGAGTTGCCATTGGTAAGACATACAGACAAGAACCAGATTTGATAAAACCACCTGGCATCGCTTACTATGCTGACCCGGTAACAAAGAAACCTAAGAAGAAACTTGGATTGATTCCTTATGAGTACTTCTATCTCACTGCTAAGGATCAAGAAGAAGATCTTCTCTGGTTAAGAAAGATTCATCCGAGAAACATTTCAGATACACAGCTTCTCCATGCCAGCAATTGGGGCATGCATTTGTGGGTAATTAACTACATGGAAATGAATGCTGAAAAGCATCATCATACTGCCTGCAAAAATGCAAGAATTCTTCAACTACAAGTCCGTAGGCTTCTGGAAAACTACGAGAAGGATTGTGTTGAATTCACTGCTCTTGCTGAGAAGAGTGTAAGAGAGATTTTGAGAAAATCCTCTGAAAGAGTTTAAGTCCCTGCAATAGTTTTTGTTAAAGTTTTTGTTTGCTGATTCATTGTTATCTATGCTTTCTTGTAAACTTCTGAATGATAACTTTCAGCAATGAATTCTTTTTACTCTTATTGGTTTTTGATTATGCAACTTACTTATGCTTACTGTTTATTTATTCAAGTATGCTTGCATTAATCATCTGATTTATTCAACATCAGAAACCTCTAAAAGGGTAACAATTAATTTAGCCATGGATTGCTAACATCAAAAGGGGGAAATTTGTTAGGAAACTTGTAATTTTGATGAGCAATTAACCATGCTAAATTAAGAACAGTCCAGTAACTAGTACTCTTAAGGTCCATAGGATTTTAGAATTTTAAGGACATTGTAAAAGAGGAACGTTTGCTGATGACTTAGATAGGTGTTAGATAAGTTTTTCTTTGTGTATGACGTATTTTATTTTCTGAGAAAATAATTTATTGACACTTTAGCGTATGATGTATTTTATTTCTGAAAAGAAAATATCTTATTGATGCTTAGCTTTAATGAATCTTATTTTCTGAAAAGAAAATGACCTATTGAAGCATTTGCTGAAGATGTATTTTGTTTATTACAAACAAATTATTGAAGCAAATAAGAAACCGGTCAGAATCTTGAAGACTTTTGAAGATCTGAAGACTTGAAGACTTGAAGACTTGAAGATTGCTGAAGACTGGTAAGGCACGTGTTGCTCAGAAAGTGAAATTTCAGCAACAGCATTGCATAAGTGAAAATCTGAAAGACAGAGTAGGTTGTGCTTGCTGAAACTGAGAATGAACACTTGCTGATGAACATATGTGACCTCTTGCTGAATGTACGTGATTTTGCGCTCCAATGTTACTGTTTGAATTCTATTCAAATGTGCATTTAATGCAAAGCTTACACGCGAAGGACATGAAGACTAGAAGACAAACAAAGGTGCTGCTGAAAGTACAAAAGCAAGATAGTGACATGTTAAGGAACAAAAGCCTTAGGATTTGAAATTCAAACGGCTCCTTACTTGCACTATAAATAGAGGTCATCCGGCAAAGAGTTGAAGTGTGTCAACAACGTGATCAAACTCTCACTTGTGCTTAAAACTCACAAACCTTCAAACACTCTTACTGCCATTGATCCGTTCCAAGACTTAAAGCTTGAAAAAGCTACTTGTGAAGAAGTAGAACAAACTCGGCTAAGAAATTAGTTAAGTGTTCTTTCTTTCGAACAAGAACAAGTCTTGACACCAGAAACAATCAAACTTGTTTACTGCAAAGTATTCCAAGTTGTGTTTCTTAGATTACTTGTTGTAACTGAATAAGTTATAATTAAGTTATCTCACCCCAAAACTCTCTAACTGAAAATACACCCTTTCAGGCGTGATATTCAGGGGGAACTTAATCGAGCAAAGTTTTGCTGATTAAAAGTACCAAGTTTGGTGGAGAACAAGGTTGAGTTCTCTAGTTTAGGTTGGAGACAAAGCAAGTGTGCTTTGGTTTCTGTTGAATCGCTTTAGATAGGAGATTGTAAGGAACCTCAATCATATCTTAGTGGATTCAGTCCTAGAAAGGACAAAGTGGATTAGTTGAGAGATTACGCCACTCTCAGATACCACTATAAAAGCGTTTGTGTGATTTACTTACTCTGCATTTAGCTTTCAGCAAATTATATCTGTTTGTACACAGTCACTCACTTCACTTGCTGAAACTCTTTACTTGCTGAAAAGCACTTATTGTTTCAAAGACTTCCGCTCTCTGATTTAAGTATCAGCAAACCAAGCTACTGTAAAGTAACTTACGCTTGCTGAGAAAGTTAAGTATCAGCAACCTCATTACTGAAAAGTAATAAGTACTTGCTGAGAAAGTTTTAAACGACAAAAGTTTGAAAAGACTATTCACCCCCCCCCCCCTCTAGTCTTTTCTTGTTGTTTAAAGGGACCAACC
>CM051455.1:70076615-70145141 GCA_028274465.1 Plantago ovata
ACCATGGAACCAGTAAGCGACATTGCTGCTGATCTGCAAAAGCGGCACTTGCTGATGCTGCGAACAGATGGTTGCTGAACAAGCAACTCATCAAGTTGCTGAAACCCAGCTTGCTGATGAACCAGTTGCTGAGATAGCAATGGTTCCAGTTCCTGAAGTTGCTGAACTCAGAAGCATTATTCAAGACGCATCTTTGATGCTGAGAATATGGCCCAAGTTCACCCAAGACTTCAATTGACAAAGTCCAGCTTGTACTGGAAGATTAAGCAAACAAATGGAGTTGGAGATTGAAGAATCATCCAACAAGTCAATGATCTCTTCATGACAAGCAGTGAGCTTAAAGGTCAAGATGCTTCTGCTCAACTTGTCAATTCAGAGACAAGGGAGATTGCTGAAACCGCACAGCTTTCTCAGTTAGAGCAAAATCAGAAGTCTGCTGAAGAAACAGTCCAAGAAGCTGAAGAAACTGTTAAGGCTGAAAGGACTGAGCCACAACCTGTCCTTCCTCAGCAGGTAGTAAATTCAACCATCAGTAAAACTTCAAATTCTGAAAATTGTTCTTTGCTAAAATTATTCTTTCTCTACAGACTTCTCAAGATGCAAGTCAGATGGTTGCTGAAGCCTCTGCACCAGAACCAACACTCCCTGCTCAGCAGGTAGTTAATAATTTTGGTATAAAAACTAAGTTTGACAGCTTAGTACTTGTGTCTAATTTTAATTTATTTCAGGATGAACAAATGGAGGATGCTACTCAAGCTCCTCATGGAATGGAAATTGTACTACATGAGCTTGCTGACTCTCAGCAGGTAAATCATGTTTCAAATTTAAACTCTAAAACAATTCTCCAAACCAATCCTGATCTAAATAAATTCTTTTTCAGGCTCAAAAGGAGACCACTGAAGTGGTACTCATCACTGAAGATCAGCAAGTAAGTTCTGAAGAACTTTACTTGAGCTTCAAGAGGACAACTTTGTCAAGAGTTGCTAAGTCCGCCAGCAACTGGCAAAGATATAGGAGAATGGACTTCTCAGATCTTCACCTTCATCTCTCAAATGAGAAAAAGAGATCTTCACTACTGAAGCTCGAAACATTTGTCCACTTCATCCTTCCTGAAGAAATGACATATTCTCAGCAAATGAGTTCAAATCTGATTGCTCAAATCAGAGAGAATATGAAGGCCAAATTTAAGAGTGCCTCTCCAGCTGAACAAGCTGTGATGCTCAAAGGTCTTTTTGTTCCTGTGGTGGCTGATCCCCACAAATTAACTGAGGAAGAGGAAGTGACAAGTGTTGCTTTATACAAGCATGTTGAGCTAGTCATTCTGACAGATGATGAAGAAGAAGAAGAAGAAGATGAGAATATTCCCACTGATCCCAGTGATGATGAAGGGAAAGATTCTAAGGACAAGAAGGATGACGATGATGACAATCAAGGTCCAAGTCCTGGTGCTGGTGGATTAAAGTTAACAGCTGCTGAAACTAATCCCTCTGACAATCAGCAAGCTGAACAACAACAATCTCAGCAAGAATCTCAACCTCCTCCTGCTGATGCTGAAAATCAAGCATCTGTACAAGGTGCCGATACTGAAGAAGAATACGCCAGAAAAAGGGCTGCCTTGAAAAATGGCAAGAGTCCAGTTTCTGATGCCAAGGTTACTGAAGAAAACCTTGAAGATGAGGATGAAGAAGATGAAGATTACCAACGAGCTCTACAAAATAGTCTTGTGATCCATGCAAGGCATACGCAGGATCTGGAAATTGGTGAATCTTCAAGACCAAAATCGAAGGAAGTTCCATCCCTTCCACTTACTACTGGCGAACTCCAGTTATTGAGTCTCAAACGTTGCCTTCAGCAACTACTCAATTAAAACTAACTACTGGCGAAACTCCAGTAATTGAGCCCCAAACTCAATTGAAACAACTATCTACTGGTGAAACTCCAGTCGTTGAGTCTGAAGTGTTGCCATCAGCAACCACTCAACAAAAAGGAAGTGAAGCTACTGACAAAGGCTCAAAAGTCGCTCAACTTGATGAATCTGAGGATGATGACGACTTTCAGAAAATGAAGATGAACAATCCAAGAAAGACCCAAAAGTCGTTCAAATTCCTCCTCCTAATTATCTCACTTATGAAGGAGATTCATTAAGGGCCGAGTTGCTTTTATGAGATGATCAGTTTGCCACTGAACTTAAGGCTCACTCCTTGACACCTAATTTAGTGCCATTCCCAAGAGTTGAGGAGTTTACTCCCAGAATTCTAGCACTAAAGCAAGTCCATGATGCCTGCAAAGCTGAAGATGAGGCATTGCTTGCTGAGAGCCCACTTGACATTGGAAAGATATTGGCTACAGTGCTGAGACGCACTACAACTTTAACCATAGCTCAGAAATACATCAGTCTTTATCACAAGAGCTATGAAGAAGATGTAAGTCAATCTCTCTTGCTTGCAAAGAATGCTCTCGTCAAGGCTCAGAATATTATGGATGAGAAGGCCGCAACAGAGAAAAGACATGAAGAGAACATGATGAACATTCAAAAAGAGTTAGCAACAATGAACTCTGACCAACAAGAAATCATCATGAAGTATAACAGTCTCAACACTCTTGCTGAAAATTGCAATGAGTTTTATTCTCTGCACATCACTCCAATGTTGCAATCCATGTCTAAGGGGAAAAGAAGAACACTAGAAAGAGAAATCAAACCCCTCCTACTCCTGCTGCTAATGTGCCACTTCCACTAGAACCTCTTGCTGAAAGAGAGCAAAGTTCTAAAAGACAAGCAGAAACTGAGTTAAATTCAGCAAGTACCAAAAAGAGAAAAACCGCTGCTGAAACTCAAGATTTCTGTCACAATGAAAGTCATCACAATCTAAATGAAGATGATGAAGAAGATGATGACAATCAAACAATAGCTCAAGCCATAAGAGCTAGACCCTTAACAGCCATAACTCCGTCTGGCCACTCAAGGCATTTTTCGTCTGACTCTTAGCAAGAGATCAAGACAATGCTAAAACAAGAAGAAGAAGGCAAAGACAGGAAGAGAAAAGGCTGGCCAGCATTGCTATTGGCTCCGGCATTGAATATACAAAGACCAGCAATGATGAAACCACTCAGAATGTGATCAGAAACATTCATGGTTGCTGGATCCTAAAGCTGGAAGACTTGCTGGTAAATGAGTTCTTTCCTACAGCCATTTTGAATCAGATGTTCAAATGGATTGAACTCAAGGTCCAAAGAAAGCAAAGGGCAGAATCCCTCCCAAGAAATATTGCTGGGAGATGGTTGAATCTTGAGGTCCATATAAGAAGAGTTGCCATTGGTAAGACATATAGACAAGAACCAGATTTGATAAAACCACCTGGCATCGCTTACTATGCTGACCCGGTAACAAAGAAACCTAAGAAGAAACTTGGATTGATTCCTTATGAGTACTTCTATCTCACTGCTAAGGATCAAGAAGAAGATCTTCTCTGGTTAAGAAAGATTCATCCGAGAAACATTTCAGATACACAACTTCTCCATGCTAGCAATTGGGGCATGCATTTGTGGGTAATTAACTACATGGAAATGAATGCTGAAAAGCATCATCATACTGCCTGCAAAAATGCAAGAATTCTTCAACTACAAGTCCGTAGGCTTCTGGAAAACTAGGAGAAGGATTGTGTTGAATTCACTGCTCTTGCTGAGAAGAGTGTAAGAGAGATTTTGAGAAAATCCTCTGAAAGAGTTTAAGTCCCTGCAATAGTTTTTGTTAAAGTTTTTGTTTGCTGATTCATTGTTATCTATGCTTTCTTGTAAACTTATGAATGATAACTTTCAACAATGAATTCTTTTTTACTCTTATTGGTTTTTGATTATGCAACTTACTTATGCTTACTGTTTATTTATTCAAGTATGCTTGCATTAATCATCTGATTTATTCAACATCAGAAACCTCTAAAAGGGTAACAATTAATTTAGCCATGGATTGCTAACATCAAAAAGGGGGAAATTTGTTAGGAAACTTGTAATTTTGATGAGCAATTAACCATGCTAAATTAAGAACAGTCCAGTAACTAGTACTCTTAAGGTCCATATGATTTTAGATTTTTAAGGACATTGTAAAAGAGGAACGTTTGCTGATGACTTAGATAGGTGTTAGATAAGTTATTTCTTTTGTGTATGACGTATTTTATTTTCTGAGAAGAAAATAATTTATTGACACTTTAGCGTATGATGTATTTTATTTTCTGAGAAGAAAATATCTTATTGATGCTTAGCTTTAATGAATCTTATTTTCTGAAAAGAAAATGACCTATTGAAGCATTTGCTGAAGATGTATTTTGTTTATTACAAACAAATTATTGAAGCAAATAAGAAACCGGTCAGAATCTTGAAGACTTTTGAAGATCTGAAGACTTGAAGACTTGAAGACTTGAAGATTGCTGAAGACTGGTAAGGCACGTGTTGCTCAGAAAGTGAAATTTTCAGCAACAACATTGCATAAGTGAAAATCTGAAAGACAGAGTAGGTTGTGCTTGCTGAAACTGAGAATGAACACTTGCTGATGAACATATGTGACCTCTTGCTGAATGTACGTGATTTTGCGCTCCAATGTTACTGTTTGAATTCTATTCAAATGTGCATTTAATGCAAAGCTTACACGCGAAGGACATGAAGACTAGAAGACAAACAAAGGTTGCTGCTGAAAGTACAAAAGCAAGATAGTGACATGTTAAGGAACAAAAGCCTTAGGATTTGAAATTCAAACGGCTCCTTACTTGCACTATAAATAGAGGTCATCCGGCAAAGAGTTGAAGTGTGTCAACAACATGATCAAACTCTCACTTGTGCTTAAAAACTCACAATCCTTCAAATACTCTTACTGCCATTGATCCGTTCCAAGACTTAAAGCTTGAAAAAGCTACTTGTGAAGAAGTAGAACAAACTCGGCTAAGAAATTAGTTAAGTGTTCTTTCTTTCGAACAAGAACAAGTCTTGACACCAGAAACAATCAAACTTGTTTACTGCAAAGTATTCCAAGTTGTGTTTCTTAGATTACTTGTTGTAACTGAATAAGTTATAATTAAGTCATCTCACCCCAAAACTCTCTAACTGAAAATACACCCTTTCAGGCGTGATATTCAGGGGGAACTTAATCAATCAAAGTTTTGCTGATTAAAAGTACCAAGTTTGGTGGAGAACAAGGTTGAAGTTCTCTAGTTTAGGTTGGAGACAAAGCAAGTGTGCTTTGGTTTCTGTTGAATCGCTTTAGATAGGAGATTGTAAGGAACCTCAATCACATCTTAGTGGATTCAGTCCTAGAAAGGACAAAGTGGATTAGTTGAGAGATTACGCCACTCTCAGATACCACTATAAAAGCGTTTGTGTGATTTACTTACTGCATTTAGCTTTCAGCAAATTATATCTGTTTGTATACAGTCACTCACTTCACTTGCTGAAACTCTTTACTTGCTGAAAAAGCACTTATTGTTTCAAAGACTTCCGCTCTCTGATTTAAGTACCAGCAAACCAAGTTACTGGAAAGTAACTTACGCTTGCTGAGAAAGTTAAGTATCAGCAACCTCTTTACTGAAAAGTAATAAGTACTTGCTGAGAAAGTTTTTAAACGACAAAAGTTTGAAAAGACTATTCACCCCCCCCCCTCTATTCTTTTCTTGTTGTTTAAAGGGACCAACAATAGAGCACCGCATTCAGCGCCTCGAGCACCACAGGGGTCTAGAGGATTTGACTTCTCTGAATTCCGTACCTACCTCGACGACCGTTTCGACAGAATTGATGCCAACAACGCGGCCATGCGACAGGACCTCGACAGGCACATTGTCCAGCACAACCGCGATTGGGAGATATTCGAGGAGCATCGCCGAGAGTATAGGCAGCAAATGTGGGAGCAGCAACAGCTCATCCAGCAGCAGCAGGAGGCTCTACGTCAGTCCAATGAGCTCATGTCCGACATGTGGAGTGACTTTTACGGGGACTTCCATCCCGATGATTAGTCCTTTCACATGTCCACTCTCAGCCCACCGAGGCCAAACCGTTCGGTAACATCTAGTATCACTTCTTATTACTCATTCTCTTTTGCTAGGGGCTAGATTAAGAATCGTAAGGGGGATGGGATGTGAACCGTGATGTTAAGTATTGTTTGGCTTTGTGTTGATTAGTATCTTGTTCTTTGTTTGCATTTGCATTTGCACGTTTACAGCTTTCTTAGATTTTTTAGGTTGCATTCACTACATTCATCCTAGGATAGTCTTGCATGTTTTACGTGGAGTTTATTGCCGAATTTTTTGAACTTTTTTATTGGGTAGATCAATCAACTATGCCATTAATCGTATGCTTCATCTCTATGAATTTGTTTGAGGTTTTTCTCGCTTGGCTTGTCACATTTATAATTGCACTTAGTTAAGCTTGGTAGTCTCGACATCACTTAGTGGTGTTTTCTCTACTGCGGTTCACGAATGCCTTTATAATAGGATGATGCATGTTAGGGTCTTATGGTTGTTTTCCCGAGTAATTATGTACCTAAGAGGCAACAAGTCTTCACCATGCTTTGAGATTGCTAAATGCCTAGGAAGGAGGTAGTGTGAGGTTGTGTGATCCTTTGTTTATAACCTATTCTTCCGAATAGGTTTGGGGAGGGGGTTACACCATCATTAGACTTGTTTCTGTTTTTCATTTTCGTATCGTGAGTTTATTTTTCCTTTTCCGTAAATTTTGTACTCTAACCTATTCTTTCGAATAGGTTTGGGGAAGTCGTGTGAGTCATTTTATTTCTCTTTTTGTTATGCTACTGCTGGCTAAAAAAAAAAATCAAAAAGAAAAAGGGAAAGAAAGAAAAAATTCCAGAAAAAAAGAGAGAAAAAGAAAAAGAAAAAAACGAACCTGGAAAGAGAAAAAAAGAAAAAAAGAAAAGACCCCAAAAAAAGCAAGGAAGGGTCCAAAAAAGAGAAAGCCAAATAGCAGTTTAGCAAAGTGTTGTGTCTTTTCCATTTTTTGTAATGTTCGTAATCGTGTTGTAATTTTCTATTTTTTATCTTTTTTGTCTTTAGTGTGATCTGTCCTAGACCACCCTCGTCCTGCCATTCAGGAAGTGGTGAATAACTTAAGACTTTACTTAAGAGATGGGTAGAATAGGGGAGTGTTATCTTTTATAGGGAACCCTCCTTCGTCTGATGAGAGCCAGTACTGGTTCGACCTCTTTTGAGGAAAAGTCTTAACATGATGGAACAGCAGTAAGTCCTCAGTTTCATAGGCACGAGACAACCATTGGTATCTTAGCATGCTTCATTACGTCGTCACTGACTAGGTCCAAGTAGAGAATGTTACGAGAGACTATCTTGTCTTGACATAAGTGCTTACGTGGATGTGTATAAGTCAATCGAGGTATTTTTCAACCTATATTCATGCTTTGATTTATATGGTTTTTGTCCATATGTTTTTTGGTAGATTCAGTAGATTAGTTCATTTTATTTGGCATGAGACTCCATTTTGTGTCTTGCATGTTTTTTGCATTAGAGTCTAGCTTAGTTGCTTGAGGACAAGCAAAGGTTCGGTTTGGGGAGTTTGATGAATGTATATTTTACACTTTCATTCGAGTCTTTTTCACCTATTTTAGCTATCCTCTATGTTCATTTAGCTATATTTTAGTGCATTTTATTAGAATAGTGTCACGTTTCCCTTTAGATTTTATTTTACAGGTTTTGGTTGAAAATCGAGGATTTCCGGGCAATTATATTGAAGTTGACAAGGAATTGGTGTTCCAGAAGCCTATTTGGAGTATCTGAAGGTTTCCGGATAGGATTTGGAGTCTAGGGGTCGAATCTGGAGGTTAGAAGGCCACTAGAAGTCAGAAACCGAGTCCGAAAAGGGGAAGAAATCCAAAAACGCGTTGAAAACGTGGAATTTCGCGAAAAAGTCTCCGGGGCGAACCGCCCCACACTTATTCGAGGCCTATATATAGTTGCTCAGTTTTCTCCGAAAATCATACTTTTCCAGACCTACTTTCTCACCACTCTCTGTAGTTTTAGGCAGGAACTTCCCAGAGCCTGTTCTGGGGGTTCGTAGCTTAGGGGACACTTTTTCATAGCAGTTTGGAGCTTGTAGGATCGTAATTCTTCGTAGATTGACAACCTTCGGTAACATTGTATCTTACAGTTTATTCTACTTATTCTTATTTACCTTTAAACATGTTTTCTTCTATGATTTCTAATGATTGCATGCCTATTATGAGTAGCTAAACTTATCGTTGGTGGTAATATGTGAATTCTTAGCGAAGGGAAGATAATCATGCTAATGGCTATATCGCGCATTATACTCCGTGTTATTTCTTTATTTCGTTGATCAGGCTCAGCCTAAATTCTCGTATGTTGTATTAATTATTATGCACAATTGGACCCTCGTCGACCTATACGCGAGTTTTTCTTCGTAGTGTTGAATAATTACGGAACACAATAGGACAATAGTGATTGACTTGTCAGACCCATTATCTTTGTAGTGCTTAATAATTGCAACAGGACATTAGATTGATCAAAGATCTCCATGCAAGACCGGGGAATTTATGCATGATTATCGACCCGTTAGGCTTTGAATGATCATACTATCACCAATCTCCATTATCTGCTAGAAACCCCCTTTGCTATTACGTTTGATGTTTTTATATTCTAAATTAGATTTGATAAAGCTAGTTATAGTCCTGAGAGAACGACACTCGAGTCATTCTACCGCTACACTACGGTTTTCGTTGTAGTTGTGGATTGCCTTTGGCTAAATAACAAATATTATTTGACTGAACCGGAACCGACAAATCCGCGTCCATCATTTCCCTCAGCAACTACTCAATTAAAACTTACTACTGGTGAAACTCCAGTCGTTGAGTCTGAAGCGTTGCCATCAGCATCCACTCAACCAGAAAGGAATGAAGCTGCCGATTTAGGTTCCAAGGTTGCTGGCCTTGATGAATCTGAGGATGAAGATGATCTTTCAGCAAATGAGGATGATAATTCAAAAAAAAATGACCCCAACGTGGTTGAAATTCCTCCTCCTGACTACGAACATGATGTAGGAGATGACTTGAGAAGTCATTTGCTGACAAAAGACGATCAATTTGCTTCTGAGCTCAAAGTTCATTCCTTGACCCCAAATTTAGTGTCGTTCCCACGTGTGGAGGATTTTACTCCAAGAATTTTGGCACTTATGGAAGTCCACAAAGCGTGCAAAGCAGAAGATGATGCACTGCTTGCTGAGAGTCCACTTGATATTGGAAAGATATTTGCTACGGTGCTGAAAGGCACTACTACTCTTACAATAGCTCAGAAAGACATCAGTCTTGACCACAAAAGCTATGAAGAAGATGTAAGTCAAGCACTCCGGTTAGCAAAGTCTGCATTAGTCAAGGCTCAGACTTTCATTGAAGATAAGGTCGCAACAGAGCGCAGACATGAGGAGAATATGGTGAGTATTAAACAAGAATTGTCAAAGCTGACCTCTGATCAGCAAGCAATCATTATGAAATACAACAGCCTAAGCACTCTTGCTGAAAATTGCAATGAGTTCTTCTCTTTGCACATTACTCCAATGATGCAATCCATGTCTAAGGGGGAAGATAAGCAAAAGAGATCTTCAAGGAAGAAAACCCCTACTGAAGCGCCACTGACTATAGAACCTCTTTCTGAAAGAGAGCAAAGTTCTAAAAGACAAGCAGATTCTGAGTTGAATTCAGCAAGTCCGAAAAAGAGAAAAACTTCTGCTGAAACTCAAGAATTCTGTCATACTGAAAGTCATCAAGATCCGAATAATGAAGATGATGATGATGACAATCAAATGATAGCTCAATCCATAATATCTAGACCAATAACAGCCTTAACTCTGTCTGGCCATTCAAAGCATTTCTCTTCTCACTCAAGATCTTCAGCAAGAGATCAGGAAAATGCAAAGTCAAGAAGAAGAAGGCAAAGACAGGAAGAAAAGAGGCTGGCCAGCATTGCTATTGGCCCCGACGTTGACTATAAAAAGACCAGCAATGAGGAAACCACTCAGAATGTGATCAGAAACGTTCATGGTTGCTGGATCTTAAGGCTGGAAGACTTGCTGGTGAATGAGTTCTTTCCAACTGCTATACTGAACCAAATGTATACTTGGATTGATCTCAAGGTAAAAAGAAAAGAAAGGGATCCTCCTTCCCTACCAAGAAATATTGCTGGGAGATGGCTGAATCTGGAAGTCTTAGTAAGAAGAACTTCAATTGGTAAGTCCATAAGACAAGAACCTGATTTGATAAAACCAATTGGTGTTGCCTATTACTCTGACCCTGTAACCAAGAAATCAAAGAAGAAACTTGGATTGATTTCTTATGAGTATTTCTATCTCACTGCTAAGGATCAAGAAGAAGATCTTCTCTAGTTAAGGAAGATTCATCCTAAAAGCATTTCAGATACACAACTTCTCCATGCCAGCAATTGGGGCATGCATTTGTGGGTAGTTCACTACATGGAAATGAATGCTGAAAAGCATTATCATACCGCCTGCAAGAATGCATGGATTCTTCAACTACAAGTCCGTAAGCTACTTGAAGATTACTCAAAGGACTGTGTTGAATTTACTGCACTTGCTGAGAAGAGTGTAAGAGAGATTTTGAGAAAATCCACTGAACGAGCTTAACTCTCTGTAATAGTTCTGTTTAAGTTTTGTTTGCTGATTTTGTGTAGTTATCTCTGATCTTTCCTATAAACATACTGAAAGATAACTATCAACAATGAAGCTTTTGACTCTTATTGGTTTTTGATTATGCAATTTACTTTTGCTTACTGTTTAATTATTCAAGCATGCTTGCATTAATCAACTGATTTATTCAACATCAGAAACCTCTAAAAGGGTAACAATTAATTTAGCCATAGATTGCTAACATCAAAAAGGGGGAAATTTGTTAGGGAACTTGTAATTTTCATGAGCAATTAACCATGCTAAATTAAGGAAAGTCCAGTAACTAGTACTCTTAAGGTCCATAGGAATTTAGAATTTTAAGGACATTGTAAAAGAGGAACGTTTGCTGAAGACTTAGAGTAGGTGCCAGATAGGTTAGTTTTACTGCTTATGATGTATCTTGTTTTCTGAAAAGAAATACAACCTATTGAAGCATTTGCTGATGATGTACTTTGTTTACACAAACAAACTATTGAAGCATTTAGAACCGTTCAGAAACTTGAAAATTTCGAAGAACTGAAGACTAGAAGATTTCTGAAGACTGGTATCTACAAAGGCACATATTGCTCAGAAAGTGGAAACTTCAGCAACAACATTGCATAAGTGAAAATCTAAACGACAGAGTAGGTTGTGCTTGCTGAAACTGAGACTGACCACTTGCTGATGAACATTTGTGACCTCTTGCTGAAAGTACTTGCATTTGCGCTCCAATGTTACTGTTTGAATTTCATTCAAATGAGCACTAAATGCAAAGCATGCACGCGAAGGACATGAAGACTAGAAGAAAAACAAAGGACGCTGCTGAAAGTACAAAAGCAAGATAGTGACATCTGAAGGAACAAAAGCCTTAGAATTTGAAATTCAAACGGATCCTTGATTCACTATAAATAGAGGTCATCCGGCAAAGAGTTGAAGTGTGTCAACAACGTGATCAAACTCTCACTTGTGCTTAAACTCACATACCCTTCAAATACTCTTTACTGCCATTGATCCGTTCCAAGACTTAAAGCTTGAAAAAGCTACTTGTGAAGAAGTAGAACATACTCGACTAAGAAATTAGTTAAGTGTTCTTTCTTTCGAACAAGAACAAGTCTTGACACCAGAAAGAATCAAACTTGTCTACTGCAAAGTATTCAAAGTTTTGTTTCTTAGATTACTTGTTGTAACTGAATAAGTTATAATTAAGTTATCTCATCCCAAACCTCTCTAACTGAAAATACACCCTTTCAGGCATGATATTCAGGGGGAACTTAATCGAGCATAGTGTTGCTGATTGAAAGTCCCAAGTTTGGTGGAGAACAAGGTTTCGTTCTCTAGTTAAGTTGGAAACGAAGCAAGTGTGCTTTGGTTGCTGTTTGAATCGCTCTAGATAGGTGTTGTAAGGAACCTCAAACTTGTCTTAGTGGATTCAGTCCTAGAAAGGACAAAGTGGATTAGTTGAGAGATTACGCCACTCTCAGATACCACTATAAAAGTGTTTGTGTGATTTACTTACTGCATTTAGTTTTCAGCAAAGCATATCTATCTATACACGGTCACTCACTTCACTTGCTGAAACTATCACTTACTGACAAAGCACTTATTGTATCAAAGACTTCCACTCTCTGATTTTAAGTATCAGCAAAACTAGTTACTGAGAAGTAACTTGCGCTTGCTGAGAAAGTTAAGTATCAGCAAACTCATTACTGAAAAGTAATAAGTACTTGCTGAGAAAGTTTTTAAACGATGAAACTTTGAAAAGACTATTCACCCCCCCCCCCTAGTCTTTTCTTGTTGTTTAAAGGGACCAACAAAAACATTGGGTGTGATCAACCATTTTCTGCAAATTCTACATGAGAAGAGCCGTCTTCGACTTCAGTTGCTCTTTAGGAGTGGGATTTTCACAGTGATCATTACCATAGCTAAGATTACTTCGGTCTTGGTTAGGGACATAAGTTTGGCTAGCTGGTGCATATCCTTGGTTGTTTCGAAACCCCCTTTTCCAAAATCCCCCACGAGGATTCCTACCATCTTGACCATAGCTAGCTTCTTGAACTCCGAATTCTACAGCAAAGGCCTCCTCGTCGCTTCCTTGAACCCAATTGCTACCATCTTGTGCAAGCTCCGACCTACACATATGAGCCCCATGCCTATAGTTCTTGCAAATCCGGCAAATCTCATTAGAAACGGATGTTCCCACCGAGCTCTTGAGAACTTGCTTCAGCTCATTGGTGAAACACTCAAATCGATACCCACTTGCTCCATACATTGGAACATCCTGATTGGGTGGAGCGTCGCGCCTCCTAACCACTGCTCTTGGATCCTTGAAGTGAGATCCCTTAGCAAGCCTTTCGAAAACCTCCCAAACAGCCTCCGCGGTTTCTTCCCAAATATTACCACGGCACTGGAAATCCACCACTTGTTGATTCTCAAAAGTGAGCCCATTGTGGAAGTGTTGGACAAGATCCGAAAGCTCAAAACCATGGTGTGGACACTTGTTCAAGAGGTCGTTGAACCTCTCAAGCGCGGTGTAGATTGTCTCATCATAGTCTTGTCTGAAACCAGTGATTTGCGCGTTAAGCGCGGTAGTCAATGTGTGAGGGAAGTATTTATCCATAAAGGCTGAAAAGACCTTTTCCCAAGTGTCAAGCGAACCGGCTTCCAGAGAGCCTAACAATGCCTTGGCTTTATCGCCAAGCCCCATTGCAAAAACCTTCATTCTCAGCTCGTCATCCGTCACCTCCGTGCCCGGTCTTGGGAGTTGGTTGACGAAGTCATCGATATCATGCGAATACCCTATCACGTCTTCCCTAGCCAAGCCATAGAACCTCGGGAGTTGCTGGAACATGTGGTTTTTGATTTCCAAGTCACGAGTCGCAGGCGAAAGGACAATCGCTGGACCCTTCATTCGTTCCTTGTTGGGTTGAACCCATGATTTCAACAGTGGACGAGCCATCACGGGATCTTCAAAGAGTGCTCAAAGATATTCAGAGGAATCGATTTCCTCTATGTCACCTTGAGCGAGATTCCGCCTTCTTTGATGGTAAACCCTGTAAATTTCGTCGATAGGTTCAACAAGAGGTAGTCCACTAGATCGCGTACGTTGCATACGCTATCTGTAACAATAATGGAAAAGAGTATCAAAACAGAGCAAATTAACTAGACTTGATAAATCTAGGAATTGAATGCTGAAAATATAAATAAGCTAAAGAGAAAAAAGGAGTATAGTCCCCGACAGTGGCGCCAATTTGATGAACGAGATTGTCAGACTCAATTAATCAAATAAATTTTTTTTAGCCAAAGGCAACTCACAACTACAACGAAAACCAACGAAGGTATGAAATTGAGTCTGACAATCTATGGGACGGGTTGTCAATCTCCGATGAATTGCTAACTCACAAGCAAGAATCGAGAATTAAAGATGTCCAATTTCTATGCTTAAGCTTCCAAATCTATAAGAAAAAGAGTCTTCTATGCTTATAATTCCCAGAATAGGCTCTGGAAAATTTGTCTCTCAAAATAAGGTGAAAGATATGAAAAACGAACTAAATTGGTGAAACTATATATACTTGTCGAATCCTCCCGGGCGAACCGCTCCCGGTGCCAGGCGAACCGCCTGGCACGGGGTGTGATGTACGAGATTGTCATACTCAATTAATCAAATAAATTTGTTTTTAGCCAAAGGCAATTCACAACACTACGAAGATAGAGGGCTTAGATAGATCAAAGAAATAAAGCAATAAGTCAAGTCTAAATCGCGTTACAGCCACTCATGCATAATTAAGAACCCTAGCTAAGAAATCACATACTATCACCAACGATAGATTTAGCTATCACCAACGATAGATTTAGCTACTCATAGATAAATTGCAATCAACAAGAATCAAAGCAAGATTGAATAAAAACATGTTGAAAGAAATAAATAAAAGTAGAAAAATCGTGAGATACAATGTTACCAACGAAGGTTGTCAATCTTCGAAGAATTGCTAACTCACAAGCAAGAATTGATAAACAACGAGGTCCAATTGCTATGCTTAATCCTCCAAATTGATAAGAAAAAGAGTCTCCTATGCTAAGAATTCCCAGAACAGGCTCTAGAGAATTTGTCTCTCAAAATAATGTGAAAAGGTATGAAAAACGTAGAAAAACAGGCAACTATATATAATGTTCGGAATCGCACGGGGCGAACCGCCCCAGACGCCTGGCGATTCGCTTGGTGCGGGGCGATTCGCCCCACGTCCCAGGCGATTCGCCTGGGACGTCCAGACCGACTCTGGCGAGATTTTAGTCTTCTTTTCCTTTTCGGACTCGGATTTTTCCTTCTAGTGACCTTTAAGCCTTGAAACTCGTCCCCTAGGCCTCAAATCTCATTCGGAACCTTCTAGATACTCCACGAATGTCTTCGAAACACCAAAACCTCGTCTACTTCATAAATATTGCCCATAAAAACATGTTTTTCACCTAAAACCTGAAAAATACAAAGAAAAGGGAAACGTGACACTATTCTAATAAAATGCACTCAAATATAAGCTAAATTAACCTAGAGGATAGCTAAATTGGTGAAAAAGACTCGAATGAAAGTGTAAAATACACGTTCATCAAACTCCCCAAACCGAACCTTTGCTTGTCCTCAAGCAACTAAGCTAGACTCTAATGCAAAAAACAAATGCAACACACAAAATGGAGTCTCATGCCAAATGAAATGAACTAATCTATTGAGTCTATCAAAAACTTATGAACAATGACCATACAAATCATAACATGGATATTGGTTGAAGAATGCCTCGATTGACTCATACACATTCACATATGCACTAAGTTAAACAAGACAGTCTCTCGTAACATTCTCTACCTGGATCTAGTCAGTGACGACGTAATGAAACATGTTAAAATACGAATGGTTGTCCTGTGCCTATGAAACTGAGGACTTACTACTGTTCACCAAGTTAAGACTTTCCCTCAAAGAGCCAATACTGGCTCTCATCAAACGAAGGAGGGTTCCCTAAAAGTTCATACTCCCCTATTCTATCCATCTCTCAAGCAAAGTCATAAACTATCACCACTTTCTAAATGGCAGGACGAGGGTGGTCTAGAACAGATGACACTCAAACAAACAAAAGACAAACTTTACAACTCGATTACGAACATTACATGAATTGAAAAACGAGACAAACACTTTGCTAAACTACTTTTTGGCTTTCTTTGGGCCCTTATTTGCTTTTTTTGGTGTCTCTTTTTTTCTTTTTTTCTTTTCCAGATCTTTTCTTTTTCCTGGAATTTTTTCTTTCTTTTTCTTTGATTTTTTTTTTGATTTTTTTTTTATATATAGCCAGCAGTAGCACAACGAAAAAGGAATTACAATGACTCACAAACGACCTCCCCAAACCTATTCGAAAGAATAGGTTGGAGCCCAAACTTTACGAAAAAGGAAAACAAACTCACAACACTCAAAATCGAAAAACAAGTCTAATGATAGCGTAACCCCCTCCCCAAACCTATTCGAAAGAATAGGTTGCAAACAAAGGATTACACAATCTCACACTACCTCCATCCTAGGCATTTAGCAATCTCAAAGCAAGGTGAAGACTTGTTGCCTCTTAGGTACATAATTACACGGGAAAACAACCACAAGATTCTAACATGCATCATCCTATTATAAAGGCCTTCGTGAACCGCAGTAGAGAAAAACACCACTAAGTGATGTCGAGACTACCAAGCTTAACTAAGTGCAAACATAAATGTGACAAGCCAAGCGAGAAGAACCTCAAACAAATTCATAGAGATGAAACATATGGTTAAGGTCTTAACTAGTTAATCTACCCAATAAAAAACTTCACAAAATTTGGCAATAAACTCCACATAAAACATGCAAGACTAGACTAGAATGAATGTAGTGTATGTAGTGTATGCAACTAAACTATTAGGAAAGCGATAAACGTGCAAATGCTAATGCAAACGAATTTCAACAAAATACAAGGTACTATACTCAAAATACCAATGTCAAGCTCCAAACTAACAACAATAGTTCACTTAAATCCCATCCCCCCTCATGAAACTAAAGCTAGTCCCTAGCAATAAGAGAATGAGGAAATAAGAAGTGATACTAGATGTTACCGAGTGGTTTGGCCTCGGTCGGCTGAGTACACAAGATGTAAGGTATTGAGATTGCTCGAGGGCCCTTGTTGGTGATCATCGGAGCCCGTGGTGGTGGTGGTGGTTCTACTAATAGATTGAATAGGGCCAACTCCTCCATCAGTATTCATGGTATCCTCATTGTCCCTATTGTCTTCATTGTTACCATCATCATCATTAGAAGAATTGCGTTGTCGAAGAGAAGCCTCAAGATTAGCCGCGGCAGCTATGGGGTTTTCCATCCGGTATCTCTCTAATAGCCCGTGAATTGTTGAAGGGGAAAGAGCCGTGCTCTTAGAGTCTCCCTCACTAATGTCCTCTACCCCATGGAACTTGCAATAAGCTGTGATGAAGCTCGGAAACACAGAGGTTTTCTTCTTCTTTGCCCAATGTTGTCCATATTCTTCATGGATGATGCTCCCGATGTCTATATGGTGCTCCCTCAATAAGCAGTCGAGGAGAACCACAAAGAAGGGCTGGGTGTTCGTGTCATTATGTTTTGGAATCAAGTTAGCGATACGGAACTTCATCACCACTGTCGACTCAAGACTAAATCTGTTGTGATGAGGCCGCCCCGGTTGCTTCCTAGTCTCTCAGACCTTGCAGTCCTTGTGGCAGATTCCTGCCGTGATATTGATTCCAATCCCTTTAGTCGTACATGAATAGACATAAGGATGGTCACTTCCGGTGAATTCTCGTTCCACCATATGGATAAAGCGCGAAGTTGACGCAAAAGTCCATGGCTCGAACACACCTCTAACGAGATCACTCTCCTTCTCTTGAAGATTAGTATACCCAACATAGAACTCATGGAGAACGTCCTTGTCAAACTCTTCGACATGGTTGGAATCGAACCACCTCCAATACCTCATTGTGGCCAAACGAAAGTGCTCCTCTCTCTTTGTGGCATGTTACCTACAAACATTCATTAGTACCTTGTACAGCAAAAAGCTTCATGCATATGTAAATGCAAGAGTGAAACAAACGAGTGACTTCATCATCACGCCTAATCTTCAAAACACCAAGTCTAATCTAGCTGCCATAATGCAACCTATCAACATATCATAATATGTAACATATTGTGTAATGCCCCGCATCCCACATCGTTTAAGAGTGAGTGGAATAAAGGGTATATATGTTAGACCACCACTCTCACATGGTATGAGACCTTTTGGGTGATTCCAAACGCAAATCTGTGCGGGCTCAGGCCCAAAATGGACAATATCATACTGTGGAGACGTGTGTGGGACCGTCCAGGAGTAACCACGCCGGCCGGATTGGTCGGGTCGTTACAAATGGTATCAGAGCCTAGATCAACCCAAAGCCCGCACCGGGTGGACGATTGGTAAAGGTTATTGTCAGTTTGTCACCCGCACCACTTAAGGCGCTCGACGAGGACGTCGAGGCTTTAAGGGGGGTAGTTGTAATGCCCCGCATCCCACATCGCTTAAGAGTGAGTGGAATAAAGGGTATATATGTTAGACCACCACTCTCACATGGTATGAGGTCTTTTGGGTGATTCCAAAAGCAAATCCGTGCGGGCTCAGGCCCAAAGCGGACAATATCATACTGTGGAGACGTGTGTGGGACCGTCCAGGAGTAACCACGCCGGCCGATTTGGTCGGGTCATTACATATTGCAACAAGCTTTATGCTAGATAACTAGTAACGTCAATCATAAGATTCATTCAAACCATAGTACTCAAAAATTTCACCAAAAAGTCTCAAACCCCATCAATCAAGTGTTCTACCATCATGTCTACCTTTATCATACCCATAATCTCATCATATAACGTGGAATGAAAGAAAAGAAGCAATGCAAAACGAGACATAGACATCAAGTAAGCAAAATTCCCAATTTATCAAACCAAGCAAAAATGAGCAAGCAATTGATAATGAAAATTGTTTCTAATCACATAAACAATAAACCCATACATTATATAAGCTCAATTGAAGCATAGATCAAAAAACCCCCAAATCTCAAAAATTAGGGTTCATGTGAAGTTACCTCAGATCTTAAAAACAAATGAACTAGGATGAAAGTTGTTCGGATAGAATTAAAGAGCACGTAATGGGCTTCGATTAAAGCTAAAGAACACCAAATTTGATGCAGAATTGAAGGAATTATGGAAGAAAGAAGAGTTTTCAAGTTTTTGGGTGTTTTGGAGTAAGAGAGGTGAAGAAGATGAGAGAATGAGGATTTGGGGGAGAAATCCCGCTCATATACTCTCAGAAAATGGGGGGCGATTCGCCCCGTGTGTGGGGCGAATCACCCCATATGTGGCGCGAATCACCCCCCACTACCAGAGAGCTTATGGGGCGATTCGCCCCAGACCGCCAGAGAGCTTCACGCTCTCTGGCGATGGGGGGCGAAACGCCCCCCACCTCCAGAGGTGGGGAGACGAAATTTTTCGAAAAAAGTTCAGTTTTTATCCCCGAAAATCATTATCCTCGTAAAAACACTCGAAAAAATTCACTCAAACATAAACATAAGCACAAAATATCACATAAACGAACAAATTCACATAAAGAAAGGCAAATTGTTCTATGTATGAATGCATGCAATGCAATAAAGCGATAAAAACTCCGGGTTGCCTCCCGGATAGCGCCATTGTTTATAGTCTTTGACTCGACTTCTTCTTGCTCTTAGTTCTTCTTTTTGAGGTACTAGACTTCCCCTTCATGGATCTTTTCCTCATGCCACGAACCTGTGAATGAGAATGAACATAGACAGCAAGACGAAAGTAGTTAATTGTGCGAGAAGCATTGAAGTGAATATTTGGATCAGATATGGCTCACAACACATGTTGCTTGCCATCCACCTCAATGGTGCAAGTTTTTCGGTAGATGTCTATCACAGAGCGTAGCTTAGTCAAGAACGTTCGCCCCAAGAGAACAACATCCCCCATCCCAGGTGTAGACGCCGGCATAACTACAAAGTTGGTGTACACAGAAGCTTCACCAATCTTAACCAATACGTTCTTCACAACGCCTTCGGGTCTCACAAAGGATCCATCCGCCAATTGCACAATAGCCTTATGCTCAGATAATTTCCCAAGGCCACTCTTCTCAAACACATTCATTGGGAGCACATTAGAGTAAGATCCCGTATCTAGTGTAGCACGAACATCTTCAAGTTCACCAATTCCTACCTTAACATTGAAACTCTCAGGAATTAGCTCGGGATCCTCTTGCTCCTCATCACTCGCATCAAATCCAAGGTCCTTCTCTTCTTCCTTGGCTAGTGGAGGTTCTCCATCCTTGCAGCACTCACAATTAGCACCCTTCTTTATAGTGATCTCAACAGGAAGATCACCTACTAATGTAATACACATTGACTTCTCAGTGGTGCTAGGTAATTTCCCATGCTCCCTACTCGCGCCACGGTCAATCAATTCTTGCATCTTTTAATGGGCAAGCCTGGTGCTCTCTTCCAAACGATCCAGCCTCACCCTAGTCTTCTCAGAATCTTCTTCATAACGCTTAAGAAAACCTTGGGTGTGATCAACCATTTTCTGCAAGTTTTCCATGAGTAGAGTCGTCTTCGACTTTGATTGCTCCTTGGGAGTGGGATTTTCGCAGTGATCATTACCATAGCTAAGCTTACTACGGTCTTGGTTAGGGCCATAAGTTTGGCTAGCCGGTGCATATCCTTGATTGTTTCGGAACCCTCTTCTCCAAAATTCACCTCGAGGATTCCTACCATCTTGTCCATAGCTAGCTTCTTGAATACCGAATTCCGCAGCAAAAGCTTCCTCTTCGCTCCCTTGAGCCCAATTGCCACCAACATATGCAAGCTCCGATCTACACGTATGAGCTCCATGCCCATAGTTCTTGCATATTCGGCAAACTTCATTCGACATAGATGTTCCAGCGGAGCTCTTGAGGACTTGATTCAACTCATTGGTAAAGCACTTGAACCGATCACCATTCCCCCCATACATAGGGGCCTCTTGAGTAGGTGGAGCTTCAGGTCTACGTCTCCTAACAATTGCTCTTGGATCCTTGAAGTGCGAACCCTTAGCAAGTCTTTTGAAAACCGCCCAAACGGCTTCCGCGGTTTCCTCCCAAATATTGCCACGGCATTGGAAATCCACCACTTGCTGATTCTCAAAGGTTAGTCCATTGTAGAAGTGTTGGAAAAGATCCGAAAGCTCAAAACCATGGTGAGGCACTTGTTCATGAGGTCTTGGAACCTCTCAAATGCGGTGTAGATGGTCTCATCATAGTCTTGTTTGAATCCAGTGATTTGCACCTTAAGCGTGGTAGTCAATGTGTGAGGAAAGTATTTCTCCATGAATGCTGAAAAAACCTTTGCCCAAGTGTCAAGCGAACCCGCCGGTAGAGAACTCAACCATACCTTGGCCTTGTCGCCAAGCCCCATAGCAAAAACCTTCATTCTCAACTCATCCGCTGTTATTTCAGCTCTGGGTCGTGGAAGTTGGTTGACGAAGTCATCGATATCATGCAAGTACCCCATCACGTCTTCCCTAGCCAAGCCATAGAACCTCGGAAGTTGCTGGAACATGTTGTTTTTTATTTCCAGATCTCGATTTGCAGACGAAAGAACAATCGCCGGTCCCCTCATACGATCCTTGGTGGGTTGAACCCATGATTTCAGTGGTCTAGCTTCTGCCATTACGACGATTTCTTCAAAAGACTATGTAGAGATTCAGAGAAATCGGTATCCTCTATTTCCTCTAGTTCACGTCGTTGAAGTAGTCGCCTTCTTTGGTGGTAGACTCTGTCGATTTCAGCGATTGGTTCAGCAAGCGGTGTTCCTCGAGATCGTGTACTACGCATACACTATCTGTAACAAGCAAAGAAAAGAGTATCAAGAGAGATCAAATTAACTAAACTACTAAAACTAGGAATTGAATGCTGAAAATATAAATAAGCTAAACAGAAAAAAGGAGTATAGTCCCCGGCAACGGCGCCAATTTGATGAACGAGATTGTCAGACTCAATTAATCAAATAAATTTGTTTTTAGCCAAAGGCAATTCACAACTACAACGAAAACCAAGGCACGTAGTGTAGAAGTAAAATAACCTCGAGTGTCGATCTCTAAGGACTATAACTAGCTTTATCTAATTTAACATAAACTATAAACTCGACAAACGACTTAGCACAGGTTAATAATCATGCATGAAGTACTTTAACATTTGCATAGAAATCTAAGATCATGAATTGTCCAATGTGTTCCGTTCAATTCAACACTACGAAGATAGAGGGCTTAGATAGATCAAAGAAATAAAGCAATAAGTCAAGTCTAAATCGCGTTACAGCCACTCATGCATAATTAAGAACCCTAGCTAAGAAATCACATACTATCACCAACGATAGATTTAGCTACTCATAGATAAATTGCAATCAACAAGAATCAAAGCAAGATTGAATGAAAACATGTTGAAAGAAATAAATAAAAGTAGAAAAATCGTGAGATACAATGTTACCAACGAAGGTTGTCAATCTCTGAAGAATTGCTAACTCACAAGAAAGAATTGATTAACAACGAGGTCCAATTACTATGCTTAATCCTCCAAATTGATAAGAAAAAGAGTCTCCTATGCTAAGAATTCCCAGAACAGGCTCTGGAGAATTAGTGTCTCAAAATAATGTGAAAAGGTGTGAAAAACGTAGAAAAACAGACAACTATATATAATGTTCGGAATAGCACGGGGTGAACCGCCCCAGACGCCGGACGATTCGCCCCACGTCCCAGGCGATTCGTGATGGTGTCGTTTTTCACCAATTAAATTTGTTTTAAAAGCCAAAGAACACTTTTCACTACACAAACTTGAGTGCAATGGAAAGTTTTCCTCGAGTGTCGTTCTCTCGGGACCTAATGTGGCTTTGTTTGTGGTTTTTGCTAGTTAATTCAGACAACGAGATCAAACGTTTGTAGAATTGTTTTCTTAGAACAAAGCAACGAGAAATCAGATTGTTGTAATCAAGTTTGGAAAACGGTTGGTGGTAGAAATCAAATACACATGCATGGGTTACGAATATGCTCACAAGTTCAGTGCGTAAAACCTTCAATCAAGTCTGCTAAGCAACTCGTCTAGGTAACTTTCAAGACACACATCATAAAAGACCATTATCAATACTTTAGAGGTGCTTGTCACTAACACCATTTATCTAGCATGTTGCACATCTCTAACATACAATCCTATAGCTTTCATTGACCAAGAGTTTGTCACTATACTCAATTCGAATATATTTTATAGGCAACTAAGAATCATATGAAGGAATTTGCAGCAAGATTGAATCACAATCTCATGTAAGCATAAACATAACCCATAGCATGCATATTCTACATTCTACCACCAACACAAAGGATTTAGCTATTCATATTCATCAACATAGACATCAAATCATATGAATTGTATCTTTATTCATCAACATAGAAAAGCAAATAAAGATAACTAGAAAAGCAAATAACCTCGAGTGTCGATCTCTAAGGACTATAACTAGCTTTATCTACTTTAACTTAAACTATAAAATCAACAGACGACTCAGCACATATTTTTCTTATCAATATAATGGAAGTTAGTGATAGTATGATCATTCAAAGCATAGTAGGTTAATAATCATGCATGAAGTACCCGATCGTTTTGCATAGAGATCTAAGATCATGAATTGTCCAATGTGTTCCGTTCAATTCAACAATACGAAGATAGAGGGCTTATTTAGATCAAAGAAATAAAGCAATAACTCAAAGTCTGATTCGCATTATCGCCATCATGCATAATTAAGAACCCTCGCTAAGAAATCACTTACTATCACCAACGATAGATTTAGCTACTCATAGATGTCATGCAATCAACAGAAATCAAAGCAAGATTGAATGAAAACATGTTGAAAGATATAAATATAAATACAAAAATTGTGAGATACAATGTTACCGTCGAAGGTTGTCAATCTCCAAACATTCACGAACTCACAAGCTCCAAATTGATAAGAAAAATAGTCTCCTATGCTAAGAATTCCCAGAACAGGCTCTGGAGAGTTCTTACCAAAAACTAATGAGAAAGGTATAAAAAAAGGTCGGAGAAAGTATGAAAAACGTAGAGAAACTACAACTATATATAGGAGTTCGGAACGTGTGGGGCGAGTCGCCCCACACACCGGGCGAAACGCCTGGTGTGGGGCGAACCGCCCCACATCCCGGGCGAACCGCCCGGGAGATCCAGTCGGCGAGAGATGCGTTTTTGACGCGTTTTTGGATTTCTTTTTCTTTTCGGACTCGGATTTTGCCTTCTAGTGACCTTTAACCTTGAAACTCGACCCCTAGACTTCAAATCCCATCCGAAATCTTCCAGATACTCCAAAAATGTCGTCGGAACACCAATTCTTCGTTATCTTCGTTCTAGATACTTCAAAAATGTCCTCGGAACACCAAATCTTCGTTCTCTCCAAAAACACGTTTTTTCACCTAAAACCTGAAAAATGCAAACTAAAGGGAAACGTGACACTATTCTATTAAAATGCACTATAATATAGCTAAATTAACATAGAGGATAGCTAAAATAGGTGAAAAAAGACTCGAATGAAGGTATAAAATACACGTTCATCAAACTCCCCAAACCGAACATTTGCTTGTCCTCAAGCAACTAAGCTAGACTCTAATGCAAAACAATGCAACACAAAAAATGGAGTCTCATGCCAAATGAAATAAACTAATATATTTAATCTATCAAAAACTTATGAACAAAAACCATACAAATCATAACATGGATATTGGTTGAAGAATGCCTCGATTGACTCATACACAATCACATATGCACTTATATCAAACAACATAGTCTCTCGTAACATTCTCTACCTGGACCTAGTCAGTGACGACGTAATGAAACATGTTAAAATACGAATGGTTGTCCCGTGCCTATGAAACTGAGGTCTTACTGTTGTTCACCAAGTTAAGACTTTTCCTCAAAGAGGTCGAACCAATACTGGCTCTCATCAAACGAAGGAGGGTTCCCTAAAAAAGATAACACTCCCCTATTCTACCCATCTCTCAAGCAAAGCCTTAAACTATTCACCACTTCCTGAAATGGCAGGACGAGGGTGGTCTAGAACAGATGACACTCAAACAAAAGACAAAAAATTACAACTCGATTACGAACATTACAAGAATTAAAGGACGAGACAAACACTTTGCTAAACTGCTTTTTGGCTTTTTTTGGGACCATTCCTTGCTTTCTTTGGTGTCTTTTCTTTTTTTCTCTTTTTTTCTTTTCCAGATTGGTATATTTTTTCTGGAGTTTTCTTTTTTTTTTCGATTTTCTTTTTTTTTAGCCAGCAGTAGCACAACAAAAAAGAAATTACAATGACACACAAACGACCTCCCCAAACCTATTCGAAAAAATAGGTTGGAGTACAAACTTTACGAAAAAGGAAAACAGCACACACTTAAATCGAAAAACAAGTATAATGACAGCGTAACCCCCTCCCCAAACCTATTTGAAAGAATAGGTTGCAAACAAAGGGTCACACAATCTCACACTACCTCCTTCCCAGGCATTTAGCAATCTCAAAGCAAGGTGAAGATTTGTTGCCTCTTAGGTACATAATTACTCGGGAAAACAACCATAAGATCCTAACATGCATCATCCTATTATAAAGGCCTTCGTGAACCGCCGTAAAGAAAACACCACTAAGTGATGTCGAGACCACCAAGCTTAACTAAGTGCAAACACAAATGTGACAAGCCAAGCGAGAAAAACCTCAAACAAATTCATAGCATATGATTAATGTCATAATTAGTTAATCTACCCAATAAAAAAGTTCAAAAAATTTGGCAATAAACTCCACATAAAACATGCAAGACTATACTAGGATGAATGTAGTGTATGCAACTAAATACTAAGAAAGCGGTAAACGTGCAAATGCAAAATGCAAACGAATTTCAACAAATGCAAGGTACTATACTCATCCTACCAATGACAAGCTCCAAACCACCAATTCCAAGCTCCAAACTAACAACACTAGTTCACTTAAATCCCATCCCCCCTCATGAATTTAAAGCTAGTCCCTAGCAATAAGAGAATGTGAAAATAAGATGTGATACTAGATGTTACCGCGTGGTTTGGCCTCGGTCGGATGAGTACACTAGATGTAAGGTATTGAGATTGCTCGAGGGCCCTTGTTGGTGATCATCGGAGCTCGTGGCGGTGGTGGTAGTTCCACTCATAGATCGAATAGGACCAACTCCTCCATCAGTATTCATGGCATCCTCATTGTCCCTATTGTCTTCATTGTCACCATCATCACCATTAGAAGAATTGCATTGTCGAAGAGAATCCTCAAGATTAGCCGCTGCAGTTATGGGGTTTTCCATCCGGTATCTCTCTAATAGCCTGTGAACTGTTGAAGGGGAAAGAGTTGTGCTCTTAGAGTCTCCCTCACCAACGTCCTCTACCCCATGGAACTTATAGTAAGCTGCGATGAAACTCGAAAACTCAGAGGTTTTCTTCTTCTTTGCCCAATGTCGCCCACATTCTCTACGGTTGATGCTCCGATGTCTATATGGTGCTCCCTCAATAGGCAGTCGAGGGGCACCCCAAGGAAGGGCTGGGTATCCATGTCATTATGTTTTGGAATCAAGTTAGCGATACGGAACTTCATCCCCACTATCGACTCAAGTCTGAATCTGTTGTGATGAGGCCGCTCCGTTTGCTTCCTAGTCTCTCGGACTTTGTAGTCCTTGTGGCAGATTTCTGCCGTAATATTGGTTTCAATCCCTTTAGTGGTACGTAATAGACATAAGAGTGCTCACTCCTGGTGAATCCTCGTTCCACCTCATGGATAATCCGCGAAGTTGTTGCAAAAGTCCATGGCTCGAACGCACCTCTAACGAGATCACTCTCCTTCTCTTGAAGATTAGTAGACCCAACATAGAACTCATGGTGAACGTCCGTGTCAAACCCATTGACATGGTTGGAATCGAACCACCTCCAATAACTCATTGTAGCCAAATGGAAGTGCTCCTCTCCCTTTGTGGTATGGTTCCTACAAACATCCATTAGTACCTTGTACAACAAAAAACTTCATGCATATGCAAATGCAAGAGTGAAACAAACGAGTAACTTCATTATCACGCCTAATCTTCAAAACACCAAGTCTGAGCTAGCTATCACAATGCAATGTATCAACATATCATAGTATGCAACATATCACAACATGCTTTTATGCTAGATAACTAGTAACCTTAAATCACAAGATCCATTCAAACCATAGTACTCAAAAAACTTTCATCAAAAAGTCTCAAACCCCATCAATCAAGTGTTCTACCTGATGAAACGTTGTCAAGGTCAATCAAATAAATTTGTAATTAGCCAAAGGCAATCCACAACTACAACGAAAACCGTAGTGTAGTAGCAGAATGACTCGAGTGTCGTTCTCTCAGGACTATAACTTGCTTTATCTATTTAACAAGAGAATATAAAACAGCAGACAGATAGCAATAGGGAGTTTCTAGCAGATAATGAAGATTGGTGATAGTATGGTCCTTCTTAGCATAATGGGTCGATAATCATGCATAAATTCCTCGGTCTTGCATAGAGATCTTTGAATCAATCTAGTGTCCTGTTGCAAGTATTAAGCACTACGAAGATAATCTGGTCTGACTAGTCAATCACGATTGTCCTAATGTGTTCCGTAATTATTCAACACTACGAAGATAATTGGTCTGATGGTCGACTAGTGTCCAATTGTGCATAATAATCAATACAACATACGAGAATTTTGGTTACAACTGATCAACGAAATAAAGCAATGACACGGAGTATAATGCGCGATATAGCCATTAGCATGATTATCTTCTCTCGCTAAGAATTTACATACTACCACCAATGATAAGTTTAGCTACTCATATTATGCATGCAATCAACAGAAATCATAGAAGAAAACATATTGAAAGATAAATAAAATAAGTAGAATAAAATTGTAAGATACAAAGTTACCGAAGGTTGTCAATCTCCGGATGATTGCGATCCTACGAGCTCCAAACTGCTATGAAAAAGTATCCCCTAAGCTATGGAACTCCCAGGACAGGCCCCGGGAAGTTCCTACCTAAAACTATAGAGAGAGGTGAGAAAGTAGGCTTGGAAAGATATGATTTTCGGAGAGAAAACTGAGCACTATATATAGGCCCCGAATAAACTCTGGGGCGGTTCGCCCCCCGTCTTTTTCGCGGAATTCCGCGTTTCTCGACGCGGATTTGGATTTTTTCACCTTTTCGGACTCGGTTTCTGACTTCTATTGGCCTTCTAACCTCCAGATTCGACCCCTAGACTCCAGATCCTATCCGGAAACCTTCAGATACTCCAAATAGGCTTCTAGAACACCAATTCCTTATCAACTTCAATATAATTGCCCAGAAATCCCCGAATTTCAACCAAAACCTGTAAAATAAAATCTAAAGGGAAACGTGACACTATTCTAATAAAATGTATTAAAATATAGCTAAATTAACATAGAGGATAGCTAAAATAGGTGAAAAAGACTCGAATGAAAGTGTAAAATACACATTCATCAAACTCCCCAAACCGAACCTTTGCTTGTACTCAAGCAACTAAGCTAGACTCTAATACAAAAAACATGCAAGACACAAAATGGAGTTTCATGCCAAATAAAATGAACTAATCTACTGAATCTATCAAATAACATATGAACAAAAACCATATAAATCAAAGCATGAATATAGGTTGAAGAATACCTCGATTGACTTATACACATCCACATAAGCACTTATGTAAAGACAAGATAGTCTCTCGTAACATTCTTTACCTGGACCTAGTCAGTGACGACGTAATGATGCATGCTAAGATACGAATGGTTGCCCCATGCCTATGAAACTGAGGACTTACTGCTGTTCCACCATGTTAAGACTTTCCCTCAAAAGAGGTCGAACCAGTACTGGCTCTCATCAAACGAAGGAGGGTTCGCTATAAAAGATAACTCTCCCCTATTCTACCCATTTCTCAAGTAAAGTCTTAAGCTATTCACCACTTCCTGAATGGCAGGACGAGGGTGGTCTAGAACAGATGACACTCAAGACAAAAAATAGAAAAACACGATTACGAACATTACAGAAAAAGACTCAACACTTTGCTAAACTGCTATTTGGCTTTCTTTTTTTTGGACCCTTCTTTGCTTTTTTGGGGTCTTTTCTTTTTTTTCTTTTTTCTTTCCAGATTCTCTTTTTTTTCTTTTTCTTTTTTCCTGGAAATTTTCTTTCTTTTTTTTCGATTTTTTCTAGCCAGCAGTAGCATAACGAAGAGAGAAACAAAATGACTCACACGACCTCCCCAAACCTATTCGAAAGAATAGGTTGGAGTACAAAATTTACGAAAAGTGAAAAATAAACTCACGATACGAAAATGAAAAACAGAAACAAGTCTAATGATGGTGTAACCCCCTCCCCAAACCTATTCGGAAGAATAGGTTATAAACAAAGGATCACACAACCTCACACTACCTCCTTCCTAGGCATTTAGCAATCTCAAAGCATGGTGAAGACTTGTTGCCTCTTAGGTACATAATTACTCGGGAAAACAACCATAAAACCCTAACATGCATCATCCTATCATAAAGGCCTTCGTGAACCGCAGTAGAGAAAACACCACTAAGTGATGTCGAGACTACCTAGCTCAACTAAGTGCAATACATAAATGTGACAAGCCAAGCGAGAAAAACCTCAAACAAATTCATAGAGATGAAGCATACGATTAATGACATAGTTAGTTGATCTACCCAATAAAAAAGTTCAAAAAATTCGGCAATAAACTCCATAAAAAGCATGCAAAACTATCCTAGGAAAGCAGTAAACGTGCAAATGCAAAAAATTTCACGAGTTTATCATAAGCAAGATAAGTATAGAGATAACCAGCGATAACCTCCTCCCCAAACCTGAACATCGTCGCTCGTCCCGAACGTCGAAAGTTGATCCAAGGTGAGAGCTAATGATTGTATAAGTGACCTATAATACTCAATCAAACTCGTGAGATAAAATCTAAAGCGGTAAAGAAAGCGATAAAATCTCCGGGTTGCCTCCCGGATAGCGCCATTGTTTAAAGTCTTTGACTCGACTCCTGTCCGCGCCTATCTCTTCTTTCTGCGGGTACTAGACTTCCCCTTCATCGATCTCCTCTCCATGCCATGAACCTGTGAATAAGAAAGAATATAGGATGAAAGACCACAGTAGTGAGTAGTGAAAGAATTATCAGGTGGATCAGATATGGCTTGCAACACATGTTGCTTGCCTTCCACTTCAATAGTGCAAGTTCTTTGGCAGATGTCCATCACGGAGCGTAGCTTAGTCAAGAACGTTCGTCCCAAGAGAATGACATCCCCCGTCCCAGGTGCAGACGCCGGCATAACTACAAAATTGGTGTATACAAATGCTTCACCAATCTTGACCAACACATTTTTCACAACGCCTTCGGGTCTCACAAAGGATCCATCCGCCAGTTGCACAATAGCCCTATGGTCAGATAGTTTTCCAAGGTTACTCTTCTCAAACACATTCAAAGGGAGCACGTTCGAGTAAGATCCCGTGTCTAGCGTGGCACGGACATCTTCAAGTTCGCCAATCCCGACCTTAACATCGAAACTTTGAGGGAGTGGCTCGGGATTCTCTTGCTTCTTTCCACTCTCATCAGTACCAAGGTCCTTCTCTTCTTCCTTGGCTAGTGGAGGCTCTTCATCCTTGTAACACTCGCACTTAGCAACTTGCTTAATGGTGATTTCCACTGGTTGATCTCCCACCAAGTTGATCGACATGGACCTCTCAGTGCTGCTATGTAACTTCCCTTGCTCTGTACTAGCTCTAGCTTCCAATTGATCCAGACGAGCATTGATCTTTGTCGAATCCTCCTCATATCTCTTCAAAAATACTTGGGTGAAATCCACCAATTTCTGTAAATTATCCATGAGAGTTGCTGACTTGGATGTAGATGCTTCGTCCTTAGGAGTAGGATTACTATGGTTTCCCAAGTGAACATCTTCTCGTGCTAGATCTGATCTACACATATGAGCCCCATGCCCATAATTCTTTCACACCCTACATACCTCGTTGGAGAGAGAAGTTCCGATTAGGCCACTTAGAGCTTGCCTCATCTGATTGGCGAAACCTTCGAACCTATAGCCACTCACACCATTCACTTCATGCATTGGGATCTCCTGGTTTGGTGGGGCCTCAGGTCCACGCCTTCTAACCATTGCTCTTGGATCCTTGGATTGAGATCCTTTAGCAAGCCTTTCGAAACATGCCCACACATCCTCGGCGGTCTCTTCCCAGATAGTACCACGACATTGGAAATCCACCACCTGTTGACTCTCATATGTGAGTCCATTGTAGAAGTGTTGGACAAGATCAGGAAGCCCAAAACCATGGTGTGGACACTTGTGCATGAGGTCCTTGAACCTCTCGAAAGCGGTGTAGATGGTCTCATTATAGTCCTGTTTGAATCCTGTGATTTGCGCCTTAAGCGCGGTAGTCAATGTGTGAGGAAAGTATTTCTCCATAAAAGCAGAATACACCTTGTCCCAGGTGTCTAGTGATCCGGCTTCCAGAGAGCCTAACCATGCCTTGGCTTTATCACCAAGCCCCAAAGCAAAAACCTTCATCCTTAGCTCATCGTCCGTTATCCCTGCTCCGGGCCTTGGAAGATTGTTGATAAAGTCGTCAATATCATTCAGGTATCCCATAACACTTCCCTAGCCAACCCATACAACCTCGGGAGTTGCTGGTACATGCAACTTTTGATTTCCAAATCTCGAGTTGCAGCAGAAAGAACAATAGCTGGACCTCTCATCAGTGCTTTGTTGGGTTGAACCCATGATTTCAAAAGTGGGCGAGCCATCACAAGACCTGAATATCTGTGACAAGCTAGGAAAGGAGTATCAGAGATAGATTAAATAGGAAAACTAAAACTAATAGAATTAGGAATTGAATGCTGAAAATATAAAAAAATTAAACAGAAAAAAGGAGTATAGTCCCCGACAACGGCGCCAATTTGATGAAACGTTGTCAAGGTCAATCAAATAAATTTGTAATTAGCCAAAGGCAATCCACAACTACAACGAAAACCGTAGTGTAGTAGCAGAATGACTAGAGTGTCGTTCTCTCAGGACTATAACTTGCTTTATCTATTTAACAAGAGAATATAAAACAGCAGACAGATAGCAATAGGGGGTTTCTAGCAGATAATGGAGATTGGTGATAGTATGGTCCTTCTTAGCATAATGGGTCGATAATCATGCATAAATTCCTCGGTCTTGCATAGAGATCTTTGAATCAATCTAGTGTCCTGTTGCAAGTATTAAGCACTACGAAGATAATCTGGTCTGACTAGTCAATCACGATTTTCCTAATGTGTTCCATAATTATTCAACACTACGAAGATAATTGGTCTGATGGTCGACTAGTGTCCAATTGTGCATAATAATCAATACAACATACGAGAATTTTGGTTACAACTGATCAACGAAATAAAGCAATAACACGGAGTATAATGCGCGATATAGCCATTAGCATGAGTATCTTCTCTCGCTAAGCATTCACATACTACCACCAATGATAAGTTTAGCTACTCATATTATGCATGCAATCAACAGAAATCATAGAAGAAAACATATTGAAAGATAAATAAAATAAGTAGAATAAAACTGTAAGATACAAAGTTACCGAAGGTTGTCAATCTCCGGATGATTGCGATCCTACGAGCTCCAAACTGCTATGAAAAAGTATCCCCTAAGCTATGGAACTCCCAGGACAGGCCCCGGGAAGTTCCTACCTAAAACTATAGAGAGAGGTGAGAAAGTAGGCTTGGAAAGATATGATTTTCGGAGAGAAAACTGAGCACTATATATAGGCCCCGAATAAACTCTGGGGCGGTTCGCCCCCCGTCTTTTTCGCGGAATTCCGCATTTCTCGACGCGGATTTGGATTTTTTCACCTTTTCGGACTCGGTTTCTGACTTCTAGTGGCCTTCTAACCTCCAGATTCGACCCCTAGACTCCAAATCCTATCCGGAAACCTTCAGATACTCCAAATAGGCTTCTGGAACACCAATTCCTTGTCAACTTCAATATAATTGCCCAGAAATCCACGAATTTCAACCAAAACCTGTAAAATAAAATCTAAAGGGAAACGTGACACTATTCTAATAAAATCTATTAAAATATAGCTAAATTAACATAGAGGATAGCTAAAATAGGTGAAAAAGACTCGAATGAAAGTGTAAAATACACATTCATCACTACCCTGATGTCTACCTTAATCATACCAATAACCTCATCATAAAACATGGAATGATGAAAAAGGAGCAATGCAAAACGAGACGTAGATATCAAGTAATCAAAAATTCCCAATTTACCAAACCAAGAAAAATTGAGCAAGCAATTGGTAATGAAAATTGATTCTAATCATATAAACAATCAACCCATACATTATAAAAGCTCAATTGAAGCATAAATAAAAAAAAAACTCAAATTTGAAAAATTAGGGTTCATGTGAAGTTACCTCAGATCTGAAAAACAAATGCACTAGGATGAAAGTTGTTCGGATAGAATCAAAGATCATGTAATGATGGGCTTCGACTGAAGCTAAAGAACACAAAATTTGATGGAGGATTGAAGAAAATATGGTAGAAAGAAGGTTTTTCGAATTTTGGGGTGTTTTGGAGAAAGAGGTGTGAAGAAGATGAGAGAATGAGGGTTTGGGAGAGAAATCCCGCACTTATAAGCTCAGGAACCAGGGGGCGATTCGCCCCACATATGGGGCGGTTCGCCCCACACCGCCAGAGAGAGCAACGACGCCAATTTGATGAACTGGAATTTGTCAAATTCAATTAATCAAATAAATTTGTTTTTAGCCAAAGGCAATTCACAACTACAACGAAAACCGTAGTGTAGCAGTAAAATAACCTCGAGTGTCGATCTCTAAGGACTATACCTAGCTTTATCTACTTTAACTTAAACTATAAAATCAACAGACGACTTAGCACAGATTTTTCTTATCAAGATAATGGAAGTTAGTGATAGTATGATAATTCAAAGTATAGCAGGTTAATAATCATGCATGAAGTACCCGATCGTTTTGCATAGAGATCTAAGATCATGAATTGTCCAATGTATTCCGTTCAATTCAACACTACGAAGATAGAGGACTTAGATAGATCAAAGAAATAAAACAATAACTCAAAGTCTGATTCGCATTACCGCCATCATTCATAATTAAGAACCCTCACTAAGAAATCACATACTATCACCAACTATAGATTTAGCTACTCATAGATGTCATGCAATCAACAGAAATCAAAGCAAGAATGAAAGAAAACATGTTGAAAGATATAAATATAAATAGAAAAATCGTGAGATACAATGTTACCGTCGAAGGTTGTCAATCTCCGAAGATTCGCGAACTCACAAGATCAAAATTGATAAGAATAATAGTCTCCTATGCTAAGAACTCCCAGAACAGGCTCTGGAGAGTTCTTACCTAAAACTAATGAGAAAGGTATAAAAAAAGGTCTGAGAAAGTATGAAAAAACATAGAGAAACTACAACTATATATAGGAGTTCGGAACGTGTGGGGCAAGTCGCCCAACACACCGGGCGAACCGCCTGGTGTGGGGCGAACCGCCCCACATCCCGGGCGAACCGCCGGGAGCTCCAGTCGGCGAGAGACGCATTTTTTACGCGTTTTTGGATTTCTTTTCCTTTTCGGACTCGGATTTTGCCTTCTAGTGACCTTTATGCCTTGAAACTCGACCCCTAGACTTCAAATTCCATCCAGAACCTTCTAGATACTCCAAAAATGTCCTCGGAACATCGATTCTTCGTTCTCTTCAATATAATTGCCCGGAAAACACGTTTTTCACCTAAAACCTGAAAAATGCAAACTGAAGGGAAACGTGACACTATTCTAATAAAATTCACTATAATATAGCTAAATTAACATAGAGGATAGTTAAAATAGGTGAAAAAAAGACTCGAATGAAGGTGTAAAATACACGTTCATCATGATGTCATCTTCAGTTCCAGTAGTTGGAATTTGAAAAATGTTTGCCAAATCAATCCATTTGAGGATGATTTTCTTTACCTGAACTATTGTAGAAATCACTTTTTCAGTGATTCCTTGTTCATCAGTAAGGGTTTAGATTTCTGCATTATTGTAGAACTTCATTGTGTCTAACATACTCACCTTCTTTTTGGGGTGAGCAGTGATGACATCATGATGAACGTGTATTTTTCACCTTCATTCTAGTATTTTTTCACCTATTTAGCAATCCTCTATGTTAATTTATCTATATTTTAGTGCATTTTATTAGAATAGTGTCACGTTTCCCTTTTCTTTGCATTTTTCAGGCTTTAGGTGAAAAACGTGTTTTTATGGGCAATATTGATGAAGTAGACGAGGTTTTGGTGTTTCGAGGACATTCGTGGAGTATCTAGAAGGTTCCGGATGAGATTTGAGGCCTAGGGGACGAGTTTCAAGGCTTAAAGGTCACTAGAAGGCAAAATCCGAGTCCGGAAAGGAAAAGAAGACTAAAATCTCGGTGAATTAGATCTGGAGCTCCCTGGCAGTTTGCCCGGGATGTGGGGCGGTTCGCCCCACGCCAGGCGGTTCGCCCGGCGTCTGGGGCGGTTCGCCCCACGTCTTCCGACAGCATTATATATAGTTGCTCCATTCTCTACGTTTTTCATACCTTTTCACATTATTTTGAGAGACGAATTCTCCAGAGCCTGTTCTGGGAATTCTTAGCATAGGAGAATCTTTTTCTTATCAATTTGGAGGATTAATCATAGTAATTGGACCTCGTTGTTTATCAATTCTTGCTTGTGAGTTGGAGAATCTTTTTGCTTGACAACCTTCGTCGATAACATTGTATCTCATGATTTTTCTACTTTTATTTATTTGTTTCAACATGTTTTCATTCAATCTTGCTTTGATTCTTGTTGATTTAAATTTATTTATGAGTAGCTAAATCTATCGTTGGTGATAGTATGTGATTTCTTAGCTAGGGTTCTTAATTATGCATGATTGGCTTTAACGCGATTCAGACTTGACTTATTGCTTTATTTCTTTGATCTATCTAAGCCCTCTATCTTCGTAGTGTTGAATTGAACGGAACACATTGGACAATTCATGATCTTAGATTTCTATGCAAACGTTCAAGTACTTCATGCATGATTATTAACCTGATGCTTTGAATGATCATACTATCGCTAACTTCTATTATTATTGATAAGAAAATCTGTGCTAAGTCGTTTGTTGAGTTTATAGTTTAGGTTAAATTAGATAAAGCTAGTTATAGTCCTTAGAGATCGACAATCGAGGTTATTTTACTTCTACACTACGTGCCTTGGTTTTCGTTGTAGTTGTAAATTGCCTTTGGCTAAAAATAAATTTATTTAATTAATTGAGTCTGACAAATTCGGTTCATCAACGAACATTCATGACTAAGCTACGCTCCGGAATCGACATCTACCGAAGAACTTGCACCATCGAGGTGGATGGCAAGCAACATGTGTTGCGAGCCATATCTGATCCTAGTCCTCACTTCAATGCTTCTACTTTGGTCTTGCTGTATATGTACATTCTCATTCTCAGGTACTAGGTATGAGGAAGAGATCAATGAAGGGGAAGTCTAGTACCCGTAAGGACAAGAACTAAAAAGCGAGAAGAAGTCGAGTCAGAGACTCTTTAAACAATGGCGCTATCCGGGAGGCAACCCGGAGTTTTATTGCTTTTTGCATTGCATGCATATTTATTTTGAGAATGTCATTGTGTTTTATTTTATGTTTTCGTATGTTTTTGGTGATAAAATAAGTTTTAAGATGGTAATTTGGCGTTTTTTGGAGAAAAAGGACATCTCCAAGAGTCTGGAGATGCCAGGCGAACCGCCCCCCACCTGGGGCGATTCGCCTGGAAAGTCCAGAATGCCTGGGGTGATCTGGACACCCCAGGCGAACCGCCCCGCGGTTTGCCCCGGATGTCTAGAAACCGGGATATCTGGATTTTTGTCCGGACACCCGATTTTCTTCCTCTATGTTAAATTATTAATCTTTTTTTCTTCTTTTATCACCTGTTTTGGTTTCTCACGAGTTTCCTTGAGTCCTATAGGTTACAGGTACAAGTTAGCTCTCACCTTAAATCTACTTTCGACGTTCGGGACGAGCGACGACGTTCAGGTTTGGGGGGGGGGGGGTTATCGCTGGCTATCTCTATACTTGTTTTGCTTATGATAAACTCGTGAAACCCTTTGTTTGCATTTGCATTTGCACATTTACCGCTTTCATCTCTAGTATAGTTTTGCATGTTTTTATGTGGAGTTTATTGCCAAAGTTTTTGAAGTTTTTTATTGGGTAGATTAACTAGTTATAACCTTTGACCATGCGTTTCATCTCTATGAATTTGTTTGAGGTTTTTCTCGCTTGGCTTGTCACATTTATATATGCACTTAGTTAAGCTTGGTAGTCTCGACATCACTTAGTGGTGTTTTCTCTACTGCGGTTCACAAAGGCCTTTATAATAAGATGATGCATGTTAGAGTCTTGTGGCTGTTCTCCCGTGTAATTATGTACCTATGTAACGGTACCGGTTTTGAAAACAAAATATTTTCTTGAAAAAGGAAATTCGAAAATACTTTAATAACAACTGCCGGCAATAAATGCCCAAAATAATCTTTGACGCTAACAATAATAAATAATATCCAATGACAACTCAAGTTCGAATGCATAACGAATGAAGACAATAAAAGTGTATCTTCTTATTTTGAAAAGAAACCCGTGACACCCCAAACCCTTCTCTCAGTCGCTGGCATCCTAGTCACGCACATCCTCAGCAACATCTGGAAGGAAGGAATTTTGGAAAACAAAAGAGTGTTAGATAAAGGATCTCAGTGAGGTTCTAAGTTAAAACAGAAAGTAAACAGTTTTAAAACAAAATTCTTTTCAGAAAACGAGCAAACAGAACAGAACACATATAACAAATTAACAGAACAGATACGTTGTAGACCGTTGGTGCAGCCCGCCTTATTGCTCCTACTCCCAGATTGCCCTTATAACTTCCTCCAGAGGATGCATAACTTCGGACAGAAACAGAAACCCCCGTGTACTTTGGGGAAACAGATCCTACGACCCTAATAGACCTCAGCGACTTCTGCCTTGCGCCTAAAAGCGAATAGACTAGGCCACGATCAAGCAAACCCGATAGTCCTCTACAACCCAAGCCTACCTAACCATAACCCAATCGACCGGTCACACAGAAACAGAACAGATACAGACAATTAACACCGAGAGGTGTTCCTGCAGAAAGGTCAGTCCAGAACAGAGTAGCCATAAACGGAAATGCAAAAAGTCATACTTAGGACTTATACTTTTACGCGGAAGCATACAGTAAACAGTAGATAGTAATAGGCACAAACAGTCACATAGCCTTCCAGTTTTTCGCAAATAATAGGTTTAGGGGTGAACACTCACCTTAGCTTGCGAGTAAAAGACCTTCAACGAGAAATGAGCTTTACGGGTTTACGGACAACGGAGAACCTAACAAGAAAGTACTAAACACAATTTAGAAGTCGAACGGACGGAAGGAAAAAGGTTGAAAAAGGAATGGTAAAGTCGGGGTTCGAACTCGGGACCTCTAAGTTAGTCAAGCAAGGACCTAACCAACTAGGCTAGCAAGTCAAGTCTATACTAACTTACAAAACAGAAACTAAGTTTAAAACATTTTCAGAAACTCTTTCGATTTTCAGATTCTGGAAATTACAGAAATACCCTCAGTGGTAAATTGCAAGAAAAACCCTTTTCGAAAACAGACAGTACAAACGAACCAGCAGTTTTCCAGACACTAAACAGTTTTCTCAGAGCAAAAAGGTTTACGATAAAAGCCTACTGTCAGTCAACTACGGTCAACGGTAAAACTGCAAAAAGATCCTTTAGGTTTTTAGGTTTCCCAAATCAGTCCACAAAGTTCAAAACAATATCAACAGAGTCCAATTCACTCCTTTTCATACTCAACAGCAACTAGGGTCAACATACGGGGTCAAACAAGTCACAAGTCCAACAACAGTAACAACAACTAACGAATCCTAAGTCCCGGTTCTCAGTTCGAGTCAAGCAACATGGCCAGACAGTACAAGGGTAAAATGGTCCAAGGGTAAAAAGTCCAAAACAGAATACAAGTTTCGAATCGAAAGAACAGTAAAGGGAATTGAGATTTACCTTCGAAAGAGAATAAAGGGTTTGAACAATCTGCAAATCGAATAAATCGAAAAGAAAAGAAAATCAATCGAGATTCAAATCGAATTCGTAACCAAAATCGAATTCGAAATGGAAAGGTCAGAATCAACTTACCGATCGAATTCAGATTCGCACGAACAGAAGTTCGAATCGGCGGCGAAGGGCGAGAAACGGACAGGACAAAACAGAACCGATCGATCGATTCGACGAACAGAGAGCGGCGGTGAAGAAATGGAACCGGACGGGGCGGCGGAGATCTTGGCGGCGGACAGACGACACAGCGGCGTCGATCGGACGGCGATCGATCGAACGGAACAGATCGATCTCAGCGGCGAGAATCGATGCGGCGGAACGGAAGACAAGGCGGCGGCGACACGGACCGAATCGGCGGGTCAAATCGGGCGCGGCGACGGCGGAGGCAATTCGCGGCGGCGGCGCACGAATCGGAGCGGTGCGGTGACGCGGAGGCCGGCGGCGGGTCGGTCGGAGCAAGGCGACGGCGACGGCGGCGGTGACAGGCAGCTACGGACTCTCTTCTCTCTCTCCCCTCTTTCTTTTCTTTTCTTTTCTTTCTTTCTCTTCTTTTCTCTTCTTCTCTAACTCGATTTGTGAACGGCTGAAGAATGAGGGTGGGAGAGGTGTCAGACTAGGGTTAGGGTTAAGTGATAATTGGGCCGGTCAATGGGCCTTTGACTGGGTTCAACAATTGGGCCAAAAGGCTAGCAGATCAGATCAGAAAGTCCAGCTCGATAACGAAACGAAACAAACTAACTTACGCGAAAATAATTAATTAATTATCGAATAAATAATTTACTCTGATAATTAATTAACTAAAAAAATAAATAATAAAATAATAATTAAATAAATAATTAAATAATTAAAAAAAAAGGGGGTGTTACACTCTTCCGCCCTTAAAAGAATTTGGTCCCCAAATTCGCACCTGAAAAGTTGAAGAGCTCGGGATACTGCCGGCGCATGTCATCCTCGCTTTCCCAGGTTGCCTCCTCATACTGATGATTTCTCCACAACACCTTTTCTTGCTTGATTTGCCGATTACGGAGCTGTTGTACCTTCTGGTCAAGAATACGAACCGGTTGCTCCACATAGGACAAATCCTCCTCAATGGTCACTTCCTCGGGTTGAATCACGTGCGACGGATCCGGATAATACTTCTTCAGTTGAGATACATGGAACACATTATGAATTCCAGTAATAGTAGTGGGCAGTTGCAACCGATAAGCTACAATGCCAACTCTCTCAATGATCTCGTATGGACTCACATATCGAGGGTTCAGCTTAGCTCGACGACCCATACGAACAATTTCCTTTCTCGGAGATAGCTTGAGAAAGACAAAATCACCGACTTCGAACTCCAGATCTCGCCTACGATTATCGGCGTAACTCTTCTGTCGACTTTGAGCAGTCCTCAATCGGTCTCGGATAAGTCTAACCTTTTCCAAGGTTTCTTGTATCATCTCGTTGAGAGACCTCTCTCCAGCTACTGGGGTAGAAACTCGGTCCTCCAAATCCCAGTACAGTGGTGATCTACACTTCCGACCATACAGTGCCTCGAACGGTGCCATACCAATAGATGCTTGACAACTGTTGTTATAAGCATACTCCACCAATGGCAAATGCTGTGCCCAGCTTTCTTGGTGATCTAGCACACACAATCTCAGAAGATCTTCTAAAGTTTGAATGGTCCTTTCGGATTGACCATCCGTCTGCGGATGTGCTGCGGTACTAAAATTCAACTTAGTACCTAAGCCTTCATGTACTTGCTTCCAAAATCTCGAGACAAACTTTGGATCTCTATCCGAGACAATGCTCACTGGAGTGCCATGAAGCCTAATTATCTCATCGCGGTAGACTTCGGCTAACTTCTCGGATGTGTAGGTGGTTTTAACGGGTAGAAAATATGCCGATTTTATCAATCTATCGACAATAACCCAAACACTATCAAAACCACCCCTAGCTACTGGTAGACCGGTCACGAAATCCATAGTGATCATCTCCCACTTCCACTGTGGAATCTCGAGTGGCTGTAGTAAACCTCCGGGTTTCTGGTGCTCAGCCTTCACTTGCTGGCAGACCAAGCAACTTTGCACAAACTGTGCAACATCTCGTTTCATATAGGTCCACCAGTAAACCTTCTTCAAATCCTCGTACATCTTGTTTCCTCCAGGATGCATCGAATACTTAGACTTATGAGCTTCCTCCAAAATTAATCGTCTAAGCTCTTCATCAGAAGGCACACACAATCTACCCTGAAACCTTAGGGCTCCATTCTCATCAATAGAGAATTTCGCGTTTCGAGGCTCAGTAATATGTGCCTTGATATCTTGAAGCTCTTCGTCATGCTCTTGAGCCTCAAGAATCTTTCCTGCCAACTCATACCTCAAAGTGATATTGGCGAACATACACGGCAATTTGGATACTTCGAGATTAGACACGTGTACCCTACGACTTAAGGCATCGGCGACCACATTGGCCTTACCAGGATGGTATCGAATGGTACAAGTGTAATCGCCCAGAAATTCCATCCATCGTCGTTGTCTCATGTTCAACTCCTTTTGTGTAAACACGTACTTCAAGCTCTTATGATCCGTGAGGATAGTGAACTCAGGACCATAAAGATAGTGTCTCCACTTTCCCAACGCAAAGACTATAGCAGCTAGTTCAAGGTCATGGGTTGGGTAATTTATTTCATATGGCTTCAGTTTTCTCGAAGCATATGCGATCACCTTTTCTCGTTGCATCAGTACACAACCCAAACCTTCCTTCGAAGCATCATTGTAGACTATAAAGTCGTTGGTTCCCTCGGGAAGAGCTAGTATAGGGGCGGTGGTCAGCCTCTTCTTCAGCTCCTCGAAGCTTTCCTGACACTTGTCACTCCATACGAACTTAGGATTTTTCCCTGTTAAAGAGGACAAGGGTCCAGCTATCTTCGAATAATCCTTCACAAAACGGCGATAGTAACCAGCCAAACCAAGAAAACTCCTCACTTCAGTGACAGATTCGGGTCTCTTCCAATTGACTATCGACTCAATCTTCGACGGGTCAACCTCCAAACCTTCTCCAGAAATAATGTGCCATAAGAAGGCTACCTTATCTAGCCAAAATTCACACTTGCTGAATTTGGCATACAATTTGTTGTTCTGAAGAGTTTCCAAGACAATTCGAAGATGTTTCTCATGATCTTCTTCAGATTTTGAGTAAACGAGAATGTCATCGATGAAAACAACAACAAACTGATCCAGATACGACTGAAAAACTCGGTGCATCAAATCCATGAACACAGCCGGGGCATTCGTAAGGCCAAACGGCATCACTACGAACTCGTAATGACCATACCTCGAATTCAGGGCAGTCTTAGGTATGTCTTCTTCCCTTACCCTAACTTGATAATAGCCTTGTCGCAGATCAAGCTTTGAGTAAACCTTCGAACCTTCCAATTGATCGAAAAGTTCCTCAATACGGGGCAGGGGGTACTTGTTCTTGACCGTGACTTGATTCAAGCCTCGATAGTCGATGCACATCCTCATAGTACCATCCTTCTTCTTCACGAACAGAACCGGTGATCCCCAAGGTGACGAACTAGGTCTCACAAAACCGTTATCCACCATATCTTGCAGTTGAGTCTTCAACTCTTTAAGTTCAGCAGGTGCCATCCTATACGGTGACTTCGATATTGGTGCAGTGCCAGGTACCAGATCAATGCTAAACTCCACTTCTCGTTCAGGGGGTACGGAATCTAGCTTCTCAGGGAAAACACCCTGTAACTCCTTAACCACCCTGACTTCCTCGATTTTTGGTTGATCCTTGGGTTTATTGATCAGATATGCCAAAAAGCAGGTAGCACCCTTCACGTACAGCCTCCTAGCTTCCATGGCAGACAGTAAAAACTTCTCATCCTTTCTCTTATCTCCTTTCCATACGACTTTCTCCTCTCCAGGTTTTCCCAGGGATATGGCCTTGGTTCGACAATCCAGTTGCGCGTAGTGCTCGGACAACCAATCCATACCCAGAATAACATCGTAGGTTGATAGAGGTAGAAATATTAGGTCAGCAGGGAAAGTTCTTCCTAGGATGGAAATCTCACATCGCTCGACGAACTTCTTAGTGATTAGACTAGCTCCCAAAGGCGTACATACTTCTAAAGCGTAGGGTAGTACTTTGTATGGTAAAACGAGTGATTCAGCAAATACTCCAGCAATAAATGAATGCGTAGCACCAGGATCAAATAAAGCTTTAGAAGAAGTTTGAGCGATCAGTAGCGTACCTTCAACCACATTTGCGGTGTCAGGAACTTCATGACCGCCTATGCTGAAAACTCGGGGCTTCGCCATAGTACCCTTTCCATCATTTCTCAGGGCATAGTCTCCTGGCCTTCCTCCCTTGACAATGGCATGTCGGTTCGGACAGTGGCTAATCTTGTGATCCTTACTCCCACAAGCCAAGCATAAGCCCTGTCTTTTCCAGCAGTTGTGCTCATCGTGGTTGACTCCTCCACAGTAGTTGCAGTTCTTCCTTGCCTGGGATGACTGCCCAGACCCTCCAGCAGTCTTGCGAGAGCGGTTGTAATGCTGAGTACGGGAATACTTCGCCGGTGGTGCCTGATATCCAGATTGATATCCTCCTCGATTCTCCCGCTTATACCCAGATTGGCTTCCTCCTCCATGGCTCCCAGAAGAACTAGAGTAGCTCCTCTTGCTCGAGTATGGCTTATCAGCCATCTTAATCTCCTTGAGACCACTCTCTACCTCGGAGGCGAGTTCGACAGCCTTGAGATAGGTAGGCATATTGGTCCCAAATAGACTGTACCGGATCTCGGAGTTGAGTCCCTTCACAAAGTGACGAACCTTCTCTCGTTCATCATCCTGGAAATGCGGCACGTACTTCAGTAACCGGGTAAACTCCGAGTCATAGTCGGCAACATCCATGTTCCCTTGCACCAAAGCTTGAAATTCATCTCTCCGGTTCTCGCGAACCAGGCGAGGCACGTACTTGTCCATAAAGTCCTTGGTGAAATTCTCCCAGGTACGAGCAACTCCCTCTTGTCTCCATCTCGCATTCACAGTTCTCCACCAGTTCCTGGCGGCTCCCACAAACTGGAAAGCAGCAAGCTCGATCTTCCTCTCGTCCGGATAGTGCAGGATCGAGAATAAGTTCTCCATGCCTTCGATCCAGAGCTCAGCCTTACGGGCATCTGGTGTTCCCTCGAACCTCTCAGGATGGAATCGAGTGAATCGTTCCGCAGCTTGATCGATGGTCTGGATCGGTGGTGGTGGCGGAGGCTGAACAGGTGGTGTTGGTGCTCCAGCGCCACGAATGTTTCTGCGACTCATTCTAACAAAGGGAACTACTTAGCAGTTGATTTAACAACCTCGAATCTCTAACTTAGAGAAAAGCAGAAAAACAAAGAACTAAGGCCAGTACTTAATCTTCTACAACAGGTATAAACTGAGCGGTGAAGAAGAAAACATGCCTTGAACTTTAAAACAAAGAGCAAAAACAAGAAGACAACGAAGTCTCAAAACAGTCAAGCATGCAATAAAACAAAAGAAAAACGGTCTCTACTCGTCTTAGCGAGGAAAACAGAAAACCACAGAGTCAAATAAACGGAAAAGCATAAGCAGTCTCAGTCGGCTGAACTAAAAGGAAAAACTCGTTTGGCAGGAACAAAGAAGTTCGGTACGAGCTCGAAAAGGCAACTATCCTAATAAACGTCCTCGCTATCATCCTCGGAACGTCCATCGGGCACGTGAGCATCTCCTCCTTCTCCTTCAGAGGAGTCCTCCTCGGGATCTTCTTCGTCTTCACTCTTTCCTCTACGGGATGGTCCGCAACCCTCGGGGAACATCCTCCAAGCCTTCCTCCTGCGAATCCGGTTGCCAACATTGGACGCGGTTAACATAACAAAGCCAGAGTGCTCCTTTGCGGCGCGTAAGGCCGTCTTCAGAAATCCGATCTCTGCTTCCTTCGTTGCTATCACATCTCGAAGCTTAAAGTTCTCCAGCCAGTAATGATCACGTTCATGCACGACTCTATCCATCACGAATCCAGGGTAAACGCCAACAATAGGAACGGAGGTATACGGGTTAAATTCTCCTTCGACTAGGCGATAACGAATAACCCTCTTCTCAGAACTCATACCTATCTGTAAGCATACGCGTAGTTAACTAGTTAATAACTACGTCAGAATCAAACAACCACGGAAGGTCAACGGTTTCAGAACGGGTCAAAGGTAGTCAGAAACAGAACAGAGAAGATGAAGAAACGGTTCTAGGTTAGTACGTAAGACTCGAATCAGAAAAGCAACAGAAAATACAAGACCTAACCAGCGACTCGGACCCTCACACACACCCCAAAGGTCAAAAGATCCTATCCTAGCAAGCTCGAGTTTGAACTCAGGCTCTGATACCAACTGTAACGGTACCGATTTTGAAAACAAAATATTTTCTTGAAAAAGGAAATTCGAAAATACTTTAATAACAACGGTCGGCAATAAATGCCCAAAATAATCTTTGATGCTAACAATAATAAATAATATCCAATGACAACTCAAGTTCGAATGCATAACGAATGAAGACAATAAAAGTGTATCTTCTTATTTTGAAAAGAAACCCGTGACACCCCAGACCCTTCTCTCAGTCGCTGGCATCCTAGTCACGCACATCCTCAGCAACATCTGGAAGGAAGGAATTTTGGAAAACAAAAGAGTGTGAGATAAAGGATCTCAGTGAGGTTCTAAGTTAAAACAGAAAGTAAACAGTTTTAAAACAAAATTCTTTTCAGAAAACGAGCAAACAGAACAGAACACATATAACAGATTAACAGAACAGATACGTTGTAGACCGTTGGTGCAGCCCGCCTTATTGCTCCTACTCCCAGATTGCCCTTATAACTCCCTCCAGAGGATGCATAACTCCGGACAGAAACAGAAACCCCCGTGTACTTTGGGGAAACAGACTCTACGACCCTAATAGACCTCAGCGACTTCTGCCTCGCGCCTAAAAGGGAATAGACTAGGCCACGATCAAGCAAACCCGATAGTCCTCTACTACCCAAGCCTACCTAACCATAACCCAATCGACCGGTCACACAGAAACAGAACAGATACAGAGCAACAGATACAGACAATTAACACCGAGAGGTGTTCCTGCAGAAAGGTCAGTCCAGAACAGAGTAGCCATAAACGAAAATGCAAAAAGTCATACTTAGGACTTATACTTTTACGCGGAAGCATACAGTAAACAGTAGATAGTAATAGGCACAAACAGTCACATAGCCTTCTAGTTTTTCGCAAATAATAGGTTTAGGGGTGAACACTCACCTTAGCTTGCGAGTAAAAGACCTTCAACGAGAAATGAGCTTTACGGGTTTACGGACAACGGAGAACCTAACAAGAAAGTACTAAACACAATTTAGAAGTCGAACGGACGGAAGGAAAAAGGTTGAAAAAGGAATGGTAAAGTCGGGGTTCGAACTCGGGACCTCTAAGTTAGTCAAGCAAGGACCTAACCAACTAGGCTAGCAAGTCAAGTCTAAACTAACTTACAAAACAGAAACTAAGTTTAAAACATTTTCAGAAACTCTTTCGATTTTCAGATTCTGAAAATTACCAAAATACCCTCAGTGGTAAATTGCAAGAAAAACCCTTTTCGAAAACAGACAGTACAAACGAACCAGCAGTTTTCCAGACACTAAACAGTTTTCTCAGAGCAAAAAGGTTTACGATAAAAGCCTACTGTCAGTCCACTACGGTCAACGGTAAAACTGCAAAAAGGTCCTTTAGGTTTTTAGGTTTCCCAAATCAGTTCACAAAGTTCAAAACAATATCAACAGAGTCCAATTCACTCCTTTTCATACTCAACAGCAACTAGGGTCAACATACGGGGTCAAACAAGTCACAAGTGCAACAACAGTAACAACTACTAACGAATCCTAAGTCCCGGTTCTTAGTTCGAGTCAAAAAACATGGCCAGACAGTACAAGGGTAAAATGGTCCAAGGGTAAAAAGTCCAAAACAGAATACGAGTTTCGAATCGAAAGAACAGTAAAGGGAATTGAGATTTACCTTCGAAAGAGAATAAAGGGTTTGAACAATCTGCAAATCGAATAAATCGAAAAGAAAAGAAAATCAATCGAGATTCAAATCGAATTCGTAACCAAAATCGAATTCGAAACGGAAAGGTCAGAATCAACTTACCGATCGAATTCAGATTCGCACGAACAGAAGTTCGAATCAGCGGCGAAGGGCGAGAAACGGACAGGACAAAACGGAACCGATCGATCGATTTGACGAACAGAGAGCGGCGGCGAAGAAATGGAACCGGACGGGGCGGCGGAGATCTTGGCGGCGGACAGACGACACAGCGGCGTCGATCGGACGGCGATCGATCGAACGGAACAGATCGATCTCGGCGGCGAGAATCGATGCGGCGGAACGGAAGACAAGGCGGCGGCGACACGGACCGAATCGGCGGGTAAAATCGGGCGCGGTGACGGCGGAGGCAATTCGCGGCGTCGGCGCACGAATCGGAGCGGTGCGGTGACGCGGAGGCCGGCGGCGGGTCGGTCGGAGTAAGGCGGCGGCGACGGCGGCGGTGACAGGCAGCTACGGACTCTCTTCTCTCTCTCCCCTCTTTCTTTTCTTTTCTTTTCTTTCTTTCTCTTCTTTTCTCTTCTTCTCTAACTCGATTTGTGAACGGTTGAAGAATGAGGGTGGGAGAGGTGTCAGACTAGGGTTAGGGTTAAGTGATAATTGGGCCGGTCAATGGGCCTTTGACTGGGTTCAACAATTGGGCCAAAAGGCTAGCAGATCAGATCAGAAAGTCCAGCTCGATAACGAAACGAAACGAACTAACTTACGCGAAAATAATTAATTAATTATCGAATAAATAATTTACTCTGATAATTAATTAACTAAAAAAATAAATAATAAAATAATAAAATAATAATTAAATAAATAATTAAATAATTTTAAAAAAAAAACGGGGTGTTACAACCTAAGAGGCAACAAGTCTTCACCTTGCTTTGAGATTGCTAAATGCCTAGGAAGGAGTTAGTGTGAGATTGTGTGATCCTTTGTTTGAAACCTATTCTAACGAATAGGTTTGGGGAGGGGGTTATGCTGTCATTATCATTATGACTTGTTTTTCGATTTTGAGTGTTGTGAGTTTGTTTTCCTTTTTCGTAAAGTTTGTGCTCCAACCTATTCTTTCGAATAGGTTTGGGGAGGTCATTTGAGTCGTTCTAATTTCTTTTTCGTTGTGCTACTGCTGGCTATATAAAAAAAAATTCGGAAAAAAAAAGAAAAATCCCAGAAAAAATCTGGAAAAGAAAAAGAAAAAAAAGAGACCCCAAAGCAAAGAAGGGTCCGAAGAAAGCCAAAAAGAAGTTTAGCAAAGTGTTTTTCTCGTTTTTCAATTCATGTAATGTTCATAATCGAGTTGTAAAGTTTGTCTTTTGTTTGTTTGAGTGTCATCTGTTCTAGACCACCCTCGTCCTGCCATTCAGGAAGTGGTGATTAGTTTATGACATTGCTTGAGAGATGGGTAGAATAGGGGAGTGTGAACTTTTAGGGAACCTTCCTTCGTTTGATGAGAGCCAGTATTGGTTCGACCTCTTTGAGGAAAAGTCTTAACTTGGTGAACAGTAGTAAGTCCTCAGTTTCATAGGCACAGGACAAACATTCGTATTTTAACATGTTTCATTACGTCGTCAATGACTAGGTCCAGGTAGAGAATGTTACGAGAGACTATCTTGTTTAACATAGTGCATATGTGAATGTGTATGAGTCAATCGAGGCATTCTTCAACCAATATCTATGTTATGATTTGTATGGTCTTTGTTCATAAGTTTTTGATAGATTCAATAGATTAGTTCATTTCATTTGGCATGAGACTCCATTTTGTGTGTTGCATTGGTTTTTTGCATTAGAGTCTAGCTTAGTTGCTTGAGGACAAGCAAAGGTTCAGTTTGGGGAGTTTGATGAACGTGTATTTTACACGTTCATTCGAGTCTTTTTCACCAATTTAGCTATCCTCTAGGTTAATTTAGCTTATATTTTAGTGCATTTTATTAGAAAAGTGTCACGTTTCCCTTTTCTTTGCATTTTTCAGGTTTTAGGTGAAAAACGTGTTTTTATGGGAAATATTGATGAAGATGACGAGGTTTTGGTGTTTCGAGGACATTCGTGGAGTATCTAGAAGGTTCCGGATGAGATTTGAGGCCTAGGGGACGAGTTTCAAGGCTTAAAGGTCACTAGAAGGCAAAATCCGAGTCCGAAAAGGAAAAGAAGACTAAAATCTTGCTAAAGTTGATATGGATGTCCCAGGCGAATCGCCTGGGACGTGGGGCGAATCGCCCCGTACCAGGCGAATCGCCCGGCACCTAGGGCGGTTTGCCCCGTGCGTTTCCGAACTCTATATATAGTTTGCCTGTTTTACTACGTTTTTCAGACCTTTTCACATTATTTTAAGAGACAAGTTCTCCAGAGCCTGTTCTGGAAATTCTTAGCATAGGAGACTCTTTTTCTTATCAATTTGGAGGATTAAACATAGCAATTGGACCTCGTTGTTTATCAATTCTTGCTTGTGAGTTAGCAATTCTTCGGAGATTGACGCCCTTCGTTGGTAACTTGTATCTCACGATTTTTATGCTTTTATTTATTTCTTTCAACATGTTTTCATTCAATCTGGCTATGATTCTTGTTGATTTCGATTTATCTATGAGTAGCTAAATCTATTGTTGGTGATAGTATGTGATTTCTTAGCTAGGGTTCTTAGTTATGCAAGAGTGGCTGTAACGCGATTTACACTTGACTTATTGCTTTATTTCTTTTGTCTATCTAAGCCCTTTATCTTCGTAGTGTTGAATGGAACGGAACACATTGGACAATTCATGATCTTAGATTTCTATGCAAACGTTCAAGTACTTCATGCATGATTATTAACCTAATGCTTTGAATGATCATACTATCGCTAACTTCCATTATTATTGATAAGAAAATCTGTGCTAAGTCGTTTGTTGAGTTTATAGTTTAAGTTAAATTAGATAAAGCTAGTTATAGTCCTTAGAGATCGACACTCGAGGTTATTTTACTTCTACAGTACGTGCCTTGGTTTTCGTTGTAGTTGTGAATTGCCTTTGGCTAAAAACAAATTTATTTGATTAATTGAGTCTGACAATCTCGTTCATCATTCATCCTTAATCAAATATCTCATTTCTCTTTGGGTCAAGAATGTTTCTGAGTTCCCTTCTCAGTAAATCCTTTTTATAGTGAGATATTTTAGGTAATTCTCTTTTGGTGAGAAACAATCGTGCTCTTTGCTGAGTTCCCGTCTCAGATTTATCTTTTGATACTTGAATACCTGTTTCAGTATCCTTGATTGTCTGAATACCCGTTCCAGCAATCCTTATGTACAACCATCTCTTTTTAGAGGAATCAAGTAGAAAGGGACTTTTCAAGGGATGATTAAATCTTTAAGCAACTTTTGGCTTGCTGAATGCCCGTTTCAGCAATCTAAACAAATGTACCCTTTTTATTGAGGTAGTTCAATCAATCCAAGGTAATACCTTAGCATTGCGAACCTATTATCTGGAAGGGGCTTGGTAAAGATGTCAGCAAGGTGATCATCAATACCTATCTTTACAACCTCAATGTCTCCTTTTTCCACATGATCTCTATTGAAATGATGTCTAATATCAATGTGCTTTGTCCTTGAGTGGAACTTAGGATTTTGCGTGATAGCAATAACACTTGTATTATCACAAAAGATTGTTGTTTTCTTTGCAAAAATACCATAATCTCTTAGTTGTTGTTGAATCCAAAGGATTTGAGCAGTACAACAACTAGCCGCAATGTCTTCAGATTAAGTGGATGAATTGGCCACACAAGTTTGCTTCTTGCTGAACCATGAAATTAATCTTGTACCTAGAAACTGACAAGTTCCAGAGGTACTTTTTCTATCAAGGGTTGAACCATCATGGTCAGCATCTGAATAACCAACCAATTCTAATCCAGAATCTTTTGGATACCATAATCCAACATTGACTGTGCATTTGACATATTTCAGTATTTTGAGTGCTTTCTTGTAGTGTGATTCTCTAGGATTAGATTGAAATCTTGCACACACACAAACATCATACTGAATTTCAAGCCTACTTGTTGTTAGATACATCAAGGAACCAATGAGTTTCTTATACTTGTGTTCATCCACACTTTTGTCTTGTTTAGTATAGCCCAATTTGGTACCAACACTCATAGGGATCTTTTCAGGTTTCTCTTCTTCTTTGATCCTGAACTTTATGAGCATTTCCTTTGCATATTTTGCTTGATTTATGAATATTCCATCCTTGAGTTTCTTGACTTGCAATCCTAGGAAATAATTCAATTTTCCCATCATGCTCATTTCAAACTTGTTTGTCATGAGTTTTGCAAAATCATCACAAAGTTGCTTGTCCTTAGAACCAAAAATTATGTCATCCACATAAATATGGACTAAGAGTATTTTTCCATCATGATTCATGGTAAATAAGGTTTTATCAACTTCACCCTTCTTGAAACCATTATCCAGCAAGAACTTAGCTAAGATATCATACAAGCTTTAGGTGCTTGCTGTAGATCATATACAGCTTTCTGAAGCTTATATACCATCTTGGTTGTTCTAGATAGACTTCTTCAGCAAGTTCACCATTTAGGAATGCACTTTTAACATCAGTTTGATAAACTATGAAGTCATTATGAGCAGCAAAGGCTAAGAAAAGTCTAATAGCATCCAATCTTGCAACTGGTGCATAGGACTCATCATAATCCAATCCTTCAGTCTGGCAATAACCTTGAGCAACTAAACGTGCTTTGTTCCTTGTTACTTCTCCAGACTCACTCAGCTTGTTTCTGAACACCCATTTTTTACCAATTGCTTTCTTTCCTTCAGCAAGGGGTACAAGTTTCCAGACTTTGTTCCTTTCAAATTGATCTAGTTCTTCTTGCATTGCCTTGATCCATTCAGAATGCTTTAAAGCTTCTTCTATGGTTTTGGACTCAATTTCTGAAACAAAGCAACAGAACAAAGATTCTACCTCAACAACAGTTGCTTCTTCAACAAGTTCTTGATTGGTAGATACTTTGGATCTAGTCACTTGGCGTTTGTCAATATCACCAATCATATCCTTAGAGGGATGATCTCTAATCCATTTATTAATAGGTTTTCTGCTTCGGTGAGTCTATGCTAACGAACTGTTGTAAAGTCGTAACGTTACGACTTTACACTTGTAAACACTTGTAAACAGTTGTAAACACTTGTAATCATGATCTGGACGGTTGGAAATCATTTACAACCATCATCTATCATTTACAACTTGATTATCTTGGTTGTAAATGGGATTTCCGTTTACAACCGGGTTATCTTGGTTGTAAATGATAAATTCCGATCTTATTAAAAAAAATTAACGATGGTGGGGATTGAACTCTGGTCGCTGGAGTAAAAGAATCCAACATTACCACTCAGCCACGTTTTGATGTATGCACAATATCAAAAACAATACTACTTAACCATAAAATTTCTCATCCAATTCACAATTTTAAATTTCTTAATCAAAATCAAAGAAATCATTCGCTCATAACCCTAGCCGTTTATTAAGACAGACTAATTCAAAAATATTGCAGCTTGTTCATCGATTCCTCCCATTGACAAATGTTTTCAAAAATAAAATTCTTCCCAGATTTCATCTCCGGCCGAACCCTCGTGACGCAAAAGTTCACCGATTGTCTTCTTCCCAGTGACGGAACTCCACACAGATTTAAAAATTTCTCCCATATATCTTCTCCGCCCCGATAAAATATTTTCAACCCATATTTCGTCTCGTCTCCGGAATCGAAAGATCGATTGGAATTGCAGTTTCGCCCCTATGTCTTCTACCACATCTCGGCCCTATGTCTTTTTCGCCGATTAGAATTGCAGTTTTCGGATCTTTATTCTACAGGTAAGTGATCATATATATATTTTTTCAATTTAAAAAATGTGTATTAAGTATTAATTTGAAAACTGTGATCAACTCATGTATGAATTTATTTCATGAATGCAAACATTTATTTTGAATATATCAGGGTTTCTTTACTTATCATTTGTTGTGCATTCAGTGGTTATACCATTAAGCCTATTGTCTTGTTGTGGTTGAGTGTTGATGTAGACAAAAACAATTAAGAAAAAGGTTGTTAATAATGATGAAATACAGCAAAAAGTAATCATGAGATTCATTCAAATGAGACTTTTAAGCAAACTCTAAGGAACTTTTGAGTGCATTTCAATTTAGTACTTGGATTACAGACTCTGTAACATGGATTACTGATTCTGTAACATGGATTACTGATTCTTTTTCATGTTGTGAAATTATTAAAAGTTCTTTCTCATCCAATTCACAAACTAGGCGCAGTGGCACACTTCCAAAATTCTGGTTAACATGATAAGGTCTTTTATGAATAAGATCATTTATATCCTCGCTTTGCCTCTTAAAAAAACAATGTGGGCAACTTGTTCATAAATTTGTTTATATTTTAGAGCAAGTTTGGGGGATTGGTATAACTGAGAATTTAACTAATTTTGTTGAAAGGTCAAAGAACATTATGCACAACATTTGAACTACTTCTTTAAACTGTTTTTTTTTTACTGAACCTTTCAAAATTTGAACTATTATTTTCCTTTATTGACTCAGCTGATCTTATCTCTATCCTTGGGGAAGTGGAGATGTTAGTTTGACCATTGGAAACTGTAATGCTTTAAATGAAAGGCTATGAATGCTTGCATATACTGCATTGAGACTGTTTAGTGGGTAGATATGTGTCTATATATATCACTACTAGTTATGTGTTTTTTGTGTGTGCAAAAATGTTTATTCCATTAACCTCTCTGCAACCTTCTTCGCTTGCTTGTGCCTTCTTCCACTAGAAAGTATGACCTACTACAATACTGGTGCTCACATTTCACCTTCAGATGGCAGTGGCTTGGATAGAATGATACTCTCTCGTTTGCTAAGTATCATTCCCAAACTCACGGTTCATCCAGTTCCAAAACCAATTTTTTTGCCAAAACCTAGAGGTCGACCTAAACCCAAAAGAGTGAATCATTGGCTTTCCTTGGAAATTTTCTTTCTTCATAAAAAGGGAGAGAAGATTGTCCAAAAATATGGTAGCATGGCGTAATGATTCTACAGAATATGCTAGCAAGGCGTAATGCCTCCTAGCTGTTCTGCTTCTGCATCTTCTTCGTTGCTACTCTCCCTCCTTCATAACGGGGATGCAGTAGTTAGATTGTGTCCAAGACGGTGCATCAAAGCTCGTCTGCCGCAGCCCCCCATACCCTGAACAAGTCAATTAGCTTGTTTCTCAGGGACGTGGGTAGATGCTTCCTTCCTTGGAGAACAGAGATAGAAACAGAGTAAAGATCAAAGGCATAGCCGAGATTGTCATATCAAATGGAGAGATATGCACAACTAGTTTTACTTTCTGTTCTTATGTTCGACTTAGATAAAGATCTTGTAACATTTAGTATGCGAATGTGATATCGACATTGTAATCTGTTTTTTCAGTGAATGAATAAAGATGTGTTGAATGTTGAATATTATGTTCTTCATTTTAATTGGCCTTATGTGGATTTCAAATGTGACTTTTAAGCAAACTGTAAGCAACTTTTGGTTGCATTTCAATTTATTACATGGATTTGTAACATGGATTACTGAATCTATTTATCGTTGTGAAGTTGTTAAAAGTTCTTTCTCATCCAATTAACAAACTAGGCACAGTGGCACACTTCCAAAATTCTGGTTAACAGGAAAAGATCTTTTATGAATAAGATCATATATCCGTTTCAACATGGGTCTTTTCCAGAAAGAAAAATTATTTGGTATGTTGTTTGTTCTGTTCTAGCAAGAAGCATCATTTATGAATAAGATCATTTTTTTTGGTTTTCTGTTTGGATTGGTGAGTCTGAGGGTTATGAAATACTCGTTCAAGTAATGTGCTATGTTGTAGGGAGAATGAGATGAAGTAATATTCTATTCATGTTTCTTTTGCGTCCTATGGTCACAGTTTTGTGCTATTTGTTGATCTAATTAACTGTTATCAAGGCTATGTATAAAATTTACTTTTGGTTGAATCAAAGTTTTGCCTTTTTATTATCATTTACTATTTTTTTTATTGTATTGTATTTAGTAATATTGTGTGAAAATGATCTATTGCATAAAATAAAAGGGAAGAAAACAAATAAGAGAAAATAAATAGACATAACCTTTTTATTGAAATCATGTAAGCACAGCAGAAACCAGTACATTGATTCCAAAAGACTTAAAAATATAACCAAATCTGAAAATAAAAGAATGGCCTAGACCATGCCACTCTTCACCTAAGCAATGGTCCCTGAGATCCTGGTACACATTGTTCATGATCTCAGGATGAGATACCACACTGATCTCCATGAGAGAAACCTTGATGTAAGTTGCCTGCTGGCTCACCTCAATATGCTCAAACCCCACAATAGATAGCCTTGATGCCAGGTCAGTAGCTTGCCAAAATGGACCTCTCCTATTGTAGTTCCCTAGCATGAGCCTTGAACTGCATGATACATCTTGAATGTTGAGTCTGATACTGTCACCAATGGTCCAGGTGACCTTAGGCTCGTAGTTGAACTTGGCAGGATAAGAAACAGAGGCAGAGGAGGCCATTTTAAATTTATTTTTTCTTTCTTTTTGTACATGAAAATTTCTTGAATGTGAGTTGTGATGAATCCTGACCCCTTGCTATTGGCCAATGAATCCGGCTATCCTATGCTGTGGCTTTTCAAATAAACCATCTGCAGTATTTACCATGCAAAAAAGCTGCTTTGATCCATTGAAATTGCTGAAAAATTAAAAAATGGACTATTAGCATGTAGTTTTCTGATTTTTGTAACATTCTCTGGAAACAAATATAATGTGTTATAACATGTAAATTACTGTTGTTGTGCCATGTAATGTAATGTGTGATAACGTGTAAATTACTGTTGCTGAAAAGGATTGTCAAGTTTTCCAGTTGCTACTGACTGGTAAACATGCACTACATGATACAGCAAGTGCCGAATAGGCACCACCCATAAGCAATCAGCGGTGAATTTACATGTACTGTAAAATGGAAATTCCAATTTTGGTTTCTTTGGATGCTATGCACAATATGGATAGGAACTTCTGATAAGTTGTAGCAAGAGGACATAAGTATGATGGAATATTTAGTATTTGCATAAGTGTGCAGGACCTCTTATTCTCATACCATTGACAGTTTGGGGTCGTTCATCAGAATGCAGAAACTGTTAGATCGTTTGTTTGTGTCAGTGTGGATATATATATGGTAGATATCATTTTCAGTTTATGAAATTGGAATTGGTCAGTAATGTTATGCTCGGATTCATGATCGAAGGTTCTACGAAGGTCCAAGAGGAATATACTTGGTGGATTTTTTTCAGAGGCAGTTGCGATGGATGGCAGGCGTGCTATTTATGGCCTAATATGCACTGGGCTTATCTCTGCATGTTATGTTCAAATTGTATTATTCAGTATTTCTATCTGATTCGCGTACTGACTATGTTCTATTTGTTTGAATAAGTCCATCATTATTTGATTATATAATGCCAGTGATAATGTATGTCATGTTCGAAAAATTAAGGATTTGGGCCTGGACTGGATAAAAGTCCAACAAAAATCATATACATACGTAATCGGCCTAAAGAAAAGTCCAACATCCATTCGGCCCATTACCGCATTTAGCCCAAAATCGATAATAAAATAACCGGGTTTTCTAGGGTTAGCGTTATTCAAATCAATTAGGGATTTCTTAAAAATTATGGTCGTATTTGGGGATTTCACCAAATCACGTTTCTAGGGTTAGGCTTCATCAAATCAATTTGGATTTCTAAAATTGATTTTGGAATTTAATACCCCAATTCCAAAAAAATCATATACAATTAATGAGCCTTAACATAGACTTTGGACTTTAGCAAGAGGAAAGCCCAACAAAAATCATAAAATATGTAATGGGCTGGAGATGAAGAAGCCAAAAATAACAATTTGATTGATCTGTCAACAGACATTCCGACCTATTAACCACTTTTGGCCCAAATCCATAATAATATTTTTAGGTTTTCGAGGATTTTGTCAAATCAATTTAGGAATTATCCCGAAAATGAAGGGCGTTTTTTTTTGGGATTTCAGCAAATCGATTTTCTGGGGTTAGGGTTTATCACATTAGATTTGGGATTTTCAAACGCCTAATGTTAATTTGGGGATGAAATCGATCTGGTCATATAATGCCCAATTTTCTAGGGTTAGCGTTTTACAAATCACATGCCTTGATATGCTTCAATAAATCATGATCCGAATTTATAAACTTAAAATCACAATGACCGTCAGTTGATACAACAAAACAATCGCCTCCTCTGTGAGGGAAGGAAAATGTTGTCACAAATCGGCTAATGATTTTTTTAATTCCCCCAGTCTGTTCTGAACCCTCAATGGTGTACACATGCCTATAAAAATAGGCTCCGTCGCTATCTTTGATGCGAGCACGTATTGAGATTGTTTTTCTACAAAGCATCATAAGATATATTTCCATTTTAATATAGAAGTAATTATTAGTTAATTAAAGTCGACCTATTTTATGAATCATCTGTCAAATATAAACACAGATGCAAAAAATTATCATTTCATTCACCTATGGTAAATTCTGTTCTCCCGGGAGGTATACAGTGACTCTGCCAACTTCCTGTGAGTAGCAATTATTTCTTCCTGCGTAATCCAATAAGAAGAGTTTAATTAATAAACGTTGCCAACCATAACTGTAGAGCATGGCTGAAAAGATCACATCTATATCAAGAGTCTTACTTCATTAAGTGTTCTGTTGACGACTTCCCGAAACATCAAGAAGAGAGATGCGTACACGCCACAATCGTGACTACATTTGTCAGATTCAGCATGTATAAGAACATATTTATTTATACATCACTCAGTTCTGGTAAATAATAACCTGTGGTAGTGTTTATTGCTTAACAGTTGCCTTGATTTGGCACAGTTGGCGGATAAACAACTTTGAATTTGTTTCATTGCTTCTGTTTGAAATCTTCTAAGCCCAATGCCGTTGTTGTTTCCTCAAGTGTAGAGACCTGCACAAACTGGCCTGGTTAGCCTTTTAATGCATATCCAACTTGTAATACTATATCTCTATTTACACCACAGAAATCGCAAAGATGCTGATAGCAGACATATTACATATTAATACATATGATTACATCCCTCTGACTAAGTATTGAAGTAACACTCTTACCAAATTCATTGCCAACTGCAAACAGCTTTTACTTGCTCTATCGTAGAGCAAGGTGTCACAAATTTCGAGTGTTCTGTTGTCCAAATTCACCCAGCACACGGTGAAATGGTGTTCATGGATTATTGGTATGGATATTGTGGAGCACTCTGACGAAGAAATTCCTTTCAAAAAGAATTTTATCGATCCCTTCAACGATTTCTCACGTTGTAAGGGGTCATGAAACCTGCTTTTCTTGTCTTTCAGTAACGCTGATGATGTTGCACACAGTCTGATATTATGAAAAATATAGGAAAAAATAATGAAACCGTTGTATGTCGGGAGATAACATTGTTTGTTCAATTCAGTTATTTAAGTTAGGCCTTACACAGAACATCATCGGCAAAACCCAGTGATTGGTGTCAACACCTCGAAATTTCCTGTCTAGCCAAGTCATGGCAGCAACACCACTAATGACCTGTATATGTCATAGTGTGTTCCTGTCAAATCATTAACACAATACATATGTATCAAGTATATGTAATGAAAATAATTATGGAAGGACCTTACTTGGTCATTAAACCACGTGTGAGGATTCAGGGTCAACATATCAGATCTACGGAGATAGATTGCGAGGTCATCAAAACCAACCAAACTTTCACTGCTTGTCCAGGAACAGTTAAGTTATCGTGAATACTTAGATCATGAATAAAGAAAAAAATAAACAAAAGAGAGCGAGGGAGAGAGACAAAAGAGTTGTTGTAACTTCACCTTCTATGTCCATGTTCCCATAATAGATAGTTGACCAATTCATGCTCACTAGATGGCATAGCCGTACAAATGGTTTAATAAAGGTCAGGTATTCTAGGGTTATTAGGCTGACCAAATGGACTTCTCGACGCTGTCTTCGTGATCCTTTTGGGATTAAGGTCCCCAGGTGGACTTAAAAAAACAGGACGCTCTTGATTTGAATTGATTTTGGACTGAGGGTTGCGAGGCTTTGGCTTTTTTGGTTTTCTGAATTGGGAATTACTTGGCGGTGTCACAATCTCGTTGGTCCTTTTTGATTTAACGGCCCCAGGTAGACTTAAATGAACCACACTTTCTTGGCTTGCATTGTTTTTGGACTGAAGAGTGAGAAGCAATGATTTTATCTTTCTTTGACTTAAAGAATCTGTTAGGAAACTTGTAATTTTGATGAGCAATTAACCATGCTAAATTAAGGAAAGTCCAGTAACTAGTACTCTTAAGGTCCATAGGAATTTAGAATTTTAAGGACATTGTAAAAGAGGAACGTTTGCTGAAGACTTAGATTAGGTGCTAGATAGGTTGGTTTTTACCGCTTATGATGTATCTTGTTTTCTGAAAAGAAAATAACCTATTGAAGCATTTGCTGACGATGTACTTTGTTTTTACAAACAAACTATTGAAGCATTTAGAAACCGCTCAGAATCTTGAAGATTATTAAAGATATGAAGACTTGAAGAATTCGAAGATCTGAAGACTAGAAGATTTCTGAAGACTAGTATCTACAAAGGCACATGTTGCTCAGAAAGTGGAAACTTCAGCAACAACATTGCATAAGTTACCCCAGTAGCGGGAACTAATGACCCAGATCCCCGCCGGTTGTTGGAACGACGCGAGCCGGGCGAAAATCTGAAAGACAGAGTAGGTTGTGCTTGCTGAAACTGAGACTGACCACTTGTTGATGGAACATATGTGACCTCTTGCTGAAAGTACTTACATTTGCGCTCCAATGTTACTGTTTGAATTCTGTTCAAATAAGCATTAAAGGCAAAGCTTGCACGCGAAGGACATGAAGACTAGAAGACAAACAAGGACGCTTCTGAAAGTACAAAAGTAAGATAGTGACATCTTAAGGATCAAAAGCCTTGGAATTTAAAATTCAAACGGCTCCTTATTTTCACTATAAATAGAGGTCCTCCGACGAAGAGTTGAAGTGTGTCAACAACGTGATCAAACTCTCACTTGTGCTTAAACTCACATACCTTCAAACTCTCTATACTGCCATTGATCCGTTCGAAGACTTAAAGCTTGAGAAAGCTACTTGTGAAGAAGTAGAATTTACACGACTAAGAAATTAGTTAAGTGTTCTTTCTTTGTTTCGAACAAGAACAAGTCTTGACACCAGAAACAATCAAACTTGTTTACTGCAAAGTATTCAAAGTTGTGTTTCTTAGATTACTTGTTGTAACTGAATAAGTTATAATTAAGTTATCTCACCACAAAACTCTCTAACTGAAAATACACCCTTTCAGGCGTGATATTCAGGGAGAACTTAATCGAGCATAGTTTTGCTGATTAAAAGTACCAAGTTTGGTGGAGAACAAGGTTGCGTTCTCTAGAATAGGTTGGATACGAAGCAAGTGTGCTTTGGTTTCTGTTTGAATCGCTCTAGATAGTATTTGTAAGGAACCTCAATCATATCTTAGTGGATTCAGTCCTAGAAAGGACAAAGTGGATTAGTTGAGAGATTAGGCCACTCTCAGATACCACTATAAAAGTGTTTGTGTGATTTACTTACTGTACTTAGTTTTCAGCAAATCATTTCTGTCTGTACACAGTCACTCACATCACTTGCTGAAACCTTCATTTACTGAAAGAGCACTTATTGTATCAAAGACTTCCGCTCTCTGATTTTAAGTATCAGCAAACCTAGCTACTGAAAAGTAACTTACGCTTGCTGAGAAAGTTAAGTATCAGCAAACTCATTACTGAAAAGTAATAAACACATGCTGAGAAAGTTTTAAACGACGAAAGTTTGAAAAGACTATTCACCCCCCCCCCCTCTAGTCTTTTTTTGTTGTTTAAAGGGACCAACAAGTGGTATCAGAGCTGGAGGTTCTTTAACCTTCAGCACTGTTGGTCCCTTTAAACAACAAGAAAAGACTAGAGGGGGGGGGGGGGTTGAATAGTCTTTTCAAACTTTTGTCGTTTAAAACTTTCTCAGCAAGTACTTATTACTTTACAGTAATGAGGTTGCTGATACTTAACTTTCTCAGCAAGCGTAAGTTACTTTACAGTAGCTTGGTTTGCTGATACTTAAAATCAGAGAGCGGAAGTCTTTGAAACGATAAGTGCTTTTTCAGCAAGTAAAGAGTTTCAGCAAGTGATGTGAGTGACTGTGTACAAACAGATATAATTTGCTGAAAGCTAAATGCAGTAAGTAAATCACACAAACACTTTTAGAGTGGTTTCTGAGAGTGGCGTAATCTCCCAACTAATCCACTTTGTCCTTTCTAGGACTGAATCCACTAAGATATGATTGAGGTTCCTTACAATCTCCTATCTAAAGCGATTCAACAGAAACCAAAGCACACTTGCTTTGTCTCCAACCTAAACTAGAGAACTCAACCTTGTTCTCCACCAAACTTGGTACTTTTAATCAGCAAAAACTTGCTCGATTAAGTTCCCCCTGAATATCACGCCTGAAAGGGTGTATTTTCAGTTAGAGAGTTTTGGGGTGAGATAACTTAATTATAACTTATTCAGTTACAACAAGTAATCTAAGAAACACAACTTGGAATACTTTTCAGTAAACAAGTTTGATTGTTTCTGGTGTCAAGACTTGTTCTTGTTCGAAAGAAAGAACACTTAACTAATTTCTTAGCCGAGTTTGTTCTACTTCTTCACAAGTAGCTTTTTCAAGCTTTTAGTCTTGGAACTGATCAATGGCAGTAAGAGTGTTTGAAGGTTTGTGAATTTTAAGCACAAGTGAGAGTTTGATCACGTTGTTGACACACTTCAACTCTTTGCCGGATGACCTCTATTTATAGTGTAAGTAAGGAGCCGTTTGAATTTCAAATCCTAAGGCTTTTGTTCCTTAACATGTAACTATCTTGCTTTTGTACTTTCAGCAGCAACCTTTGTTTGTCTTCTAGTCTTCATGTCCTTTGTGTGTAAGCTTTGCATTAAATGCACCTTTGAATAGAATTCAAACAGAAACAATGGAGCGCAAAATCACGTACATTCAGCAAGAGGTCACATATGTTCATCAGCAAGTGTTCATTCTCAGTTTCAGCAAGCACAACCTACTCTGTCTTTCAGATTTTCACTTATGCAATGCTGTTGCTGAAAATTTCACTTTCTGAGCAACACGTGCCTTACCAGTCTTCAGCAATCTTCAAGTCTTCAAGTCTTCAAGTCTTCAGATATTCAAAAGTCTTCAAGATTCTGACCGGTTTCTTATTTGCTTCAATAATTTGTTTGTAATAAACAAAATACATCTTCAGCAAATGCTTCAATAGGTCATTTTCTTTTCAGAAAATAAGATACATCAAAGCTAAGCATCAATAAGATATTTTCTTTTCAGAAAATAAAATACATCATACGCAAATGTGTCAATAAATTAATTTCTTCACAGAAATTAAAGTACGTCATCCACTAAAGAAATAACTTATCTAACACCTATCTAAGTCATCAGCAAACGTTCCTCTTTTACAATGTCCTTAAAATTCTAAATTCCTATGGACCTTAAGAGTACTAGTTACTGGACTGTTCTTAATTTAGCATGGTTAATTGCTCATCAAAATTACAAGTTTCCTAACAAATTTCCCCCTTTTTGATGATAGCAATCCATGGCTAAATTAATTGTTACCCTTTTAGAGGTTTCTGATGTTGAATAAATCAGATGATTAATGCAAGCATACTTGAAATAATAAACAGTAAGCATAAGTAAGTTGCATAATCAAAAACCAATAAGAGTCAAAAAGAATTCATTGCTGAAAGTTATCATTCAGAAGTTTACAAGAAAGCATAGATAACAAAGAATCAGCAAACAAAAACTTTAACAAGAAACTATTGCAGCGGCTTAAACTCTTTCAGAGGATTTTCTCAGAATCTCTCTTACACTTTTCTCAGCAAGAGCAGTGAATTCAACACAATCCTTCTCGTAGTTTTCCAGAAGCCTACGAACTTGTAGTTGAAGAATTCTTGCATTTATGCAAGCAGTATGATGATGCTTTTCAGCATTCATTTCCATGTAGTTAACTACCCACAAATGCATGCCCCAATTGCTGGCATGGAGAAGCTGTGTATCTGAAATGTTTCTCGGATGAATCTTTCTTAACCAGAGAAGATCTTCTTCTTGATCCTGAGCAGTAAGATAGAAGTACTCATAAGGAATCAATCCAAGTTTCTTCTTAGGTTTCTTTGTTACCGGGTCAGCATAGTAAGCGATGCCAGGTGGTTTGATCAGATTTAGTTCTTGCTTGTATGTCTTACCAATGGCAACTCTTCTTACATAGACCTCTAGATTCAACCATTTCCCAGCAATATTTCTTGGGAGGGATTCTTCCCTTTGCTTTCTTTGGACCTTGAGTTCAATCCATTTGAACATCTGATTCAAAATGGCTGTAGGAAAGAACTCATTTACCAGCAAGTCTTCCAGCTTTAGGATCCAGCAACCATGAATGTTTCTGATCACATTCTGAGTGGTTTCATCATTGCTGGTCTTTGTATATTCAATGCCGGAGCCAATAGCAATGCTGGCCAGCCTTTTATCTTCCTGTCTTTGCCTTCTTCTTCTTGTTTTAGCATTGTCTTGATCTCTTGCTGAAGAGTCAGACGAAAAATGCCTTGAGTGGCCAGACGGAGTTATGGCTGTTAAGGGTCTAGCTCTTATGGCTTGAGCTATTGTTTGATTGTCATCATCTTCTTCATCATCTTTATTCAGATTGTGATGACTTTCATTGTGACAGAAATCTTGAGTTTCAGCAGCGGTTTTTCTCTTTTTGGTACTTGCTGAATTTAACTCAGTTTCTGCTTGTCTTTTAGAACTTTGCTCTCTTTCAGCAAGAGGTTCTAGTGGAAGTGGCGCATCAGCAGCAGGAGTAGGAGGGGTTTGATTGCTTTTTCTAGTCTTCTTTTCCCCCTTAGACATGGATTGCAACATCGGAGTGATGTGCAGAGAATAAAACTCATTGCAATTTTCAGCAAGAGTGTTGAGGCTGTTATACTTCATGATGATTTCCTGTTGGTCAGAGTTCATTGTTGCTAACTCTTTTTGAATATTCATCATGTTCTCTTCATGTCTTTTCTCTGTTGCGGCCTTCTCATCCATAATATTCTGAGCTTTGACAAGAGCATTCTTTGCAAGCCTGAGCGCCTGACTTACATCTGCTTCATAGCTCTTATGAAAAAGACTGATGTCTCTTTGAGCTATTGTCAAAGTTGTAGTGCGTCTCAGCACTGTAGCCAGTATTTTTCCAATGTCAAGTGGGGTCTCAGCAAGCAATGCCTCATCTTCAGCTTTGCAGGCATCATGGACTTGCTTTAGTGCTAGAATTCTGGGAGTAAACTCCTCAACTCTTGGGAACGACACTAAATGCGGTGTTAAGGAATGAACCTTAATTTCAGAAGAAAACTGATCATCACGCGTCAGTAATTCGGCTCTTAGTCCATCGTCTAAATCATTGACGTAATCAGGAGGAGGAATCTGAACGACTTTTGGGTCTCTTTTGGATTGTTCATCATCATTTTCTGACAAGTCGTCATCATCCTCTGATTCATCAAGTTGAGCGACTTTGGAGCCTTTGTCAGTAGCTTCACTTCCTTTTTGTTGAGTGGTTGCTGATGGCAACACTTCAGACTCAACGACTGAAGTTTCACCAGTAGATAGTTGTTTTAATTGAGTGTGGGGCTCAATTACTGGAGTTTCGCCAGTAGTTAGTTTTAATTGAGTAGTTGCTGAGGGCAACGTTTGAGACTCAATAACTGGAGTTGCGCCAGTAGTAAGTGGAAGGGATGGAACTTCCTTCGATTTTGGTCTTGAAGATTCACCAATTTCCAGATCCTGCGTATGCCTTGCATGGATCACGAGACTATTTTGTAGAGCTCGTTGGTAATCTTCATCTTCTTCATCCTCATCTTCAAGGTTTTTTGCAGTAACCTTGGCATCAGAAACTGGACTCTTGCCATTTTTCAAGGCAGCCCTTTTTCTGGCGTATTCTTCTTCAGTATCAGCACCTTGTACAGGTGCTTGATTTTCAGCAGCAGCAGGAGGAGGTTGAGATTCTTGCTGAGATTGTTGTTGTTCAGCTTGCTGATTGTCAGAGGGATTAGTTTCAGCAACTGTTAACTTTAATCCACCAGCACCAGGACTTGGACCTTGATTGTCATCATCGTCATCCTTTTTGTCCTTAGAATCTTTCCCTTCATCACCACTGGGATCAGTGGGAATCTTCTCATCTTCTTCTTCTTCTTCATCATCTGTCAAAATGACTAGCTCAACGTGCTTATACAAAGCAACACTTGTCACTTCCTCTTCCTCAGTTAGTTTGTGGGGATCAGCCACCACAGGAACAAAAGAGCCTTTGAGCATCACAGCTTCTTCAGCTGGAGAGGCACTCTTAAATTTGGCCTTCATATTCTCTCTGATTTGAGCAATCAGATTTGAACTCATTTGCTGAGAATATGTCATTTCGTCAGGAAGGATGGAGTGGACAAATGTTTCGAGCTTCAGTAGTGAAGATCTCTTTTTCTCATTTGAGAGATGAAGGTGAAGATCTGAGAAGTCCATTCTCCTATATCTTTGCCAGTTGCTGACGGACTTAGCAACTCTTGACAAAGTTGTCCTTTTGAAGCTCAAGTAAAGTTCTTCAGAACTTACTTGTTGATCTTCAGTGATGAGTACCACTTCAGTGGTCTCCTTTTGAGCCTGAAAAAGAATTTTATTTAGATCAGGATTGGTTTGGAGAATTGTTTTAGAGTTTAAATTTGAAACATGATTTACCTGCTGAGAGTCAGCAAGCTCATGTAGTACAATTTCCATTCCATGAGGAGCTGGAGTAGCATCCTCCATTTGTTCATCCTGAAATAAATTAAAATTAGACACAAGTACTAAGCTGTCAAACTTAGTTTTTATACCAAAATTATTAACTACCTGCTGAGCAGGGAGTGTTGGTTCTGGTTCAGAGGCTTCAGCAACCATCTGACTTGTATCTTGAGAAGTCTGTAGAGAAAGAATAATTTTAGCAAAAGAACAATTTTCAGAATTTGAAGTTTTACTGATGGTTGAATTAACTACCTGCTGAGGAAGGACAGGTTGTGGCTCAGTCCTTTCAGCATTAACAGTTTCTTCAGCTTCTTGGACTGTTTCTTCAGCAGACTTCTGAGTTTGCTCTAACTGAGAAAGCTGTGCGGTTTCAGCAATCTCCCTTGTCTCTGAATTGACAAGTTGAGCAGAAGCGACTTGACCTTTAAGCTCACTGCTTGTCATGAAGAGATCAATTGACTTGTTGGATGATTCTTCAATCTCCAACTCCATTTGTTTGCTTAAATCTTCCGGTACAAGCTGGACTTTGTCAATTGAAGTCTTGGGTGAACTTCGGCCAGTATTCTCAGCATCAAGAGATGCGTCTTTGAATAATGCTTCTTGAGTTTCAGCAACTTCAGGAACATGAACCATTGCTATCTCAGCAACTGGTCCATCAGCAAGCTGGGCTTCAGCAACTTGATGAGTTTCTTGTTCAGCAGCATCAGCAAGTGCCGCTCTTTGCAGATCAGCAGCAATGTTGCTTACTGGTTCCATGGTTTGATCATCTAGATTATCTACAAAGTAGATATCTGGGACTTGGGCAGGAATTTCATTTCCACTGCCTTGTGGTCTATTCTCAGTAGAATTATCAACATTAAGTTGATTGTTGAAGGCTTCCGCAAACACTTCAACATTGCTGATGTATGTTTCAGTAATTATTTCAGCAACATCTACTGGCAAATGCGTTTCAGCATTTGTCTGGGAATTGACTGAGGAGTCTTGGACATTGGGGACTGACTGAGAAGCCAGTGTCTTCTTTCTTTTGTTACTTGTCCGTCTCCTCTTAGGTACGGGATTTGCTGATGACGCTGCAGTCTGAGTGTCATCATTAGCTTTCCTCTTTTTCTTTTTAGATTTCTCCAGTTTCCCAGAGTCATCTATTGTTGCATTTTCAGCAACGGCTCTTGTACACGTACCTTGTTGATTTTCTACAGCAGTTTCATTTGTGTTACCACCTCCAACAGCAGTTTCATCTCTAAGTTGCTGAGGGGTAACATCTGCAGCTGTTGTATACCTTTCTTGTTGGCTTGTGCTGACAACATTTGCAGTTGTTGTCTTCTTGGTTTTCTTACCAGCAATCTTAGGTACATTCTGCTTGTAGAAAGATCTTCCCACATTGCACACAGATTTCTTGATTGGCAATGGGTTTCTTAGTTGAATCCTGAAATGTTCAAGGATATAGCATATCTTGATTCCATACATAACTGGAAAGGAAGGTGAGACCTTGTTGTCTTCTACCTTTACCTTAAACTTAGTAACACAATCAACAAGCCTGTTGAAAATGTACTTAGCCCAATTAAGTTCCGATTTATTCTCATGGATATGCATCAGCAATGGCCATCTTCTCAGGCCTACTTGGTCAATTCCTCCAACTTGGGAGTCAAGAACTTTAATCAGTAGCAGAGCTACTAGACCAAGTGAAGGGCAGAGATGCTTTCTCTTAACGTGCTTTGTCCAAGTCACGGGGGCTATCTCGCCTTTCTTCATTTTTGCATTTCTGACGTCACTGTAGAAAGCTTCAATTTCTTCATCAGAAGCAGTGACGTCATCTTCAGTTCCAGTGGTTGGAATCTGAAAAATCTCCGCTAAATCAGTCCATTTTAGGACGATTTGCGTGTTCTGAACATAAGTAAGGATCACTTTTTCAGTGACTCCATTACTGTCTGTAAGGGACTGGATTTCTGCATTATTGTAGAACTCCATGGTATCAATCATGCTCACTTGCTTAGTGCGAGCAGAGATAAAGTTCATGAGGCCTTGTTGCTTGATGAACTCAAGCGCCTCTTCATTTTGGTCATCAAGTTCTTGTTCATAAAAGTACCTAATGTACTTTTCTTTTGCAAACCCTCCCCATTGCATCAACATCTCACACTTTGCAGTGTCAAGATATGACGGAGGCATAGGTTTTAACACAGTGATTGGTCGTTTTTCAACACGACTTTTGCTGTGTCTTGGGTCAGAGAAGTCGCCGTAGCAGTCACCGGAGCAATGCGTGTTTCAGCAGTGTCAACCTTTGACGATTTTGAGGACTTAGATGACTGGCTCCCTCTTTGGGAGCCATTCTTTATAGAGAGCAAAATTG